>JANVCC010000066.1:8216620-8424405 GCA_025345505.1 Todiramphus chloris collaris | reverse complement strand
AAAAAAAAAAAAGAAAAGAAAAAGGAAAAAAAAAATTATTTCTCTTTAAACTGTAGCACAAAACAACAAAACACATTCACAAGCCACTTGTTGGCACTGTGTACCTGAGTGAGAATTTCTAGAACATTGTAGAACAAACAGCCATAAAGTTTATTTGAAAAAAAAATAATAATAATAAAAGGTCGACGGGTAAGACTTCAGTGCTTGGGTATAGCAGCTGAATTACTGGCATTATTTTACCCATAGCTTATATCATTCTGTTGTTGTTGTCGTCGTTGTCTTTGTTTCCTTTCTTCTGAGCCTTTTTTCTTCTGATGCAGGCTGATGTCTATTAGTCAGCTGATGTCCCAACTAGTTAAGACTAACAGTTAAAGTAACAGTCAGTGTATGAGAAAGTTAATGTGCTTGGCCACTGGCAAGGATAAACCAGATGGGGCTTTATTTATTTTTTTTTCTTTTCTCCTTGAAGTCCTGTAGGTCACGAGATATTTGGACCCTGATCAGTTGGCTTGCCCCGCAATGTGATTTTCACTGTCACTGCCATAGTCCGCATCGGGGTCATCCTCTTCCTCATCGTACTCATCATAGATTTCTCCATTGACGTCATCGGTCTGCATCTCTTCCTTGATATGAGGCTCCTCACCTTTGATGCCATAAGTGCTCTGGATGACGGGCATCCCAGGCTCCGGGCTGCTGGACACGCTCGAGTGCTCGGAGGGCAGATGTGGGGAAGGCATTCCTGCCATGGCAATGGCTCCGGGGTAAACGACGCCCGCGGTGGCAATGGGGATCTGTGCTTGTTGCCTGCCGTGAGGAAAAAGTGAAAGGACATTTGAATACTGGAAGGAGTAAAGGGAGGGCGAGTACAACAGCGCGTTGCAAACCCACAGCATCTGCTCTCGGTGGGAAGTCCTGAACGACCCCTACGAGACAACCCCTCTATCAATATACCAGACTCAACAACTGGTGCTTTGGAAATGAACATCGAGCCCAAAACAACTTCACTGACAAGAAAACCCAGTCGCTGTCAACAATTCTAGCCGTACCCAAATTACACAGCTTCAGCTTGACTGGCTGTTAAGGCAAACTTCTTTACTGGGTATACTGGGTGTCCCACGAGCCGCCGGTCAAAAATAAACACCCTTTCAATCCTGGGCCAACTTGAGAAGAAAAACCACGTGTTTTGAAAATCTTCCTTCTTATTTAAAATAACCCGAGCTGCTGGCAGGACTAGACATAAAAGGAACAGGTTGCCAACAGGAGAGACGCGGCCAGGGCTGGGTCGCTGGCACAGGAATGGGGAGGTGCCGTGTGAGAAGCACCCATGGCCGTGGAGAAAGCAGGGCAGGTCACTCCAAAGAGGCCATGTGTTCATCACATTCACTCACAGACCCGGCCACTGTTGCAGAGAGCAACAGTGGGCTTTCCGTGGCCAGCATGGGTTTATAGGATGATCACTAAGGGGCTCCCACTGGAAGGTGATGGTTTCCACAGTGAGTGGCACTTGTGGAAAAAGCAGACCCTTTGAAGGAAGGTGGATAAAGTTGGGTAAAAGACAAGACTTAAAAAAGAAGCATGCATTATTGAAAAAATAAATAAAAAGCAAGCAAGCAACACGAGCATTTGAGAAAATCCTCTACAGGATGCCTTTATGCCGCCTCTAAGCCTTGGAAACCTGTCTGCAGTAATGAAAGAAGAATTATTCCATGCCATAGAAATTCCCTTTGCATCAAGAACACTAGCTGCGTTATACCAGTGTTTGTTTCCCTGAGAAGCTTCAGGGTCCCAACAAGCCTAGAGGTTTAAAATTCATGCTGCTTTTGTTTCCTTGCTGCATGAAGTAATTCCATTGCAGTAATACTCTTCAGTACATGCTGCACATTGTAATGTCATCAGCGGTGTGTCCATCTGCACTGAAAAGCCTTGCCACAGGAGACAGGGCAGAGTCTCTTGAGATGAACACTCTTAATTAAGAATGAAACCCTCCCCTGTTCCCCTGCCTGCCTGTGCCCTGGCTGTACAGTAAAGCCTTGCACAGTACAGTGATCCTGAAAGACTTTCCTCTGCCAAACAGCTTTATGTTTGTTCGGAATGGCTCGCTGCATTTTCAGATGCTTCCTGCCTGCCATCCAAGGGAGGCCTCCCTCCTCACAGCCCTCGTTTCCCTGTCTCTGAAACAAGCAGCAGTTGTCTCAGATGAAGATACGGCTCTTAAAAGTAGGGAGCGGATCTAATTTGCATTTTATTCTTAATTCATTAGGAAGGCTTTTGTTTTCTGGAGTCAGCATTTCTGTAACAAGATTCAGCACACTCCAAATTGCTTTTAATATTTAACAATAGGGCCACTTTGCACTTAAATGCTGCTTTTCAGAGTGCTTTTCAAATATTAAATAATTTAAGAATGGTATTTTTCCACTTCTATAGGATGTCCACTCCAGAGGATCTCAAAGCAGCAATCTTCAATACTAATGTATCTCAGGTACTAACCTATTAGGGCTCTCAGCTGCCCCAGTGAGGAAGGCTCACCACACTACCATTAAAGATGAGGACACAGCGATGGGGAATCATTAAGTCCAAGAGCTGCAAAAATGCCCAGTCCTTCCCACTGCAGAGCCATCAGACAGGCTTTCAGCATGTCCCAGCAGCTGGCACGGCCACAGCTCTCCTAAACCCAGTCAATTATTTTGGTGCCCAGGCAGGAGCTGGCCTGGTGTGTAGAAGTTTAGCCCTACATGACCTGTGCCAGGTGATGCAGCAGATGGGGGACTAAAACCAGGAGTGCGACCGTAGTGCTGTGAGTGCCAGCACCAAGCACTGACCCCCACTGCCTGCTTCCTCAGTAACTTCTGCAAAGATTCCACCCCTGGTTCCGTGTTCTAATGCCCCGGTGGAAATTAGCTCCAGAAATGTCTTGATTTCAATGTCAGCCTTGTTTGGAAAGCTAAATAAAATGCAGAACATTACAAGGTTAATTTTTTTCCCATGATGAAACACGCATGTTAACCAGATAAGCAGTGTTTTGGGGGCTCTGTTGCCACCTATTCTTTTTCCAGAAGGCCCCCCTCCTCCTTTTTTAATCTCTTGATGCCAAATGTTGGCTGACTTCCCTGTGTTTGTTTCAGTGCTTACCATTGGGATCACTGGACCTGCCAACGCCACAGGGTTAAGCAGCTCAAATTTCTCTGCTGAGCGGCTTATTATAACAATGCACACTGTAGCTGTTTAAAACATAGTCTGATGACACTTAACAGTTGCTGGACAGATATTCTCTCCTTTATTGCTGCTTCTAGTCCTTAACTAGAGAGATGTGCAACTCGGTTAATGCTCAAATGATCCCAAGTTCAGATGAAACAGAACTCAAATTCCAGTATTTCTGAGGGTCGTTCTTGTTGCTGGTTTTGCTTTTTTTTTTTAAAGACCACTGCGTAGCTTTTAATTTTCTGGAGCAAATACAGAAATATTGCACAGTATTTGATTACTTCCGATTCTTTTGATCCGCTGTAACCAAAACCACGGAGTCTTTGCAGGAGAAAAGTACATGCTACTTTTTTTTTTTTATTCTAAGGCAGATTTTAATCTAATCGTAGCAGGCTGATCTATGAGCTGCTTATCACAACCAGTCTTCTTGAAATTTATGCTCGACACAAAGCACTTAGCTTACTGTGCTGGAAGAGCATCCCTAGTAGGACAAATGCCACCAGGAGGAACAACGCGGACAACTCCGTGCCTGATGTGAATTAACAGAGCCAAGGCCATATCCCAGCCCGAGCTCAGCGTATCCAGCACTCCTTTTGCAGACCACTCGCCACAGATCACACCGAATGCAAACTTGCATCTGGATCGAGGCACTTCCACAGATGGAGGCACCACCATAGATTCATTCATAGATAATCTCTGAGGCCTTTGAAGAAAGTAAGACTTACAAGGCTTTATCAGAAGACTTTAGTTTCATTGGAAAATCTCAAACTTTTTTTTTCCTTTTGCGTGATCAGAGTGGAAATGAGACAACTGGCTGGAGCTGTAAGATGAGCATCTAGCAGAGCCAACAAAAAAATCCCCCTAACTGCCTAACTTCCTCCTGAAACACACTGTTTTGAAGTACAAGCTTCATATTAAAGTATAAGCTTCATATTCTACTACCAAGACGTAACGTTCTCACCGAGAAAATGTAACATCTATCACACTGAATTAAGAATTGACCTTGAAATTTATTTTTTGCTGAAATGAGTGGTAGTTTTTAAAGGTCCCATACCCAACATTAAAATACTGCCTCATCTCCTGGCGTCTGTTGCGCATGATGGCCTTGTACTCGCCAATGCGCAATTTTTTGCCATCTACAAGGCAGGTACGCTTCGGCCTTGGCTTGTATTTGTAGTCTGGGTATTTCTCCAGGTGCTGCTTGCTGAGTCGGGCCTGCTCCTCATAGTATGGCTGCTTCTCTAGGTTTGTCATAGCTTTCCAGCGAGATCCTGTCAAAAAAACCAAAAACCAACAAAAGAGAGAATGAGACATGAGATTCTACTCATCCATGAACACCGAAAGACAGTAAAACAAGTAGGTCACCCAGAACAAGATACCTACGGTCATACTGCTCTGGGCTGGGAATCTGTCAGAGCTTCTAGAGGTTGTGTTTGACTAATAAACCTCTTGGGTATGGCCAAGAGGCAGAGAGAGATGATACTGGAAGTTCTGACCCAATATTTTACTGAAACTTATCTACATTATAATGTCTTCCAGGTGGGAAGTAGAATCATCATCCTGACACTGACCAAACCCTGACACTCTGCTTTAGAAAACAAGGCAGTCTGTTTTAGTGGAATGGCCAAAGCCCCCTTAGATACACAGAGTCTGCTCTGCTATGTCCCCTCCGCTTCCCTTTGGCTGGGGGCTTGTTTTCTCCTCCTGTTCTGCAGAAGGCACCACTCCCACATGCTGTGATCTAGTCACTGTCCACCACGGCTGCACCGGGGCGTAAACTCTGGATATGCACATGTCTACAGCTTAGTCTTTCATGACAAATACCTTTATCTTTCTAGCTTCCAGGTTTGTGAGGAGCAGAGCAGGAACTGGTCGTAAACGCTTATGCTGCTGGGTACAGGAGCCTGCAAAGCCTCTAAAACCTATAAACCACCCCTTACATCTCAGTGGGGTTTTAACTCCAAGACCAAGCCCTGGTCAACACTCCCAGCTCCCAACTTAAAGAAGTTAGTGTGTGTCATGAAGGGAAGAGCACTGGGATACTGGCACAACTCTCTACTGAGCCACACTTCTGTTTCCTTGCTGGCAACCTTTTGTTTCTGACACACTGCCCATGTTAATGTGGATGTTTGAGCTAGGGAAATAATGAAAGCTTTACAATTGTTTTCAAATGCCTTCCAAAATTTATAAACTAACGTCTCTTAAAGGGCATAATATGGGAGCAGAAAGCAAAATTTCTTGAATCGGTTATCCCCTTTTATTTTTTCCATGAACTATGTAAGTGCTTCAGGGTAAGATACATTTCAAGTAACAGGAATGGTCCAAGCTGTGAAACATGTGGCCTAGAAGGAAAACTTTATAGGAAAATAGTAAATTTTCCCATTGGAAAAAAAAAGTTTGAGTAGTTTCTCAGTTTAATGGGTTCATAATGTCATATGTCATACTTGACTTCCCCTTGTTCTTTGTTTTTTATGGTTACTCAGACTGTACTTTGCTCATGCTATTACTCAGGCTGGTCTTAGCTCACTGTGCCCCTAAGACTCGCAATATAGAGAGCACAGTTATCCCTTCCAAGGGAAGAAAATAGTTTGGGTCCTTCTAGAAAGGCCCCTTCTGATTATTGACACTATTTTCCCCAGAACTATTTGAATCTTTACTCCAAGCTGCAGTTTGGGCTTCTGGAGTGAAGGGCTGCTACAGCTTGACCTCGTGCCTAGGGGTAACCGATCGCTAACTCATGATGCCTTTGTTCTGCAGAGGAGCAACAGACACCCCTTTCTCAGCAAACATTACTTCGGAGGCTAAAATGCCCTTTTTAGTGTTTGCAACATGTAAGAGAGATCCTCCAGATAGTTCTGGAATGGGAAGCAGTTTCTTTACATTGTTATTGGCTTAGGTGCAGCACCATATTAGCCTGACTAGATGGTTTCTGGGATTTGGACTAGAACCCCTGCGAGGCACTTGGTGCATCATACAGAGGTAGTGTCTGTGCACAGGGAGCTGGGGCAGGGCTTAGTGTTCACACAGGGCAGCAAACTTCTGTGGCCAGAATCTTGGTCAGCAGCTTTGGTTCCTGCAGAGAAATCATTCCAAGGTTTGTTTTTTTTTCTGGCGAAGAGTGTGGCTAGGAAAAGTGACACCAACTTTCCACGTGTAGCAACTCCTGGATTTTGGTCTGAATGACACAGTGATAAACATCTGGAGACTGCCAAAACACTTCACGCCTACTAATGCTGTGTAAGATGGAAATGTAGATAGGGCCTGTGTTGTTACAAATCCAGGGTAAAGCCTATGAGCCCTACTGCAAGATGCCCAGAAGCAGGTCTGCTTTCAAATTCTACCTTGTAGAGACACTAGCACCCTGGCATTTTAGCATATGAGGAAAATCATAAAAGTTAGTCTGAATCCAGAGTCCTCCAATCACAGACCTGCTGTAGTCCCACTGGTTTAGAAAAACAGCTCCAGTCCCATTTCCTGCTTATGAATCACTTTTCATTTATGAATAATACAGTTGAAAACCTCACTCTTTAAACACATCTCGACATTGGCTTTGCATGCTGTGAGGGGACCTGCAATATAGGAGCTCAGATATATTTTGAGGCAGATGGACAGACAGAGAGCTAGAAGTTAAAGTCGGTTGTTGCAAAATTGCCATGAAAATCTTTTATCCCAGCACTATTCCCCTTTCTCTGTGCTAGCTCACTTGCTGCAATCCTACAGGCAGATACGGGCAGGCAGATTCCTGCCTCCTCATGTGAAAAGATCTGTAAACTGTAGGTGAAGCCAGGCAAACACGTGAGTCTTTGCAGGATCAGGCCCATAAAAGCTGAAATCTGATGCACAGTATTTGTACATACAGCTACACATCCAATATTTATACACGAATGTCACTCATTATGCTTTTGCTTCCTCGGCTGCAAACTCTGTACTACAGAAATCCTGGCAGTCTCACCTTTCTTCCTAACAAATTTTTAATAGCTGCCTTCTGCTGTGATACCTCCTCTTACTACGACTTTCCCACTCCTGCAAAATATACTAAGTATAATCCAGTTTATAGTATAAAATCTCTCTCTCTCTAGTATAATCTAGTTTACAGTCTATATTTTGCAAGATATACTAAGTACATTTTGAAGTATCACAAAAGAGCAAACAGTGCTGTCTGAGTTTGGAAAAAGGGCACGCTTTCTGATGATCAACCCTTGTTTTACACATTTTAACTTATATTCGTAGTAATATACAATACCCAACCAGCTCTCTGATTGGTCTTCCTCTGAAATTCTGAAAGAACGTATCTCTGATCTTTGAATTTGTACCCACAGCCTAGTTACGAATGGGCATCATCAATCAACACACTAAACCAGGATAAAAATAACCTTGTGTTTGGAGAAAATATATTTGTAATAGCTTTATCTGCCACTGTTTTATACATCTATAGAGACACACAGGCAGACACGGGTACCTATGCACAGTGCCAAGCCCAAACAACCTGCGACTGAATAATCTTGGAAAACCTTTCTTTTTAAGGGAGGATTTACACTCCTGGCTGAGTTTTCTGCTCACCATCTGTGTTAGAAAGCTTCGAGCGGGTCAGGTATGCAAGGCTTTCCTCCTTGAGAGTGAAAAGAAGCCACCATTCCCCTCCCTGGATGTGTACATGACAGGCAGGGTTCTCACACAGCCCTCCCTGATACGGTGCCTCAAGAATTTAGTAAATAAATGAGAAAAATACACAGCTTTGCAGCACTGACCATGGCTCCTGAAGTGAGTTAGGGCAGGTAGAGCTGTCCCCATGTGTGCCCCAGCACTTGTGCTCAGGCAGAGCCAGGCCCGGGTCAGGCGGGGTTCGGAGCTCTGCTTATCGCTGGTTTAAAGTCGAGTTTCCCCAGCGTGAATTTTCAGCCTAACTTTTACTCCATTGGACTGACATTTTTCAATCCGAGCACCTGAATCAGGCTGATTTCATGACTAAAAAATACCCTCACCCGAGCAAACAGCTGTATAACGTATAGCTACGTGCATAGGTTTGCGCTGACACGTCCACGAGAGAATTTCTGAAGGTAGTATCTAACTTCATCCTTCCCTCGTCTCTTTATGTAGATTTCTCAGTGGAATTAATTAAAATATGTACAAAAATACCTAAACAATGCATTAGTAAATTGATAGGGTCCGGCAGACCCAGTTTAGCACTTATTTAACATTTACTAAAAAAAAAAAAAGATAAAAAATGATTGCAAGTTTAAGTTGCAATGAACAGATGGATGACAAACGTATGCGCAGATGAATTTAGTGACAAATCCATGTATCTAATTTTTATGCTCAAAACATAATACCACAGTGTCAAACATAATCCCTAGAGAATTCTACTGCTAGGAAGGGCACCTCCTCTCATTTTACTACAGAAATGACCCTCGATCGGTGATAACTCCATCTGAGCTACACCCCACGACAATGAGCTCTCTCACCTCGACGTATAGCAGCGCTGCTAAGAAAAAAAACCCCAATGGTAAGGAAAAATTGTGGCTGCCTAATAAGGAGGCCCTAATACCTGGCTGAACTGTGAGCTTCTAGTCGCTCACCCCCACGCCAGCTAACAGAGAGCTCCTGCTGACTTCAAAAGACCGGCCTTTTGCAACCGAGGGAAGACCTTTGTAACGCTTCTGTCAAGAAAGAAGATGTCAAGACATCCCTCTCCATTGCATAGGTGGAACAAAAAAATTACATGTGATGCTGGAAAGAAATAGAAACATCATCTCTCACTGCTTCAGACCTTGCTTTTCCCCATAGCTGGCAGCAACACAGAGAGTTTGGAGTCAGCTATACTGTCTGTCACCTCAACAGGATCTGTAATGAATTTGCACATTTTACTCCAACTACTGTATATCTAATCAGAAAAAGATGTCCCCATATCTCCCTGATCTAGCGCCAAATAGTAAAAGGTGATTCCTTATGTTAACAATTTCAGCAGAATGGCTTATTAAAACCAGATTTTAGGGTATTATAAAATGCTTAGAAGCCCTTTAAAATGTCAACCAGGATCCCCAGAGACTGCGTAAAATGTCAGCCCAGCTCAAGCGCCTGTTTTAAGCAGAATGAATTAGCAGCATGCTGTCGGAGGTTGTTATCCAAAACAATCAGTTAAGAGGGAAAACATCAAGCTCTCTTTGTACTTTCTATATGAAAAGGGCCATTCAGAATGATCTTGTAGATTTCTGAAGCTGATTATTTAAAAACAGGTTTAACCAGGTCTACTCTCAATTTAGAAACAGACCAAAACTATTACTGCGCTGTCCCCAGTCTAATCACATCATACACCTCTGACCAGCATAATCCCTTTTAACCAGTATAAGGTTATTTTACCATCAACATAACCAATTTAGCCTTCTAATCCTGTCCCCATAACTAATCTAATCATCTCGTACCACCCTTTTAATCATGGGTTAATATCCTCACATCTGCCATCCACAGCCAATACATTTTGCCTCTCCGACCAATTTATCTCATTTCCACTTGCCCCCTGCTAACTTTCCATAATACCACTCTAATCAAGCTAAACTTCAAACCTCTAACCAGTCTAAGCATATTTACCAGCCCTGCAGCTGGTTAATGCTTCTCTTACAATTATTCTGCATCTCTCAAATCGTCTGCAAAAACAATGAAAGCTGCAGTCCAGGTAAACATGTTCCCTCCTTAAGCTTTTATCCACTGGCCTGAGGGATGCTTAGGTGTTAGAACACAGTCTTTATCAGTAAAAATGCAACATCTACAATCTGGTCACAGATATTTCTTCACCCCCCAAAAAACAATAGTTCATCAGCCTCAGAGATCCTCATCATTCACCTTCTGTATCATTCAGAATGTCACCAAGGTGTAAATTAGGACAGAACGTGGTCCCGGGAGTTTGTGCAAATAGTGAAAAGTTGGAAGACCATGGCATGAAATTCAGTAGGTGATGCTGATGACAAATATTGCTTGGGGTGTGAAGACTACAGGATACGGAAATCAGTTCTGATGTTTCTTTTGCTTTTGATTTCAGGATTCTATTCAGAATATTTCGAGTAAAAGAAGGTTATGATAGAAATCATATACTGAAGGGAAATTTAATACAACAGGAACACAATAAAAATCCCTTAAAACTGTCAGGGAATAAAATAAAACGATGTATTTTCAGATCTTTTCCCTATGGCCAGTGATTTGAACAGAAAGTACTGTGGCACAAATCAAGTACTGTGGTGTGCTACCCCAAAGAATTTAGTTAGATGAAGTATGCGGGCAAATAAACGAAAGCAGTTGTTTTGTTCCTGTTCAACAGCCTAATGAAAGGAACTGTTTTGGTCTATTCAGTTCATGTTTTCACTCCAGAACCACCACTGCAATCTCGGTAATCACAAAGACACAAGAACATTTCAGTATATGGTTAATGTATAGCACTGGGCAGCAGGGCAGAAGCTTGTTTCACTGTTGCCCTTGGTGTGGCCATTAAGCAGTGAAACAGAGCTCTAGAGACAGCAATTCTGCTGTGTCAGGTGCTCATCTCTCTTCAGTCAAAAGGTTTTTTTTGAGTTGTGCTACTGAAAGAACAGTGCTTGATCCTTCTTACCTAGTATCTTGCTGATATTGGAGTTGTGCATGTCAGGAAAGGCTTGAAGGATCTTCCTCCGCTCATCTTTAGCCCACACCATGAATGCATTCATTGGGCGCTTGATATGGGGCTCATTGCTACCACGGCCTCTGGATTCCCGATAAATTCTAGACTCTGAAACTCCTGCACTTCCTAAAAATAAAGAGAAAAAGGTTCCCAGCTTGTGTTTCATTATGTAGCCTCTTCTGCCATCAGCAACCTATGTCAGTGGCTGCACAATGAGTCAGTGTTCACAACAGGTTAATGGCATTTCTCCTTTTCACTCAAAGCAGTAGGAAATCAAGGTCAGACTTGATGGGGCTCTGAGCAATCTGATCTAGTTGAGGATGTCCCTGCTTACTGCAGGGGGGTTGGACTAGATGACCTTTAGAGGTCCCTTCCAACCCAGGCATCCTGTGATTCTATGAAATACCATATATTGTGTATTGTCTAGTTTTTAGCTGTTTTACTGATTCAGTATTACACAGGACAGACCTAATGAAGAATTTCGTTTTTTTCAACACAAAGCATGAAACAGCTTTTCTAAACCATCTTTTACTACTTAGAAACACAAACCCAACACTTAACAGTGTGTGTTTTCTTTTTTCTTTCCTTCTTTCTTGCTTACAGAAAGCTGGTCATATTATGTTACCTCCTTTCTATGTGATGGGAAGGGGGGGGTGATAATATGGCAACATGAAGCATTTCTTCTTAAGCAATTCTATAACTGCCAGTTTTCGTGCTTGCCTCTCCATAACAACATAAGCAACAGCAGAGGAAGAAGTGAACATTACTCTTGCTTCATCAAACCAAGAAAGTTCCTACAGATGCAGAGTGTGCAACACCTATGGATGATCAGGTCTATAATTCACGGACTTACTGTGTGATCTCGTTTACCCCACCTCCATTTGCCTCCTTTATTCTCTTTTACCACCAGAAATACATTTTTGGTCTAGTCTTGAGTACTGCAGCGTACAGAAGAGAAGGCTAAAAATCACCTCCAGACTTAAAACACCACATGATGAATCATTTTCTCCTGCCTTGTTTCACAGCCACTTATTGCTAACTGCTCTAACTCCTCGCAGGACTCCAGAGCACTTGGATTCTCCTCCAGATCCCGCTGACATGTACTCAACGAACCTGGAAATGGGGACAAGCCATTTGTACTGACCGTCAGAATCTCCACTCATGTTGAAATCCATCATTGCGTGGCTGAACTTCCCGTCTTCACTCTGTTTTACTGCCAGTTGCTGAGTCAGGGTCTCCAGTGTTGTTTTGTCCTGTATGGGCAAGATGACAGGATTTGGGTCAGGAATTAAGCGTTGGAACCGCAAAGTTCATAGGTAATTTAGTAGGTTGATAGGGAAAGCTGGATAACAATTCCTTCTCAACAGTTTACTGAGCCAGGTATTTAAGAATGTATAATAGTATTTTTTCTGGAAGGGATATAGTTGCAGACTCTACCAAGTCCTTTTTAAAACATGCTTATTAGCTAGTGATGAGCAAACTTCATAGTGTTGAAAAGACTGGTTTCGTTCGGCATGTTAAAATTGGCTGCGCATCTGAAGAATACTTCAACCCTCTGTGTCCCTGGGACTTGCAAATCTGGACTGGAAGTTGAGATGATACACACTCTTTTGCAATGTATTTATTGTTTTACTCTGTTTCCAGCCTGCAATCAAAGTGCAGAGACATGGGTGACTTTGCCCCTTTTCAAAAGGCAATACTTTAGGAAGAAGCCCACAAGGGAAAAAAAAACCCAACCCAACAAACCATAGTTCAGACTTACTCAGGCCTTGGGAAAGGGTCAGCCTGAATTAAGCATGATACTTGGGCGGCAGTTTGTGCTCTTGTCCAGACTGTTTTGCCCAACCCTACTAACACCCCGTCCGTCATTCATCCAGTCAGAACTATCTGTGAACCCTGGATTGCAACAGGCTAGTGCGTGCTGCCAATTAATCTGTCAGGCTGCAGCAGTGTCTAAAGACATTGCCAGAGCAGCATGCCAGGGCCATTAATTCCAATGTTCTCTTCAAAACACCTCACTTCCCCCTGAATTGTTTGACTTTACAAACACCAAGGTGTTCCATTTTCCGACTGTTTTTGTTTTCCCAACGACTTTGACTCATAAACATTCTTACCTTCCTAACAATTGCATATTTAAAAATAAATCTTCCAGGAAAGCAATACTAACACTTCAAAATGTTAGGCACTGTGTCTTTTGCAAAGCTAAGAAAATGACATGATATGGCATGATAATAAAGTGGCTCCAGTTGAAAAAATTCTTTTGAGCTTCTTCCTGAAGGAAAGATTGCTGTTTTGTTGCTCTGTTCCACTCCTGATGACTGCACAAGATCAACAAACTAAAAAAACTTTCAGATTTCACATGGCAACTGGAGACTTTACAACTACTCTGTGTAGCCTAATAATGTCACTGGGTTGTATTACAGAAGAAAACAGAAACGAGAACAATGCGAATGCAGAAGCGCTTCCTGCAATCTGAAGTTTCTGCATCTGCAGTTCAAAGAACAGTTCAAATTCATGTTACTCATTTCACAAAGGTTTTCCTGAGAGAGTGAGAAATGAGGCTAATTTGCTCAACTTCGCATGCTCACACAGGTTAGGGAACATGAGGTTAACTTTCCTACTCCTTGCAGTCATTTCCACTGTGGATCCCTTTCTGTCTATAACCAGTCACACCACCACCAGACACATGCAAGATGAGTTTTATCCTCTTGGTTTTTGCAGGAAAAGCTCATGCAGCAGACCCTGCCTATTGCAAGTCAAAGGGTTTCTGTAACACCACCAGGCACAGCAGATCCTGAAAGTCTGGAGAAGCTTTGAATAAGCATCTGAACTATTTAGGCAATTAGCTTCACCAGTCTCCAAAGAGTTAAAACCTACTGGGTTTAACTCAGCTCTCATTTCCAGAGCAGCCTGTCAGTAGAGAGAAAGTGAGGAATAAGTTGACTTTGCATTTCTTCCAAATGGACCTCAGATACTTAATGGCAGTCAACAGTTTTTCCTCAGGAAAGAAAAAAAAAAAAAAAGAATCTATTGACTGTCAACTTCATAATAATAAGAGTTCAAAAAATTTTAAGTCAGAAATTATTTAAGAACGCTGCCACCAACCTAAAATACAAAAGCACATCTCTTCTTGTTGGGTATACTACGGGGGAGCTATTCTGTTGCAGACTTGTCTTGAATCGTGCGTAAAGCTCTTAGGAGAAACAGAGCCGAGAGCGCAAAGGGCACAGGCTCAACAGCTTTTTCTTTATGCAGTAAACGCAGCTGTTGAAGTCGGAGGCAGCTACATTCAGAACCACACTCTGCAGACATGATCTGATTGAGTCTTAAGGTCAGCGAATACTCCGGCGATGCTGTCTGCAAGGTACCCCGCCGCACACGGCTCCCTTATCAGAGTTTGACTTAACAAGCCTACAGATGCTCCGCTGCTACCCATCTTTGGGCAGAGTTGTGCAGCCACTTTAGATGAAGTGGCATGGTCGAAGAGGGGCTGCGAAGGAAATGCCAGAGGAGTGCTGAGCTCCCAGCCCCAGCCCAGGGAGTTGGCTCTCCAGCCAGCCAAACCATCACCCTTTCGACCTGGTGACAATTTACTCCCTGCTACTTAAACACATGGAATGACGATGTAATTCCATCTGCAACGATACGGTGGCAGCTAAGAAGAACTTCTGCACAACGTTGCTCTTAAAACAGAGGATGTCGAAACACCCAGCTCCACTTCTCTGTGTTAATGTTAAGAAATGCTGAGGTTTAAAAAGTACTCGGGCAAGAAGAAGTCTAAGGCCTGCTCTTCCTAAGCCTCTGCAACAGCACTAGAAGAGCAGAAAGGGATCAGCGATACCCCTGGCAGGATGCAAAAGCGTGACTACCCGTTAAGTGGCGTTCTGATTCCCACTCCTATGCTCTTCCCATTAAACACACACCCGGTGGTCCTCCTCAATCCTGACGTACAGGAACACTTTTACCATTACAAAATACTCAAAAGGGGCTAAGCAGTGTTTCCGTGTTGTTTCACCTGAAAGCATTCAGTTAATGACTTCCTACTTTTTGTTTGATGGAAGCATCTCTTTACCTTTCAGTTTATGGAGTTATGGAGTCTCAGTTTATGGAGTAAGTATTTATGGAAGCTCCAAAGAAACAAAGGAAAAAAAAAAAAACCCTTTTCTTCCCTGACCCCAAATAAACTGGCAACCCACTGACACTGCTAGCCCAGCCTCCTCTCACAGAACGTTTAAGAACTTCAGATGAGAGGTCCACAATGGCTTCAAGTTTATAGAAAAAAAACCCAGGATCTCTTTTATCATCATTATTTTAATCCAGTAGCAAATCACACATTCTTGAAACTGTCCCCCTCCGCTGTGTCGGATTAACTGTGCAAACAGCAGCAGGCTGCTGTACCATCACAGGTAAAAAATGCTATTTATCCTATGAGCAATGCACAACTGGCATCACAGGCAAGGCTGGTTCAAATCTGGGGAAGTGGTGCAAGGAATTGCTCGTGAGACCTGCTAAAAATCAGCCAGCACAAAGCAGCGAAAAGAAACAGGAAGGAACAACTCTTCTGCTCTTGCAGGAGGAGAAGCACAGGGAGCTCTTGCTAAAGAGATCCTTTTTCTTCTAAATTTCTTGGTCAGGCTGCAGAATGCTGAAAGACATCTTACAAACAGGTTTCTTCCTCTATGAAGAACTTCAGCAGAGGTGGGAAAAACTATCCTGATAGTCATTTCTGTTTGAGTGTAGGAAAGACTCTCCATAGAGGCAGTGGGAGCTCTGTTATCTGGATCATTTTAAATTGTAATGGGCAAATCAGAGAAGATAATACTGTAGAGAGCAGTCAATCCCACAACAGCCCAATTGTTCCAAGTATAACCAGAGAGGTTTAACCAATAGCTGCAACGTGAAGTTTCTAAAACTTGATTACTCAAAAGACAGTAATCTGCTGGAGAAGACCGATCAGCACCGCAGCTCCCAGAAATGGTGTAATTATATTTAAAAGAACAATGAAAAACACATACACACATGGAATGTGTCACGTAGAAAAAAAAATATATAAAAAATGACTAAGCACTGCAAGTCAGACTCAGTTTTGTGGTCAGCTGCAAAAGTTACTTGGCTCTCTGTCATGGATAGCTGTCATAGTTTAACAAAACATTGATCTAAAAATGACAAGAACTTGGTTGCAGTCTCTTTCATAGAAAAAACATAAAACAAGAAGAGTCAAAACATATGTAGAATAGGCTGATAATGTTTGCCAGAACTCCTCCCACTACTAGACAAATGCAAAGCAAAACCTTGGAAGGTTGGAGAAATAAAAGTTATTCTGCTCTATTTTCCATCTCCCTGCTGGCCTCGCTGATCCTGTCTTGTGTTGGGTCACGGGGCCACTGCTCAGGGCACACCTGAGACCATGCAGATGCCTCCTCTCCTGAAGGACTCCACAGTACTTCCAGAATACTGTGAACGCTGGGCATATGGCAACGGATCCCTCCTCCCCCTCTTGGAGACATCCTTTTGGCTGGGGTGTTTGGCAAACCCCGACAGTCCTCCGAACTCCCTTAGAATTGTATTTTGGCAGGGGCTGTTTTTCCGATTGCATAATTCAAGGTTAGCAGGCTTTTTCTGAACAGTCCACTCTTCACTTCTCGACTCCCCTAACCCTAGCCATGTTTCCCCTGATAGAAATATTTCTCCTCTCCATTTGATGCCTGCAGAGATACAGCCAGTGTAGGACACCGGAGGAGGAGTGGTCGGGCACATCTCTTCACAGTCCTGTTTTTCTTACTGAAAAGAACTGAAAGGCCAGGCATAAAAAAAATAAGTCTTTGTAGAGGAACCAAAGAGAGCAAAACGTGGTAACCTCCAGACTGCAAGGAGACACTCGCTCATCAGTTTTTGCACCCAAGAATTACAAATACACTGATGGACAAAGCACCTGCTACTTTTGTTCCCTTCAGCATCACTATGTAAAAAGAAACAGATGGTTGCCTGTTGCCATCCTTTTTAGTGTCTCCTTTCCCCCTTTCCTCTTCAAGTGCAGCTTGTCCAGCTATTTATCGTCCTGCTCTGGGGGAAAAAATTCTCATCTATAAGCTCTAAAGGTGGTATTTTCAAATAGATTGAGTTTTGAGAAGCTAGTTTTTACCTTACATCATTTAGCAGGGCCTGTGACAGCAGCTAATGTGGTCTGTGGTGTGAAGGTAGAAGCCTTCTCTCAGCAAGCCCCAGTAAATATCAAGCATTTCGACACGTACTTTGGTCAATATGCACCATGTCTTAAAGTACTAGGCAGATTAGCTGATAGACTATGATTAGGAAGAATTAGGAAGAATTTCTTCCCCGTGAGGGTGGTGAGACACTGGCACAGGCTGCCCAGAGGGGTGGTGGAAGCCCCATCCTTGGAAGTGTTTCAGCCCAGGCTGGCTGGGGCTGTGAGCAACCTGCTCTAGTGGGAGGGGTCCCTGCCATGGCAGGGGGGTTGGGACGGGATGAGCTTTGAGGTCCCTTCCAACCCTGACAATTCTGTGATGCTGTGATCCTGCAATGGAAGTTCACTTCTGTTTATGACAGAAAAACCCCTTTAATTATCAGACACGCTGGCGGTGCCAGGTGTTCTCCATTCAACGTTACAGTATTTTCCTTAGCTCTCCAAAAAGGTGAAGAGTCTTATCCTCCCATCTGACATGAGTGAAGACTTTGTAAAAGAAATCCTTCTGAGTAATTCCTCTGCCTCTTGCAATAATAAACACCAGCATAGCTCGTGTTATAAAATCTTTATCCGCAGTCTCTCAAAATGTGGAAAACATGAGTTAGGTTGGCATTACCGATGACAGAGAGCTGGAAGAACTTAGAGGAACCACTGGCAGTAGTGAGAGGTGTGCCCGGAGATTTACACATGATGAATTATTTGCAATCCAGGCAGTACTCCTACACATTAGCACCACGGTACTTCGAAATAGGTACTGTGCACACTACGCCCCAGTCCAAGTGACATTACAATCCAGAGCCTGTTACACCTATTACTGCTGTAAGAGAAATTCCAGCTCTTTTCGGAGGGATTATCTATTTAGATTTTTCTTTGTAACAGAACACACTGCCCAAGTGTTTTGCACTCATCATAGCCACAAAATTTCACAAAGAAAGCCAGTATTATTAACTCTGTTTACCAGATGGGAAACGGAGCCACAGATTATGTGACATGCCAAAGGTTCTTTAAGTAAGGCTGGTAGTTTTTAGGAACAGAAACTAACGCTCCCGAATCTTAGCTAAAAATTATAACCTCGAGCTTATAATTGTTTTGTGAGTGTAGAACTGTGACTCCTGCTGATGGCACATGTTAGAAGAGAAAGCCAAATGAAAATAAAACTAATAGTGGTTACAGATCTGCCATTACAATGGACCTTGCTTAAGTAACGCCTGCAGGGCTGTAAAACTCATAAAAAGCACATGCATCAAATGATAAAATAGAGTGAGACTTTCAAATGTTGACTCAGTAATTGTTAAACCCCTTCTGGCTGCACAATTTTATAGTCTTCTACTGTACTAATGAAAAGGGAAGAAACAACAAAGAAGGGTTGTAGCCTTCCAATTATATAAACTTTGTGGACCACCAAAGAAGATGAAAGATTATTTATAATGTCACAGCAATTTATCCTTTGGGAGATTTTTTTGTTGTTGTTGTTGATGCATCAAAGTTGAGTATGAAGAAACAATGCATTCACCACCCCCTCAGCTCTTTCAGTCTTACTTATCTGAGATCTCTCTTTTCCATGGAATAATCCACCCACAGAACCTAAAAGCAGCATTAGAAGCAAGAAAATAAAAGAACAGTCTTTATTTGAGGCTCTTCCTGATTTGATGGCATTTCTTTTGGAATTATTGGATTCAGTGTTAATTGGGGCTACATCACTTGGTAATGGAACCGTATCTTTGGGTTTACACTAAGTATTCAAATCGAGGTGGATTCTGGAGGTCATTCTCATCACTGGATGAGATCATTCTCTCATCACTGACTACAGATCATTGCATCTGATTTGTGATCTACACAAAGTGCTACATGGACTCAGTAGAGAGGTACTCCGTGAGCTGTGGTACGGAAGAAATCAGATGGAAGAAGTAGGCTCAGACATCTAACTACTCTCCCTCAGCAGCAGACATAAACTCACAGGGGGAATCTGCTGAAATCTGGATAGCCATTTTCTTTGCTCTATGCTGCAGACATAGGTCTTTGGTTTCTGAGGGCTCTCAAGACAGTACCTTTCCAAGCACTGAAGGCAAAGCAGAGTACACCGAAATAAAAAGAGGTTAATTGTCAATAACTTGTCAGGAGACGGGTCCCTAAGAGTTTTCGTTTTTAATTCTTTATTTGAGGAAGAATGACTTCCTCAGTGATGTGTATTATTTGACTTGGAAACCAACTGATGGGAAGTGGAGGAGATGAGGACACTGAGGTCCTCCTTTCCTTTAGTTATGAGCTCTGAAAGTTAGTGCAAGTCAACATTTTGAAACGAACATGCAGGTAGGATTGGCCCAGCCCATTTGAAGAAGAAATTAAAGGAAAGAAAAAGCAAAGCAGAACGATGAGACACTGCTTCCCTGCTCGACCTCAACCCGCTCCAGCCGTAATCCGCTGATTACAAAGAGGTTAAGAGTGACATGACCCAGTTTCTCATCTAGTCTGCTTTCTGGGCTGACGTACTCTGTAACTTTGCGTGAATTGTTCAGGCGCTGCACCTCAGTTTCCCCAGCTGAGCAGGGTGGAGATTGGGACATTTTCCCATCGTTGTGAAGAGTTTTGAGATCTCCGGAGGAAATCTGCCATGGAAAATTTTAATGAAGGATTTCAGAGCAAGTCAGAGAGATCTGCTACAGTCGATCAGTGAGGAGAGGAAGGGTTAACTGGGGAAAAGAGGTGGCACACCAAAAATGAAACAAGGTGAAAAATCACAACCCACGCAGGATATCCTGGGAAAGAGGGTCTACACACACATAAAGAGAAAGCAAGAACACAGTTTCTGCTTTCCTGGCAATTGTTTATTAAACAATGGCTGACTCAACTGCCTGGCAGCATTACAGATAAGTCAAGTATTCTTTTCTGGTTTTCCCTAGAAGGAACTGTAACTACGAAGGCTGCTGTACCTTTGCTTAGAGTTCTTCCAGCCTTCACGACTATGTCGATGTGCTATCCAGGCTTAGTTTGGCTACTCCTCAGCATCAGCATCAATTCAATTAATAGTTCAGGGCCCCCCAAACACACTAGTGGCTGTCTGGAACTCAGCTAAGTGAACATCTACACACTAGGACTCTCCTCCAGGAGACTAAGTGGCCACAAGTCACAGAGGAATCAGGCTCAGCTCCTATTACACTGAAGAGAGGTACTGAGCTGACAGTGGTGCCCATGAACGTGCTGAAAGCTGCAGCTATTGGAGGCACGTGATTATGTAAAAATACTAATAAAATCTCAGGAAGTAATTAGCTCTCGTGGCTGTAGGGCACAGCTTAGAACTTAAACCCTGAGACTCAAAAAGCTCAAAAGACGTAACAAGAACTCCAAATCAATTGTATGTTGTGTTTTTTTTTTTTTTTTAAAGGGGGAAGTTGATCCATCTTTATTGGACCTAATAAAATTTCCACTAAGGTATAAACAGCTGCACTCCTCCCTGACCCACACGAGCCTGTGAATGTTTCCAATCTCTGCCCTTTTGAGTGAACGAAGACTTAAATTCCCATTCAGAGTTCAGCAGCTGCAAGGACCCAGGGTTCTCCCCTCGCCTCTTTGCCTGCTGTTCTCCTTGACTTCGATGGGAGTTTCACGCACACATCTGTGGGCAGAATTTGTCCCTCCCTCTGTATGCTTCATTTTTTATTAGCTAACCCTTTCCACGCATCCCTGCCATAATGATGCACTAAAGACACACAGAAATAGACACACTTAATTATTTGTTTTTGGTTTGTTTTTCTTTTTTTGTTTTTAAATATCTGGGCATGTCACAGAAGATGGTCAATCAGAAAAAAAAAACCCAACAGGAATTTTATGACAGAGAGCTAAAACCTATGGGGTAATAAAAAAATCCTTCTTGCAGAATCCCTCCCTCCCATGCGTAGGCACTTGCTAGCTGCGAGTAGTGGCATTGTGACAGAAGTAGCAAAACCAAAGGCAGGCTTTACTAAAAGAAAAGGGGGGAGGGGAAGTCTTCCACTGGCCATCTGTGAAAACAAGGCATGTGGCCATTAAATGCAGAGGCTGTAAATATAAATATACACAAGCTCCACAAAGCAAATGGCAAAAAAAATTGGGGTGGGGGGGGAAAGGAAAAAGGAATAAACTTCCAGCTGAAGCAAATCAAAATGTTTAATGCTTAGTTACCAGCGTTGGACAAAACCAATTTTGCTCCTTGCAGCGTGCAAACTTGCCATGTGCTTTTAATTAAATTTGAGGAAAGTTTCAGGAGAAACGACAATGGATACAGTAGCCCTGTTGAACAGAGGGACTCCTTGAACATGAAAGATCCTGTTGAGCCTGCTGATTGGGCTTACTGAAAGGGTGACACAGGAGGTGATGGATGGGTGATGACATAATACCTGCTCGGCGCCTCGTCATGCTTTTGGGAAAGTGTCTGCCCTGTGTTGATAGCATTAACAAAGAGGACTGCAACCCCCACACCAGAGTTTCTGCTGGCAAAGAACCTCAGGCAGAGGGCAGAGAAAAGGGTAATAAGGAGGGGATATACAGTCGTTAGGAGAATAGGTTAACCTTTGTGTTGTGGGGCTGTAACAGCTCCTTGTCTGCAAGATGCTCCCTGGTCCCTACGCTGTAGAATAATTAATCCAAACAGTTCTCTGCTCGCATTGTGAGAAGAGAACAAAAATACTACGCTGATCATCTTTCCTAGTGTTTTACAGGCCAGTGTGGAATAGAGCGGGCTACAAATTACAGGCCATGTACATCAGCAGTCTGCTGAACGTGCAGGGCTAAGTGTGCCTGCACGTGATGCCCGTGGGTAATATGGCCTCTGCTAGTCACTGGGAGCACTGCAGCAGATTTCCAGTAAAATACTACAGGGATTATGGAAACGGGCAGGTTTCAACTCTTACAAAGTGATTCGCTTTATGATGTTAGTGCTGCACCTCTGGAGTTTTTTTCAGTGGGTTTACTCCTGTTCAGTAAGCCTGGCTTGCAACAGGTCCTCTTCTCCCCAGTTTCAATCATTTCAACTTACTCAGTCTCGCCTGACCCACGACATGTGAAGTGTCTGCAGCAGGCATGAGGTCAGAGTCTGCTTTACCAACCCTTCTCTTTTCTTCTCCTCCCTGCCCTTCTCTCCTCCAGTGTTTTTTTGACTTTCTGGTTCAAATTTAACCATTAGGGGAAGGAAAAAAAAAAGGTATTGAAGTAAAATCCTCTACTACAAGAGAAATTTAAATCCCATGTGTTAAACCAGCTCCTCCTTATGCCTTTAGTAAAGTGAGCTCCAGTGTTTTATTTCTCAAAGACAGCAGGATCTGCGGGTTTGAGATTCTTAATATCCCCCCTCCTCCCCGAGGGGAGAGCAGGGACAGAATTCATTTCAGCTCAGCAGATCACAGCAGTTTCTGAAGAGTTAACTCTGCTATCCCCATCCATCAGGCAGCCAGCGAGGCATCAGGAAGGAATGATGGATGTAAAATTATTACAGGGCTGCCACCCGATATACTTACTGCCATTTGTAACTAACGCTGGAACTGACACACTTTTTTCATTATTAAACATCCACATTAAGTCAACATTGGTCACTGTCATTTCATGTTTGGCACTCTCTTAAGGGGAGGAGGAGGGTGGGAGAGGGGAGGAGGGGTGGGTGGGAATGGGAGGAAAGAGATCCTGAACCCGGTGTTCCATAAGCATGAGTAATAAATAGGCTCCTGCCTACAGTGCCGGAATAAATATTGCTACCAACAGCTCTTTAGTTGCAGCCTGGCAGACAAGTACATGTCAGGGCCTTTTCAAAGGACACACTCCAAGCCGTAACAGGGGTAGGTTGCCCCACAGGTTAAGAAACACTTCAGCAGAGGAGTTACACGTATTATTCAGCTGCACTCACCTCAGAGTGCTGCGAGCGTGCCTGCGTATACCCACGCAACTGGGAACCAGTTTGGCAACTGTGTTCGGACCAGTGCACAGCGACGCGTGCTCAAATACCTGCTCGTGGGGCTCCTTTCCTCCTTTTTTTTTTATATTCTCTTTTTTTACAGTTACAACATACAACCGACAACAGTCAGAAAATCCCTGGCTAGCTCGGGGCGTGTTTGCGCCGCGCATCGTGGGCTCGTGAGCGCGCACGCACGTCCTGGCTCTCCGTGCTCGTGTACGCCTCCTTCACCGAGGAGCAGGAAGGTTTGGGGCAGGACAAACAGCCCCAAATCCACTCCCTGATGCTGCCCGTTGTGGCGTTTGCAGGAGATGGCAATGTGCTCCCAGCTACATGTACAAAAGGTAACGCTGTTTATGTATAGTACATATCAAGCTATAATTAACCGCCGATGACAATTACAAATAAAACTGTGCTCCTGGGTTTCCAAGAAACCAGAAAAACACACACACACTTCACATTTATACAAGGAAATGTTTCCAAGAAAAGTAATGTAAAAATATGTTTTACTGCATTTGCAATTAAAATAGGTTTTAGTAAAATCCATGTTCATCATGATGCTCATAGTTTTTACTGTAATCCTCTGAAAATCAAATCCCTCAAGATGGTCCAAGTTGCATGCCCATAAAGTGACTCACGCAAATCATCCTAGCCATTTTTAAATATCTTTTCTCATTTATGACTCCTTTTATACGGTTTCACTGCAATTCCACAAAATTCCTGTCTGACTACTGCCTTACAGCTGGCAGGTCTGGCTGTCCATGGGGATCAACCCATCTGGGAACACAAGCCAGACAACGGGTCATGTACATGTGTGGGTGGAGAAAAGCCCCAAGAGCTTCCCCAGAGACTCACAAAGGTGATTTCCAGCCCTGAGCCTGCCCAGCTACCCCTGGGCAGAGGAACCCCTGCCAAGAGACTACCAGATGTGTTCAGAACTGCGTGGAGCCCACCTTCACCGGGAGGCTTGAAGCAGCAATTCAAGCAACAGAAAGCAAAATGGGTCTCAGAGAATCATAGGTCTCCGTAACTACACCAGCCCCTGCAGCAAGCAAGGGGACTGGAAAATAGGGGATAGCCCAAGGTGAGTATTTGTTGCCTATAAAGGCTGAGATGATATGAGAGTCTTTCTTCTGTACGTAACTAGAGACATAATGCACATTTCTAAATACCAATACGACCATGGACACATAGCTACATTAGGCCAACCTTCTTTTAATTCCAACCCCCATCTCAAAATCTCCCTGACAGAAGCAACCAGTGAGCAAAAAGTAACATCCAAAATGGTCAGGGTGCTGCTTCTAAGTCCCCCAGTGGGACCTTGGGCTTCTGAAGGCAAACCCTTGGTGGTAAGACTGCAGCACTCTATTTCTCATTGCCCACCTTCCCTCTCCCTTGAAAACAGGAAAAAATAGAATAAAATTTAATTCAAAACAGCAACACTTGCCTTCCTCTCAAATTTTGCTCTTAAGAAGAGAGAAAACTTCAAAGTCCTGGATCAAACAGACACAAACTTTAGATAAGTTTGGGTGTTTGCCTGTATCTCAACTTGCACAGCTGGCTAGTCAGAGGACAGCCTAGAGCATATACAGGAGAGGAGACCAAGGACCTAAACTTTAGAGCCTTATGTCTTTTCCTCAGCTCAGAAGACCCTACAACTTAAAAAGTGCAACTTCTTAATTAACTTGAGTGGTCACCCCAGCAACTCAAGTGCCATTATAGTCTAGGAGAGCTTAGGCTTGATGCTGTTCTTTCCTGTCTGCACATAAAATAATAATGTAAAATAGAAACATAAATAAATAAAATAAAAATAAAAAAATAATAGAATAGAATAAAATAGAATAAAATAAATAAATGAAATAAGAGGAAATGAAATAAAATGGAATGAAATAAAATGGAATGAAATGAAATAAATCAGTGTGGCCCGATAAAAGCTTTGGCATTTATTGTATCAAAACCCCTGAACGGTACAGTTGCCTTAGAAAAATCTTCAATTGAGCAAACAATTTTTTCTTCCTGCTAACTTGTAAAAGAACTCCTCTTTGCCCTCCACGAGCCCACCAGGAGGCATGAATTAGAGAGGAAAATAAACTTCAACCGGGGCTGAGGGTGAGAAGTGAAAACAGAAGGGGTAAGGAGAACCCCAACAATAGGAAAGTAACAGAATAAAGTGAATGCAGCTGGTTCCACTCCTGTTACTTAATCAAAAGGCTGTGCAGAGTCACTAGAGCCAGCATAAAGTCATGTGTTAGAACAACAGCTGATCTGTATTAAAGAAGATTAACTCGCAATGCCATGGTGGAGGGCCTGGGATTATTTTATGTACTTCCATTGCCGAACAAGCCGTCAGCACAATTACTGCCCTCCGATGTGAATGACTGATCTGTAACCACAGCTAAACAGCATGCTGCTTAGGGGCCTGGGTGCTTCATGAAGATGAATTTCCATACCATCAAAGTGCTTTTAATGGGCTTCCTGATCCAACCACAAGGCCTGCTTTGCAAGTATATAGAACTCAGGATGAAGGCTTCCTGTCCAAAAGGATTTGGTCGGTTGTCACTTGACAATTCCCAGCCAGCACAAGGGAGGAGAGGGGGGGAGATAGGTAGAGTTGTCTCTGCTTTGGAGGATTAAAAAAAAAAAAAAAGGAAAAAAAAAAAAAAAAAGAGAGAAAAAAAAAAAAAAAGGGTACAGATGCTTTCTGAATGCAACCAACTGCTGTATCCACAGCTGAATTCAATGCGCTTAACAAATAACGGCAATTTAGCTATGCTTGCGAGGAATAGCTTGAGTCACTTTGCATTAGCATCTGGCTGAGTGTTAAAGTCATTTCTACATGGGGAGCAGAGAAAAGAAATTTCTGCTCCGAGCATCCTTTCAAGAATGCTTAACTATTTGAATATAAATTCCTTTGTGCTTGTGATCACTTCTTCTTATATCTGACACTCTGCTTTTCCCTTTTCCCTTCTGGTACTCTTCTATGTGAAATGCTGTAAACATGCTCCATCCCTCTCTTTCTTTCTCTCTCCCCCTGCCAGCACTCTTCTTCCTCTAAGAGAGATTGTATGTACTACCAGGTACCTATTACACTGACCTCTTTTTTTTTTTTTTTACTTTTTTTTTTCCCCCCCCTTCCTCTCAAGAAAGTGCATGAAATTGGGGTCATTTCTACATCACTTACACACACAGGATAGGCTGATGAAAAAAGTACAGTAGCGAGAGACTCACATGTACATTTAACATTCATTACCCAGACTGCTGGCTTCTCACAGCTTATTGATCAAACTCCCATCTAAAAACAGGGAAAATGGAAACCTATCCAAATTAGCAATCTGCTCATTCTGGACAATATTGTTTGACTCACAAGCTTCCTAGGATGACTGACTTTCAAGTTTCTGCTAAATAGCTGATCATTTTTATTCATTCTATTTCTCTGCCTATCTCAGTGCCTCACAGTGAAAAGCCACTAGAAGCAGTTGTAATAAAATTCAGTTTACACCAAATGCAACAACAGTCACCTTTGTTGTACTGCACGCTGAGGGCTGCATCACCTTCAGGAAGCATTGCTGGGCAAGAGAGGGATTGAGGAAAAAGTCTTGCTAAGCACATGATATGGAGACGCACGCAAGAGTTTGGATGTATATCTCAGGTGGCAGTAGTATAAGGACAGCTCACTATAAAGGTGGCAGCAAGGACTGGCAGGTCTGTTTATCCTCCCTAAGCCAGGAAAGACATCAGGTACTTCCAGAGAAAAGCAGCAAATCACAACCTATTCGACATAGGCGACGGTTACAGTACATACAAACTTGACTGGAGAATGTTCTCTTTGTTGGTGTTTTCTTATAGCACAGGCCAGTTCAAAAGTAAAAAGTGGCAAGGCCCACGCGTTCTGCTGCCTCTAAGTTTCACTGCAAATATTTGTGTTGTCAATTCTCCGTTTTGTCACTTTTGTTAAGTCACCTAACGTGACATGACAGTGCGACATTGCAATGGTCACAAAATATCATATATGACAACCTCATAAGGCTAAATACCCAGAAGCTGAGCCTGAGTATCAGCAAAGCTTATGTTCCTAAAGAAGCTTGAATATTTTCAAATCCAGCTCATCTCACAAGCACATGTAAGCATTTCCATAAAGCAAGATTTCCACTGAGACCCAGAGATTTCCAAGATCACCTTCTCATAATACACGTTGACAGGCTGGAACAGAGAATTAGTGGCCCCCAAAGTTCTCATGAGAGCTCCAACTATCTTTGCCTCCTCCCCACTCTCCCCCAAGGGTCTTTAGGTCTCTCTCATGTCATCTTTTGGTTGTGGTTTTCATTTTAACGTTCACTTTTTTTTTTTTTTTTAAAGAAGTAACTGTTCTGTTTCAAACTGGGGAAGAAGAAAAGAGAGCAAGAAAAAGGATGAAAGGAAAAGGAGGAACCACCTATATATCTGTAGGGAGAGACAAATGCATCTCCTGATCCTCTGCAAAGGGAGTGTGGGAAACTCACCTTTTCTGTCCTGCAGTTATTGAGACCCAGGCTATTCACAACTGCCACCTTCCCATCCAGCACCTGCTGTTCCCTCCGAAGTTGCTCCTTCATCTGCCGGGCCTCCTGGATTGCCTTGGTAACAGCATCATGGTCATTTAAATAACCTGACGACGTGATAGAAGAAAGGATATCTTAAAAAAAGAAAGTTACAAGAAAACACTTTAGCTTTCATCGCTGAAATGCACCGACAGTTTATCATTATTAACGAGAAAAAAGTTACAAGGTAGTGCCCAGAAACCTGCCCGTGCTCTGTAATTCTGTCACTGTAACGATGGAGCCACCTGGACAGAAAGCATGAGAAAGCTCAGTGCCAAAAGCATCGTCCCCATACTCGATCCCATTCCTTTCCATATCTCCCCGACGCTGCCGAGGCTGGCCCTGCGGTTTGTGTGCGGCAGGATGTAACCGGATAAGAGTTTGGGGAAGCTTTGATCATGCCAGCAATCCCAAACTCTTCAAAATAAGACTATTCCCTTTCCCCCCCCCCCCCTTCTTAAAACTTGTGAATACATTAAAATAAACCACAGGTGGCGGTGGTTTGCTATAGATATGAAATGCATAATGGCTGGGAAGAGAAACCTCATCCCCTGAATGCTCCCCACCACCACCTGTCATTCACAAATGTATAAGAAACCACAGCTACACGGACCTACATTCCCACTCCTATTCATGCTGCTAATAGTAGGTCAAATGTCCACTGTTTTGCTGCAAATTCACAGCCTAGGGCTTAGCCTTAGTACTCACTGAATTATTTCCTTTTAAAATGTTACAAGCATCACCGGCACAGCTAATACTATTTAATTTTCAATGTGACACTTCGTCATTTTTTTTTTTCCTCCTTTAGCGTACTGTAGATTATACTTATTATGATCTGCATGTGATTTGTAGGATAGAATACTGATGGGAGACTCCGAGCCCCAGTCTATTTTTCAAACATTAAAGGAGAGGCTAATATCTATCAATCTCCCTCCTCTCCTCTCCGCATCCCCGCGCACGCACACGCTTCTTTCTGTCTTTTAACTAGGGCATAAAAACGGCATAAAATGAATCTGTAATATGAAATTGCCCAGAAAAGGGACTTCTGTTTGTGACATGAGGCTAAATCTAACCAGATCCATTGGTGAATTGTGACAGATGGAGGGACTGTGAGACAGAAGGCAGGCACTAATCACACACAAAATGACCGGCTTGCCTCAACATGTTCCATGGATTCCAGCAAACTTTACACCCTAATCCATTTTTAGAACAAAAAACATCTGGGCCATAAATCCTCTAATCTGCCAAAACACGCTATTAAATCCCATGATTTGTTGAAAAACACTAAGATTAAAGAAAGGAAATATAAAATGGCTAACTGCCGTGTTAGGAAAGTGTTATTAATACTCTTTCTTTGTCTCAATTATGAATGTTCTGTTCCTAAAGAGCCCTGTCTAATCATGTCAGATTACACATCCTTGTTGTATTGCTAGACTCTTCTATCTGATCCACCGATTGCCAAAAAACCAGGGACATTGTCTTGCTGCTTAAAACATTTCAGGGGAAGAAGCTGATGTCAGATTAGTTCAGTGCTGCGCGGCTGTCAGGATTTTAGTTTGGTTGGGGCTTTTATTGTTGGTTTGTTTTTTTTTTTTCCAGACCGCAGAGAAGAATGGGACTGGTATTCCCTTCTTCCTCGGTGTGCAAAAACTACAAAAGGAAAGGTTCTGTGTGGTTTGAGTGCTGTTAATTGTAGTAACAGTTAGCTTTTGGCTAAATACCCAGGAACCATGAGAGTTTTATACGAAATAACTTGATCCACGTTGCTTTTATCAAATGACCCAGTTCAGTAATTCCCAGCCAACGGAATTCCAGTAATTCCCACTTTCCCAGCATAGGAAGAATACAACCTGCACCAGCACAGTGCTACCAGCTGATTTTTTTTTTAGGTTTTTTAATTTTTTTCCCCCATCCATTTTATCAACTTGCTCCGTTTCTTCCGCACTTTGCATCTGTTACTGATCAAGCTTGCATGTAGTCAGAATAAATTAAAAAGGATGCAAACAAACAAACAAACAAACAGTAGTATTACTGCTGGTTTGTGCTCTTGATGAGGTTAGGTATAATACTTTCAATCTGTAATGCTGCTGAATTTGCCTAGGAACTAGAATCCATGCCCTTCTCCAGACTATTTGGCTTTTCCTGAATACTGCTATCTTTG
Source organism: Todiramphus chloris collaris (assembly GCA_025345505.1). Classification (NCBI taxonomy): domain Eukaryota; kingdom Metazoa; phylum Chordata; class Aves; order Coraciiformes; family Alcedinidae; genus Todiramphus; species Todiramphus chloris. The sequence continues at coordinate 8,394,699 of JANVCC010000066.1, read as the reverse complement.
AGACAGTTTGGCACATGACAGTGAATAAAAGCAAGCACTCCTTATGTTTTTCAGTAGCTGCCAAGATGCTGGTGTGCAGGGAAATGATTAATATAGAAGTGAGTTGAATGTAAATTATTGTTGTTTAGGGTAGGTGGTGAATTATTGACAGAGAGGGGAACTGCATTACATAAAATGCACTTAGTTCCAAGGATTGCCAAACTAGCATAGAGATGTTGCAGATAATGGCAAAGGGCAGAGAAAAGTTGTTTCTGTTTTTAGTACACGGACATATGCCTGTTCCCAAAAAGAAATGCTTGGATTTAAAGTCATACATGAAGCCGCGACATTTGTGACTGCTCAGTCTGTAGCATAATTTACACGCTATAGGAATAGCTCTGGAAAGGGACTACAGCTATACTGCTAACCATAGGAGGCCAGAAGCGTACGTCCTCCAAGGACAACTGAACAATGCACGAGCATTTCCCGTGACATGGCAACCAAGAAGCCTGAATGACTGAGTTCAGAGGATGGTTTTCATTTGAAGTTATAGTGGGGGTGAAAAGTGACAGCTCAACTGCATCCCAGCAAGGTGGGCTCTGCACACCCAGGCCAGACAACCTCTGCCTTGCACTGACAGCTCCAATCGTCCCAATGGTGGAAGTAACTGGCTGGCAAATGACTGCATGTTTCCCAGTGACTTTTTGTAGAGGGATTCATCTCTCAAGATAAAAAGGTGTTCTGGCTTCTCTACCACTTTTAGGGAACCTTAGCACTAAAAATGCCATCAGAATTTTTTGTGGCGTAGCTCCTCCTGAAGGGTAGCTTGCAATTTCATGGTCACCTTCTTAAGAATCACCAAATGGTTTCGACATGGTAAAAACCATGAGTTCTACTTGCTGCAATTTTGGTTGGGTCTGACCTAGCAGCCTGCAGGACAGAACCCGTAGAGCGTTCACGGAAGCCTTTCATTCTCCCAGTCGTCCATGAAAGGATAAACCTTTGTTAGAAGTAGGCTATGACCGTCCAGTTCCTGCACCAGTTAAAGGCTGCTTATCTTATATACACAGTACGCACAGCGATACTGCTCAGCAACCTCAAAAAGTCACTTTCTATATTTGTAGCTGAGAGATACACAGCGGTGAACTCTGTGTCATTAACAATAACTTAAGTATGTTATCTTTTGCTCCACAGTTTTCCATGGTTTATTAATGGTATAACACATTAATTCTTCTTACAAAAGTGACCTTTAAAGCTCCATTCATCCTCACAGCTTTTATCCAATTACATTATCACTCATTACAGGTACAGCATTTCAAAATCTGCATTTTGTTAAAAGAAGTAAATTGCAGAGGTCTCAAACCTATGAAAAATGTCAGGTGTGTAGGGAAAGAAGATTGGAGAGGAGAGAACAAGAGATGTCCTGCCACTGAGATGCAGGTCAGATGCCTACTCTATTAAGGACAAAAAATTTAATGGGAAAAAATTGAAACTGGATGCATTGTAATTGGAAAGCACTAGGGCCAAGCAAATTAAAGATGACACACGTTATTACCTACCACAATTAAAGAGTGTATTAACAACTAACAACGTGGTATTTACAAAATATTGATAGAATTGTAACATGTCACACCAAATAGAGCTATTGTCTTTCCTAAAAGGCAGAGAAGCACGTTCTCTGTCTGATGTATGTAACTCTCACCAACATTAGCAATAATTATGTGTGCATAGTGGGAGGTAGATCTGTTTTGGTCTTTGGACATGGCTCTTCCTGGTGTCTGTAGGTAGAATACAGGCAACAATAAGCTTGGCAGGGACCCACAGAGACGCAAGAAGATTTTGCTGCATAGCACTGAGATATCACAGCAACAGCTTCTGATAGATTTGACCTATGGCTTCTTTTGGTTTTTTGTGCCATCTGTGAAAGTGGCCAGCAGGAGATGCTTCTGGAGACGTAAAACACACAGCAGCAAAGTTAAAACTATCTACCTCACTTAATTCCCTACACAGAGCTCGATTTACATGCTGAAGTCCTAGTTCAGGTTATTTTCAAACACTTCATGGAATAAAATGTTTCTGTTACAAGGATGAAGAATGGGGTGTGCACGATTTTACTTGTACACACAAAGAGCAATGCCTTTAACACATCGGGCTTGTAAAATCACCACTAAGGCTGTTATTATTTAGATGGTCTTTATGCAAAGAGGTAGGAGGAAGAATTAACGCTACTTTCTGGAACAATTAAAACCAGCCAGTCAAGACTTTTTTCAAGATATATCAAAGTTGGTTTGGTTGATGAACCTGATGATTGTTTTTCTTATTAGACCAAGGTAACATAGTGTTGCATGTGGCTTTTTAGAGGATTAAAGATTAAACCTGTAATTTTGCAAATATACATTTGCATATGTAGACTTTTAACTTAAAGGGAACGTTTTAAAGCTTGACCATCACTTTTAGATGACATAGTACAAAATTATAGGTCTTTAATAGCCAATGTTAGACAGGTCACTGTAATGTATGCCATTAAACACACAGCATTTCTTAACTTTTATTGATAAAGAAGTATCTGAAATAACACAAGTCTTTGTTTCCTGAGTTCAGATACTCCTCCTGAAATGGTAAGTCTGAGAGTTTCTTTGCTGACATCAACAAATGCAGTATTATAGTCAGCCTGTGATGGCTCATAGACCACTGTCTGGTACTGGCTGCTAAATACCCACTCACCATTAACGCCTATTAATTGTTATGAGGAGAGAAAAATGAAACTGAGCTTACCTATTGTGTTCGCTCTGGCCGAAGGACTAGCTAATGTTGCTGGCACAGAGGACTTTAGTGAACTGGCCCCACTATTTATTCTCAGAGCTGGCATATGAGGAGAGGTGGGTGATGTGGGAGACTTGCCATCAGATGTCTTGGGTTTGGCTGAAAGGTTCAGAGGCTGGGCCACTTCATCCTATGATGAGTAGAAGAGAAAAGAACGTTATTAAAAAACTGCTGCTGGCACAACACCATCCAAGCAAAACCAGTTGTTTTCAGCTCATGTGAACTTCTAAACCCAAAAGGTTGTGTGATACATATTAAGATCAAATGGGATATCATCTTGTCATTCTAGTTTGGAACTGAAATGACTGATAAACTGGACAATTAGCATGACGTGATCAGAGACCATCCTCCATTTGCAGTTTGTTGTCAGAATTGCCTCTGAAGTAATTAACTTCTATCAAGATATATGCTTCATATGCTTCCATGATGAAGAGCAATTTTACAGTTGTTCTTTAAACTATTTTATTTTAAGCTTGATGCGGATGAATTAAAGAAGAACTGAAGAGCATTCTGACTTGAAATTCAACAACCATCACCACCTGAACTGAGCAAGTATGTTTGAGTGAACGAGTTTTCAGTTAGGGGTTTTTTGTCTTTTTTTTTTTTTTTGTGTGTATGTGTTTTGGTTTGGGTCCTTTTTGTTTTTTCTTTTAACTTATGCTTTCCTCTGAAATTCACAGGCTTAGAATTCCAAGCACAAAAGTATCGTAGGAAAGAAATACTTCTCTTTCACCACAACAAGAGAGCATGAAGAACCTGCCTTTTCTTTCCAGAAAATCTCAAACAATAATCTGGACAATTCTGCATTAAGTCCCTAGATTTTTACATCTTCTCCAGAGCTGGACTTCCAAGATTTCATTAATTATTATAATGCAAAAAAACCAGAAAAAATGGATATTTTTTGCAAGGTATCAATCTGGCTTGATTACACAGCATAAGAGCCAGTGCTACAAAACATACTAAAATTCTAACTCATATATTTTTGTTTCACCAAAACAAAATACAATTAAGGAAACAACAAAACAAAACAAAACAGGGAAGGAAGAAAAAGCTTTTGAACAAGGGAGATATTTTAGAAGTGATTTTAATTGACTTTTAAATAACCAGAACTAATGGCTATGGTATTAGCTTCAACCATCACATATTAAGTCAGCTCTCCTCTGACACTGTGACTCAGGAAAGCCATCCCTTAACGCTGGAAGTGTTAAATCACACAACTGGCTTTTGGTTCTAGGCACTGAAGAAGCTGATTCTGATTTCTCTGAGTTGTAAGTACATTCAGTTATAGAATTATTCCTGACTTACAGCAATGCAAAGTTGACCAGAATTAAGACTCATAATGTTTGAGTGTTTTACTACTAAGGTATCTGTAACTACTAACATAAAATACTGATTCTTTTCCACTGTGGGTGGTGTTCTGCAGTAAAGAAGGAATTTTATAGCTGCCTATGGCTGGTGGAAGTATGATATAGACGTAACATCTCCAAATACAGGACAATTCTTCAAAGCACTGTCATATAACTTTTCCATTACCTTAAAGAAGCAAGCTCTGAGCAAAGCAGTTCTATTTGATTATTTCTCCACTTCTTTAACAGCCATAGCTAAAAATAAATTAAAGCTCAGCAGACAAATGCATCAGGGACATCATGGACAAAGTTGTCTTCCTTAAAGTGGTATTTAACCTGTCCCAGATGGTCTTGTGCAGAAAATAAAGGGGGAAAAAATCGATGCCAAAAAATTTACTTAGAAGCCTGTATCTTGTAAACTTAGAAGCAACTTAGGCACCTAGAAGGCAGACTTTGTTGATCACCTAGGAGACTTAAGCCTTGGGGTTAAAAATATCACCCAGTTCAACCAGCTATTTGACATTTCAAGGAGGTATTCCTTACTTGACAGAAATACAAATCTGTCTGTATTAGAATAAAATAGATTAGCCTGCCAGCCAAATGGAAGGGGACTTTCTCTGCTGTTCCACCAATTTCAGTAAAGAAATAAAAAAGAAAAAGAATAAAATCCCACAGCAGTGCAACTATAATGTTGTAAGATCAGTACTGAAGTTCAAGTATGAATTAGCTAAGGAACCAACAACCAATGCAGCGAGACCCTGTGCTGGACAAAGGTTCCTGTAGTGCAGAGTCATCTATTTGGAAGACAGTATCAGAAGCAAACGGGCTCACAGACTTGGTTTGGTTCAACCCAAGAAGGGTTAGTTTCCATGTATATTCAATTCTTGACCTTTGTTGTAACAAAGGAGTTGATTAGGATCAGGCATGGCAGTAAAAGCTGCAGTGTGCTCTCCGGCCCCTGGAAATCTGCCCGTGAGCAGCACTCCAGTTCACATGGAGCAGCATCCAGCCCCTGATGGCAATGCCTCTCACTTGCTTGGGTTCCAACCTGCATCCTGGTGCTGAAAAGGTTTTTTTTCAGTCTTGTCCTTTTGACTCAATCCCTCGGCTATCCTGTCCCTATGAAGTTTATTTCCTTCTCTTCCCTTCTCTTGCTCCTGCTCCCTTTCTTTAGTTCTTCTGCTCCCATATTTCAGCCTGATGTGAAGGTGAGGTCTTGCACGAGTCCACTACGGAACAGTGGGTTTGATCTCATTTAATGCTAGTTCAAAATGGGGGAGGTGGGTTTTTTTTTCCATCGTAGGCATCCAGCAGTGAAGCTGTCTGCGCTGTAACTATTCTCGGTAGTAAGAATGTTCTTCTTCATTCAAGTCAGCTCAGCCTTCTCTGGAGCCAAGAAGTATAAGGCCTTGTGGAAATAATAGAAGTCGACAGTTCCAGAGCTGATAAATGTCATTCCAAATTGCCCCTTCATTCACTTTCATTGTGTGTTCAGGCTAATGGTAAATTAATCGGAGGTCACAGAAGCTTGGTTCTCATAAAGGAGGATAAGTAAACAATTTTCAGCTATTATATGTATTTACAAAATGATATTACTTCACTGTTTGGCCACTGGAACACTTTTACTTCTGTGATTTCAAAGAGCATTCTCAAATCCTTGCTAGAAGTGAAATACATTAAAAATTCAATCGAGAGAGTTTAGAAATCCTACATTGGATCACAAGTTGATAATAATTTAAATCATTTCCGTTACCACAGTGAGCTACACTGATTTATTCCACGGAAGCCTAAAAAATACCTGTGAGACAGGTAATAATATACAATTGTCTTAAGTGTGAAGATGAGTACTGGGATCCTCACTCTCATACTCAGGGAGGCATTTTACTCTTTTTCCCTTTTGTAGACATGAATTCAAAATTCTCTGCTCTTCCAGCTTACACCAAGAACTGTACTGTCTTCATTATTGATTTGCACCTGCAGAATCACGAGGAGAATTAGGGTCTACCTTTATTCTGAACTCTCCAGCTAACATTCTGCCACATTATAGATTAGCAGTCTTCACTCTCAGTTACATCAAGGCTGTGTGTAAGTGCAGCGTGACAGCTGGGGCAAGTAAGAGTAGTAATACAAAAAAAAAAAGCATGTCCACACCAGGTAGATGGCATATTTAAACATCCAGGAGATTCTGCTTCATACAGCAGGATCACAGAATCTCCAAATACTCCCTGCACTTAATTTTTATTAGAGAAAGCTCAGCATTGGTTGGTCCCTGCCTTTTTCTGACATGCAGTTATTCTAAGATGCCATTGATAAGTGGGTTTTTTTTCAAGTCAGTATTTTTTACAGTTAAACAAAAGCAAACATTTATTTATATATTAGCCAAAATGATTAATGCTTAAACCAGAGGACGCTGAGACCCAAAAGGCTTGTAATAATATAAACACAGATGTGATGAAAGTAAAATATGATCTTGATTAAGGGGTATGATATGTTTCCTTTAAAGTAGCACATTGTCTAACAAAACAAAACACACACACACAAAATAAATGCAGAGAATAAAGCTTAAGTGAAAACACACGATGGAGGGCTAATAAAATTAAGAACCCACTGCAAGAGCAAAGCACTGGTAAAGAGATTCCCATCCCCTGTATCACAGCAGTGTCAGAATAGTTACTGTTTTAGGAAGAGCTGGTGGTTTTGCTTCCCAGGATTGGAAGACTGTCATTAACAAAAACTGGAGCTTGAGGAAACTTTAAATCCTTGATTTGCTCTAGATTTTTTTTTTTTCCCCAGCTGATCTCTGGACATAGAAGGGAAGAAAGAACCCTTCATCTACAGCAGGGTTTGGGGGGTAATATTCAAGAGCTGTATTTTGTAACTTCACTCAAACTGGAACTGTGTAACTTTGAGCTTTCAGGCACCAGGAATCTCCAAATATAACTGCCCAACAAGCAACCTATCAACAGACAGACTGATGGTAAGTTGAACGTGCATCACACTGCTTTATAAGGTTTGTATGGTCCTTTCAAAAGGTAAAATGCCAGGTAACCACAACGTGCTTATTACTATGGGAGGCAAAAATGAGAGAGAGAGAGAAAAGGAAAGGATTTGGTCACAGTCATACAGTAATGCAGAGGCAGTTTCAGACAGACCCAGGAATTCTGACTTGCAGTTACCACTGTTATAAACAGTTGGCTGAAATGCTGCCTTTTCTCATCTTTCAATCGTGCCGTCTCTATTTACTTCCTCCTAAGATAAAAGGTTAATTTATCTCTATGGAGAATGGATATGGAAAAAGACGGGAATAAAATCTGATTTTGAGTCTAAACCATTTGTTAAAAATGCCACTATTTCAACAGCAAGAGTTGAATAAAAAACTGATAGCCCAGATGAATGAACCAGTCTCAATGAAAGAAAAAAAAAAAAAGGCAGTGGTGGGGAAGAACCCAGACCGTTCATTTGGATTTCATAATCTCACTTCTTTTCACATATTTATAAGATTAGTATACTATTAAAATACAGTTAGTGAATTACTGCACTGTCAGTTAAACCCAAGTGCTGTATCCTGCTGTGGTGCACGCTGAAGGTCCAGGTTGCACGGTTTATTACAAAATCATGAACTGACTGTATCATCTGACTGGAAATACAAATGTGCTTAAATGACCTGGCATAAGCACAGCCTAGCATGCTCTACTAAAGAGGCTTTTCATGACCTCTGGGAACACGTTCGCTGCATCTTGCTGCCTATTTAAATGACCTTGGCAGTACAAATTACAGCCAAATGAGTCAGAAGTAAGAAGCCCAGAGAGGGGGTTTCTAAAAGAATGTCTCTGCCACCTCACCAGAAACAAAGCCCCATTCCCCCCACCCCCCCTCCCCAGTTCTGTTTTGTGGAGATCTTCATTTCAACAGAAATGCAAAATACAGAGCACTTCCTGGCATGTCCAGGGCAGAAGACAATGATGCTATTGTTGCCCACTGAACAATGCAGCCAGTCAGTGGCTTATCCATTCAGTCTCACGCTCATCCAGAAATGTCTAACCAAAAATATATCAGAAACTGAGGTGCAACGGGATATATGCAAAGAAAATACTCTGGCATCACTGTCCCTCAAGACTAGAGTTGTCCACACGCTCGCACAAAGATACTGGCAGCTTCCTTCACGTCCCCTCCCCTTCCTCTGAAGCCACTCATGGTGAAATTATCAGTAGTGATAATAAGAAGCCGAGAGGTAAAGGCAGTTGTGAAACATGTTGTATAAATGAATCATGCTGCTGATATTATCCTCACTGATGAAATAATTGTATTAAATTAAGCAGGGATGTTCACATGACAGGATGGGTGAATTAGATAATGCTCATCTGCAGCTGTACCTCCTCCTGCCACATTCTCAAGTTTTGATTAAGAATAATGTGTCCCTTCCTGCAAAGGTGGAAATTTCTCTAACTACACAGAAAAAGAGACAGAGGCACAAAAACCAGGCATCTTCGTTACGATATGATAATAAACATAACAGAATTATTCTTCAGGTTCAGAGAAGTCATCTTGTCCATGAGTTTCAACACCAAAAGCAGCAGGTACAAGTGGACTCTGGCTAGAAAGGAAAAGGCACCAAAGACAAGGCTGAGGGCAAACGTTAGGAAGAATGTCTTCTTTCTGATCCTGCAAAGTGCACAGATTTTTCCTTCTGTGATAGCTGCAGAAACATCTCAGCCTGGATTTCTATCTATACCCTGAGAGCAGATTTTTTCATGATGCTGCTTTGCAGGGTATCCTTCCCTGAACGCATTGCTCTGGGAAGACAAGACAGTGTATGTTACTCAACCCAAGTTAGTACTTCCAGACTTCACTGATACTGCCCAAATACTCTTATTCATGGGACTCAAAACAAAGGAGGAAACTGAGCTGCCTTAGAGTTGTGACAAATGCTCTTTTTGTTCACTCATCTGCTTCTTTTAGGGGACTGCTCGAGGAATAAATTACTCCCACATGCTGCCTTACACACTGGGAGTGTTCTTGCAGGGTCTCCATTCCTGTTCATGGGGGAAAGTGGGGCAGGAACACAATTCCATCTATTTTGTAGCACCAGGCCAGACAGGTTTTTTTTTTCCCCAGTCCTTTTTTACAACACTAGGGGCTCTCAGTGAGGATATTCTCTGGGGACTTTGTCCTCACAGAAAGATCTCTAGCATACTGCCCTTTCATTTTTCTATGCAGGAAGCCTAGCTGCCAGGAAAGAAGTCTGCAGTTACAAAGACTAATTTGCTGCCCTGGAAACCCCAAGCTTTGATTTTGTCTACTCCACATGTTGTCATAGTAAAATAAGATTGCTGCTGGGTGGTTTTCCCTTTGTGTTTAGCACTGTTGTTTCCCGAAGTCGTGGAGAGGATTCACAAACAGATATAAGAAGAAAAAGAGGAACATGCAAAATGACCCCATGGAAGGCCCTTGGAGCTGGATGCCTTCTCCTCCTCCTCCCCATCGCCTTTTTATCTGTCACTACTCTCTAGTATCACTGGGTTCTATGTGCCACGGAATACAGATGCTGAAATAACAGAGAACCAAATGCCCAACAAGTCTAGCATCATTTTAGTCCTCCAGCTAGCTCAGACATGGAAAAGTGTGGGCTGTTGCAGCTGCAGGGCAGCCTAAAAGCTGTGTGTGTAGACAGAGCTACGTAACTCCTCTTCAAAGTCTACATCCAATGATGACCTGGGGGAAAAGCCTTAATTCTGAGTAGCAACTGGTCAGACCTCTGCACACAGAACCCGAAAAACAACTCTTTAAAAGTCTTCAGGAAAGACAAGTGCTGCACTGGGAGCCAGCCCTGTGGGGTCTCGTGGAGCACAAGGCAGGCTGTTTGGCCAACAGAATACACCAGGGCATGTAGCTTAGCAAAATGAGCAGGCTGGTATGTGTTTACCCCAAATGAATTCATTTAGTTTCACAAATCCTCAGAGAAGCATCCTTCAAACCATCCTTGCAGCTTCTGGCTGGCTTTGGACTGCCAAAACGCCCACCATCCTTGTGAAATCTCTTGGTAATCTCCACAGACAAACAGCACAATGTGCATGAGGGAAGCGGCTGGTATGAGATTTCTAGGCTATTTTTGCTTGATCATGAGTTTTCAGTCACACCAACCTCTAGGGAAACCTGACAACTTATGGATGCTTATCCCAACCCAGATCCAAACTTCAAACGTTCATCCGCACAAAAGCAACTGACTTTCTCTGCTCGCCATTATTCTTCTGCCTGGGATTTTGCTCTTCTACCAGTCTGAAGCAAGCAGAAGTGAGAGCTGCACACCACACTGCTTAGGACCCAGTATGTGGATTTTCAGTCCAGCATGAAACAAAACTGCAAGAACAAAGACCTTTTAGCATCGGCTTGCACCTCTCGTAATGAAAAAGCTCCTTCTCGTTCGGCATCTCCGAGTGAGCAAAAATTTTCCTCAGTAGCCTCGTTTACAAAGCCATTTCAGCTTGTTCTTAGCAAATCCTGCCAGGTTTGGCCTGAAAAGAGAAGGGTCCATGTTGAGTAAAGATAAAAAACACGAGCCAGAGCAGAGAGGCAAGCCGCTTGGGATTCTGCTGGTCTGTACTCCATGCCAAACTTGGGTCCTGTTGTTAGCTTTTTACTTCTAGTAATTATTGTTAAGCTGTATTTCTCACATCACTGCTGTACCTGGTTATTTGGTATAATGCTATTAATGAAGCGCTTCTCTAAGAAGGCTCAACTCTGCTGCTAAGCAGGAAGAGTGACTTCAGAACAGGTCAGCGGGGATTGGTGCCGATACTGCAAATCTTCAGGGGGAGACAACAACTGATTTTTCATGCTTCTAAACATGCAAATCACTTGACACGAGGTAGAAATCATTAGAGAGGGTGACAACATCGTGGGGGATAGGAGAGGAAAGGATTCTTCCTAGAAAGGATGCTTTTTCCAAACTGCCCCCACTGAAATATGTGACATACTGTAAAGTGCAAGGAAAAAAAATAAAATAAAATCACTTCTCCAGTGTACCACAGGAATAAAAATTAATTAAAGATCATAATTATTCTGACAGCTTTTGCCTTATTTTACAAATGGGAAGAATAAGGTACAAAGTGGCTAAATGGTTTGTCTAATCTCACACAGGGAGTAGTCAGCTGAGACATAAGGAAGAGCAGAGCAAGTGCCACACTTATCTGATCAGCATTTTGTTGGGGTTTTTTTTTTGATACCATACTGAACTTCCTAAAGTGTCCAGCTGCTCAAAAAAAGAAGTTGCAAGAAAAAGTAGATAGCTGTCAGATAGTTTGATTTGTGGCTTGTATTCTGCTGGGCAGAAACTGGAGGAACCCATGCCCTGAAGCACGATGCCCTGTAGCATGGGTCTTGGTTAGATCAGGTTTTAAATCCTTGCTGCATAATCCTGTCCCAATAAAACCCAGAGGTCTAAACACATGGTGTCATGTACTTTACAATGCACTCTCCTACCTGGAACAATGCTGTTTAAAACATGGAAATAAACATTAGACTGAATCTTGTTTGCTGCCTAAATTGAACTTGGGAGTCACCACCTTCCAACAAATAATCCCCAGTAAACATTCAGCGGAATGAACAGCAATCAAAACAACAAAACCTGAAAGGATGGGGAAGGACTTGGAAGGAAATAAAACAAGAACCTGCAAAGCCAAACAGCATTACAAACTGGTACATTTTAAATGAACAACAAGAAAACAGAAGCCACACTGATCAAAGCCTCCCACCTCCTCTCTGTGGTGGATGACACCTTCGCTGGGAGCACACCACCACCTCTAACCCCACACCTGCAAAAGGAATTAATTTCAAAAAGAATCCAGACCAAAGCGTACCGTATCAAAACAAATTAGCAACATACTCCTCCTCCTGCTGTGGTCAGGCAGGAGAAGCAAAGATGCCGCATGGATTCTAAGATTCAGCGGGAGAAAAAGACAAAGCAAAACAACAACAACAACAACAACAAGAACAAAAACCAACCCAGCTGCCGAAAACTTTAGAAGAAAGAAGTCAAAAGAGCTTGAAAGAAAAGAGATTTCAAACAGCTTGGACAACTGGCAGCGGGCTAAGAAATTCCTTTTCAAAAGCCACCCGTGCTTTCACTGACTCTGGGTATCTCTGTGTAGTCTAGGTAGGTTTCTCACTAAGAGAGGCAGCAATGTATGCAGTACTACCAAAAAGGAGTGGAAAGATAACATGCACTGTTTTTATTTATAGATACATAGAACTGCAAGAAAAATGTCAAAATATGTTTTGTAACTGTAGATATGACCTGCTTGACAATTTGTTTTTCAAACTAATAGCTTTTCAAAAGGAAACTATCAACACAAAACTCATCTGTCTTTAGTGCTTGCATGCTATTAACATCCCGGATCACTAAAATCAAAATGATTTTACAACTCTGTCTTCCTGGGTATTTTTTCATTTCACCTCCTTTTAGCAGCAGGATGAAAACTAATCAGCAGCTCCAGAAACTGGAGAGAGTTTCACGTTCTGTAGGGAACATTCAAAGCAAACATGCTCCATCACCGAGCACTGCTGCCACAGAAGAATAATTTCCTTCATATTTATACCCCATCCATAATCACATACATGGGGTTAATTACTTAAGAGTACATCTGTTGGGAAGGGTCATTCCTTTTCCCGTGCCACAGGCCTTGCTGATTCCTTGGGTCATGGCAAAGAGACTCAGGCTCAGTTCCCAACAAACTTTATGAACTTGAGTCCCTCATTAGCTAATGGGCTGCACACAGCCACTGATGCTTTTGCAAAGGTATGACAAAATATTACCCCATATAAATGTCAGCGTTTTGCACAAGTGCAAACGGCTACAGAAAGTAAAGGGGTGCCTCTCTTTTGTTTCAGTTCTCTACTAAAAACACCGGAGAAAACACATCCTTTCATCTGCTTCCATGTGAACTGGGCACACATGGCATGGCTGTTTGTCAGGCTGCATGGAGACACCACCATTTACAACCCTTTCAGGTTACCAAGTACTACTGATATTACATACTTATCCTAATTAATGTATTAATCATTCATAATAATAGAAATATATTGTCATTTCTTGGGGTTTCTCTTTTTTTCATTTCCTGCTGTAAGTACTGAATGCAGATTACAAGCAGAACAGAGCTGAAGACGTATTCAGTGCCCCTTGGTGAATAGACTTCAGATCCTATTCCTGATTCACACCAGCAAAAACGAAATCACCATCAGGACCAGTATCGGGGCCAAATTGCTGGCAGGCACAATGAACCACTAATTGCTGGATTCATTAGTAAGACTCATAGTTTGTCCCCATGAGATCCTGAACACTTTCAGCTCCTTTTAAAACCTAGCATCTTAGAAATTAAAATTAACAACTGCAAACTAGTATTTCTGTTACACTGTAGAAACTCAGCATGAATCTGTAGTCAGATCACAAGAATGCCAAAAATCTATTATGTAAAATTAGGCAGATTTTTATCTACCATTTTTCCCGTTAATGCTGTAGAACATGCATGCATCCGTACACAATAGATATTCCATGCTGTTCCTCAAGCCTAAACAATTGGTTAAAATAGTTTTTGTAAAGCTGAAAGAAGACAACTGCCTTAAAAAATACCTTTAAAATAGCCCCACACTGTTAAGATTGGCCTATTCTTTTCAGACATAAAACAAATGTCTATTTAAGAACACATCCAAATGCATTTCCATCACTCAGCCAGAGCACATTCACCTCCCAGAAGCTAACACTAAGAGATGGAAAGAGAGAGGGAGAGAGAGAAGAGACCTTTAGTCCACCTACTGGCTTCACTGAAGGCAATGAATCCAGCCCCGGCTCATTTCAAGTAGGTTCAAGTGTGTCAAAGGTTACCCACAAGCTATTTCTTGATGATTTATAGCTGATGTCTACAGATCTCCTTTTATTTTAATGATGACTTCAATACAGATGTGAAGACATTCTTTGTCTTCACAGGAGTGTATCAGAGGGAAGTTGACATCTTAAAAAAATGAAAATTCCAAGGGGCTGATTTGCTGTTTCTGAACAGGGCCAGCTCTGGGCAGTTTTTATATCTTATCCATGAGGGGAAAAAAACAAGGGAGGGGGGAAAAAAAAAGAAGCCCCTTTCATCCTTTTCTCCCATACTAAAGCTGCTATAATTCTAGAGCACTGACTCAAGGTGGATGCCACCAGTTAATTACGCCCAAGACAAGACACCAGGATACTTGGTAAGCGTAAGATGATTTTATCTCTACACCAGTGATAACATGTATTTATATAGCATCATTTTGCTCTGTCTGAGCCCAGAGCAATTCACAAAGCCAGTCCCAAGTGATACTACCACGGGACTCCTTCCACTCAGCACTGAACTGTAATCACACGTGGGTGAAGAACAACAGCGCGGTAAAACCAGCAGCAAGACATACTGCACTGGTTTGAAATGGGAGATGTCATGCCAGTACAATCCCCGAGAACTTGTCCCAGGGTGAGATTATTTTTAGCCTCAGATTTAGTCTATGTGCGCGCACGTGTGCGAGCGTGCACGAGGTCCGTGTGCACGTTTGGCAACCTTCATCTCTAGAGATGTCTTGAGCGCGGTGGCCCACCTCCATCAGCTTTGAAGTCCTCAAAGGGAGGGGAACTTTCTAAGCCTCTCCACGCAGGTGATGACCCACATTTTAGCAGACACTTGGGGATCCCCCAAGGAGAGGTATTCTACATGTCCAAAATCTTGGGAGATTTCCCAACTGAAAGTAGGCTGGCACTCTTGGAGCACCTTGATAATTTTAAAACGAAGGCAGAAGAAGAAGCATCTCTTCAGTTTGTTCTGCTCTGCAGCCCTCTGACTAGCTGTGCTGTTTTCTTGCTCAGGTTAGCCAAAATGATGTGGCTGTTGTCTTCCTCACGCAGTAGCCCCAATATAACCTTGAGTTGTTTGGTGCAGTAATGAATCTCCCGGCTCTTACACCCCATCATTCTGCCTGTAAGCTGCAGCTCATTGCCAGGACTGATTCTGTGCAGAGAAACTGATATTTCAAAGGCTGCGAAATGAGGAACTGTAAATCCAGACATGAAATGTCGTGGGCAAACAGTCATGTGACACCACTTCAACTTCTGATATCGTGAACGAAATGCTACTTGACAGGCATTTCTCAGCCAGATGTATGTCGAATTTCCCTGACCCCAAACGAGGTCTGTGCCTTTTATAAAGGAAGTTGAAAGCCCAGGCTATCCACACATTTATGAAGAACGATAAGCAAACAGAGATGAATGAATTAATCCCAGAATTTTAGTTGCAGAATCTATTTAGGAGCACCCGGGATAGGAGTACCCAGAAAGGGAAAGATGAGGAGTTCAGAGAAGACAAGAATATTGGAAATAAACACAAAAGGGGGTCGTTCTGATCTGCAATCAAAGCAGAAAACCCAACAGAGTTTAGACTAGAAGGACTCAAGATTTACTGAGGCAACCAACAGCTAAATTCAAAATATATTAACTTACAGCTGTAACCTGAAGTCTATACAGCTCATAGCATGGCTAAAGATCAAAATAATCACTGACCTGGAATGACTGCAGCCCAGACAGAGCTACCTTTGGAAAGAAAAAAATTCACAAGAACCCAAGACAACAAAAATGCTCTCCAGACTTGCTAGATACATATTCTTCCTTCCTAATTGTACACTGAATTAGTAATTCTGTCACCACATTACTCCCTTTTCCGGTACACTGCTTCATAGTTTTCTCTGGAGCATTTTGAAGACGAATAAATGTACCCCTGAAACTCAACTTTCAGAAGCTTTTTGTGCCAGTTTTCCCATGGATCTGTCATGTTGGGTTGCGTTTGTCACGACGTTAACTCCTGCTGCGTTCCGTTAGACTGCAATCACGTAACGCGATGTGGCTGATTCATGACGTGACATGTCACTGCCTGGCATGTCAGCTGAAAGCCTGCACGAACCCACGTGCTGCATCTCCACACACACACACAGAGCTCTTCGAAATGCCCCTTTTTCCAACATCTACTGGCAGGTGCCAGCGCATCCACTCCCAAGTTTCAGAACTAGTAGCTTAGGAAATACTCTGTTAGATTCTTTCGCTAGCATCGTGATTGGGAATGGGAAAGCCTTCTCTCCAGTGCTCCCAGTAGAGACAAGGTCTTCCCCTCCACATATTCTGTGTCTCAAGATATTGAGCAATCTTTTATCCAAAACTTTTTTTCTTAATATTTATTTTTGTTCTCCCCCTCCCCCCAGAGATACCAGACATGGCATTATCTTATCTCCCCTTTAAAAGTAGCAAGGAAAAAAAATGTAACGACTGAAATGAAACAAACAGAAACTCAACTCATTCGTTAGTACTGGAAGTACACATTTGAATTCATAGTCTGGCACATGATCAAGATTAAAAAAAAAATTTAAACTGGTTTAATATAATAAATCCCATCAAATTACATGAAAATTTGTTGTGTCAGCCTGCCTGCCTCTGATGTTCTTTGGAAGCTCTCGAACGTTCTCTCTGGATACTACTAAAGCAGTTTTACTGGGACTAAAAAAATCTAATGCTACTGAGAAATATTTATGCCTTAGCAGAATTGCAAATATGAAGCCTTCTATGATTTGAGACTGAAAATTAATCCCACTTGATTAAAATAGTAACTCACAGATTCATTTTGTTAGCTGCTTTCTAAGGCTTTGAGATACATTTATAGCAATCTATAGGTTTCAGCCACGACAGTCTGAAGCTTGTTGTTGAAATGAGATTCTCACATATTCACACGACTCCAGGATCTGGGACTGTAAGGAGGATATCCATTATAAAATCACAAGATGTAGCCACACTGCTTTAAAAACTGTGTGCGCTCTAAAGTGATGATTTCCACACAATTTCTCTGAAACCTTCTTTTGTAGAGGTTCATTTTACACTGGTTCAAGCTGCATTCTGTACAAATGCGTAGTTCTGAGAAACTTCACTGAAATATTTGCCAAACTCTAGAGTCAATACTAACCTATAAGAAACTGCCTCTCTGGATTTGAAAATAAAATAGAGTTTTTTTCCCCTCCGTTCTGCCACTAAATGTTGTTTCTCTTCAGCTATCCACAGCTACCAGGGATTACAGATTAAGATGTTTCAGATTAAAAAATCTGTAGATAATTCAAAAATTTGATAATCATTTAGCTGTGGGTACAGGAATACTTACTGCAAAGTAAATTTCTTTGATGCTTAGTTTGAATTGCATTCTGCCTGAACGTTTCAAGAGGAGCTGATTTCAAATCTAGCACGTGAAGTGGAAGCAAACCACCCTTCTGCAGACAAAGCAAGCAGTTTCTGGAAGCTTCTGGACTGATCACATTAGAATTTCACTCAATCACCTCAGAAATTTACTTTCTGTGTTGAAAAGAAATTCTACATTTGGTAAAAGAATGGCTACATTGCTGCCCATTAGGCAGCCCTGTCAAAGCAGCCTATGAACTTTATTTTTTGATGATTTACAAATGCTGCAAAATACCCAAACGTTTAAGATGAAGCTGCAATAGGGAAGATTTAATTCCTCAAGTACCTGCCTCCCTTTTAGGAGGATCTGGTGGAATGGATGTCCTCCTAGTCCACGAAATAGGCACACCGCTACGGTATTATTATTTTGCACAAGCCTGTGCTCCTGGAATAAACACATTCCTTCATTTAGAGCATCCTAACAGCTTGTAGTCTACAATATAAATCTCTGGAATAAAGGGTGACCTTTACTTTATAGGAATTTCGTATTATGAAGTAAACTAGAAATTAATCTGATATTGGATTAACTGGCTGGTTTGCTATCTATATTTAACTTAAGAGCTAATATTGATACTTTATCTTTGCAGTGCTGGGATACTCGGCAGCCCCTAATGAAGAATGGTGTGGCTCGAGCTGAATTTAGGTATTTCTCCTTATTGCTGGCTCCCCTTCCTCAGCAGAAAGACCCTCTCCTAAATATTTTCCAACTCTCCCAACAGAACAAGCCCACCCAAATGTACGAAGGATTAACAAAAAGAACTGTAACCAGAAAAATCTAATTTTTCTCTGTTTCCTTATGCAGCTCCAGATTCCATGCTCTCCTAAAGCCCTTTTACTGATGCTCTTAGGACTGTGTGACCAGCTGGCAACATCAGCTCAACAGCTATCTCAGTAGCATTAAACAATCTCGACTCTGTGACACTGTTTTCTTGTTTGGGACTCTTCCAGTCTCTCCTTGAAAAATGCTGCTCTTTCTCATTCAAGTTCCTTGTTCCAAGCGACACTAGATGGGCAGTTCTGTCAAAAAGCTTCTGCAGAAGTCGCTGCTTAAGTTATTTCTAAGTAACAGAGTAACATGCAGAGCAGAAATGAAATGTCACGTCCTAACACCGTGCAACACCAAGGGATTCTGCAACTGAATCTGACTTTAGTAGCTGCCTCCTGAAAGTGACTGCCTCTGGTGTTAACATCTTGGTCTTCACTATTCAGCTAATGCTGTGGATGACTCAACCAAGATGAAAACTACTGCCTGATGTCCACCCCACCAACTCAGGAAAAAGCAGGTATTTTATTTGCTCATCCCAGGTATGGAAGGAACGGCAGGGAACTCCTCGCACGTCTGTCATCACCACTTTGCTTTACATCTCTGTCATTCTCTCACGTCTGAAGACCCCTCTTTCAGAAATGCAGCAGTCTTGGGTAATTCGCGTAGCTCACTTTTGGTTTGCCATCACAGATTTCAGAAGGGTTTTTTTCCCCCTTTTTCATTTTGTTATGTTTTCTTCCGAGCTTTCATTATAAATAGTACCAACTGAGCTTGAGAAGGGCTGACTGGCTGGCTCTTTGCTTGAGAGACAGGCTCTTGCCAGGGAGACATGGTATCAGGAAACTGAGCTGTGGAGAGTCAATCTGAAAAAGCATCTTAGGAGCCCCTCAATGTATCCGATTTATTTTTAGGCAAGTAGGGAAGGGTGGGAGACAGGCAAAATGCTGTGCAAGTCCCTACTGCTGCTGCTGCTTTTTAGATACTGCTATTAACATTGCCTCTGTTGCTTAGAACACATTCTCTAATTTAGAAAAGCATCTTCAGAAGTTCCATTAACACACGTCACTCCATTGTCCAGCATATGGTTTAAAAAGTCATTGTTTATATGCCTTGAGGACACATATAGGAAGAAGGGCAAGGAAAACAGTTTCAAAGATTCTGTTACCAACTCTAGATTTTGCTGTTTGGGATTAAAAGCACAGGGAGAAAAGAAAGAAGGCTTCCAGGTAAGAGATCATTAGCTACAAGGTCTCCATTAACAATGGACAGGGATACTAAAGAAGGAGAATAGCACAGATAAGGCAGACGAGGTCTCAGTTTACAGCTCCCTCTACATCACTGCATCCACAGTATACACTTTTCCTTAATTATCTCACTGCTATTTCTAACCTGTCTGATGTGCTGACAAGAGGACTGGGAAATGCAGGCACCAAAAAATGTTTTGAATGTACCGATTTGTAATGTAGCGCTGTTATTCCAGTGCTGAAAAGCTTAATAGATTAATTTACAAGTACTTTTTTAATCAGCGGCGCTAAGGAATTGTGTTCAACCCAGAAATTATCAGAAACAAAAGAGCCCTGCAAATCTTGGAGATAAACCTTCTGTAAACACAGCCTTGACATTCCAGTAGGGATGGTCTATCTTCCATCACTTTAATGAGAACTCTTGTTCTTCAGTTTTAAAATCCCTCAGTACTCTCTTTAAGGAAAATAAGGATGCCCCATCTAACACAAGCAGTTGTGCCCTTTGATCACCTGTACACAGCCATGATCAGTCTTCTTTATCACAGAGCTGTCCTCTTTATAGGTGAAGTGCCTCACAGTGCTGTGCAGAACAATTACCTCATGTTTCCCAAAAGATCCAATATCAATAAATAAAAAGAAGCGTTTTGGAGCGGAAACACCAATATCCTTCTGCATTTGAAGAGCAATGTATCTCTCATCCCTAGAGCTGAAATTAAATACTTTCTTTTAACCCATTCAAAAGTGGCAGCTCTGAGGGTGTGAGGAATCTGTCTACTTATCACCCAGGCTTCTGAGATAGTCATAGCTTGGTGTGGCAAGCAAGATGATGCAGCTATGGACATAGTGGAGCTCAATATTTTCCCCAAGATCTCCTAAGGATAAATATTCACAATCTGCATTATCATACAGAAGAGAGAAAAGAGGGAAAGGGAGACATACATATCCAAGTTAACAGGGCTGCTTAGTCACCCAAAATGAAGTTCAAATCAACAGTCTGCCTGAGGTAGAACCAGAAATGCCATCTAGATGAGAGTTCTTATTACCAGGCCATTTTAGGGGCTTTTTCATTCTCTGTCCCTTCAGATGGTTTTCTTTTGGGTTTTTGTTTTTTTTTTTTAATCCCGAATCAAAAAAGTTTTTCTACTGAAACTTGGAAATAGAGTCCAATCGTAAGCTTTGACTGGGACAGGAAAATCCCCACCAGCTCCTCATAGTAAACAAGTTTACTTATTTTTCCTAATAACATAGCCTGAATTAAAATGCCTATTTCCAAAAATTCTTCTTCTTTCCTTTGTCCCTGGTATCAGATGTACTTGGTAAGAAAGTCACCAATAACACAGTTGTAGTTGTCTATCCAGACTGACTTTGCCTGGGTGAGAATGAACCAAGCACACTGTTGGTCCCTTTCTATCCTTCGTATACTATCAACAGGATGCAAGACACAGCTGGTGCATGCTGCATCAACTGTAGCATCATCAGTAAGTATTCCTCAAAAATGGAAGAAGTTCCCCTGGAGACTCTCTGGTCATTTCAAGGTCGATCAGTGCTGTGCTATAGAGGCAAGCTCTAAGTCTTTCAAAGGTGATTCTACTGCTGACTATAGGCGACAGGAAAAATGTTCAAACCAATGGTTACTTTGGTGATCAGAGGATGAGATAACGTGAAAATAAAGTACCATCTTCGGCTAAGGATACACGCTGATATTTGTCTGGTTATTCCATTTGAGGAGAATCTGATTGTATATATCCGACTGCTTAGTGCTGTTTCTGGCTCGTCTGAAACACATTTCCTTTCCTTGTCACAACTCCCAGGTGCTGCTGCTGAGCAAATAGTAACATCATTGCCAGAAGTATTTGAAAAGAACAAAAAAAATTGATTTGGACAATCTGTGTGCTGTTGCCATTGATGGAGGCACAAATGTGAGTAGGGTTAGGGCTGAGGTTGTAACGAGGTTAGAAGAAAAGTGCCCAGAAATTCTCTCCTGTCACATTTCACACTGAATTGCTCCTGTTTTTCAGCAGATGCTACAGACAATGCACTGTACTCCATTAAATGTGGGGAAGCATTTAGCTACATTTACAAGCTACACTGAAAATTCACTTCAGAATTACTGTACTTGAAAGGTTACACAGAAAGGGCTAAAATACTGCATCACGCAGGTACTGGATGCTATATTCGTGTGTGAACACAAAAAAGCAAGGAACAAAGGCAGGAATGAACGGGGCCCTGGCTGTATACAAGCGAGGTTGATGTTGCTGTCCTTACTCAAGAGTACTCAGATGCCCCTCATCCGAAGCCAGAAGACTGGAGCTATCAGGTGAGAATCCTGGTAACACGATAAAGATCACTGTTCAGATAAACACTGCTTCTCTTTTTTTATCTTCTTAATGGCCCTGTACAAGCAGGAGGCTCGACGTTAATCACAAGATGGACTGGGAGGTTATTCTGTAGTGAGAACTACACCTGCCCCTGTGCCTCTTCTCTCCTATTGATGTGGGAACGCGCAGCCACCTCGAACACCCAACAGAGCAGCACGCAAGCATTTACACCATCAAAGGCAAAATGTGCTTAAGACAGACTTTGGAAATCCAGCACAATTTGGCAAACTGCAAAGATAGTTGCCTTTCAAATGGGTTGTGGAGGAGGCCTTGGTAAATTTGAATGGTATGATTAGCATACCGGCTGTTTTTAAAACTGCTCAAGAAGAAGCTGTGTTAAAATCCATTTCCGCAAGACACACGCATTTTCTTTTGGACAGGCTCCACTAGCTCTGTTTCTTAAATCAATTTTTCTGGCACGGATTTCTTCTTGGAAGAATGTACGACACCGGCTCAGTTTCCCTAACCAAAACTTGACAGAATGTGCGCAGCACGGCAGAACGGCTTCTCTACTTCGTGGCTTCCTAAAAGTTACAGTACAGAAACCTAGGAAGTGAGTTTGACTATTCCAGGTCACATCTGCTGAAAGGAGAGTGAAACAACGAGAAGATGCCAGGGTAGCCTGCCCAGCGCAGTATTCAAACACTGGTGAGGGCCACTGATAAAAGGTTTGCCAAAACAGGAGTTGCCAAGGTCTTAGAGGAGTTTCGGGGATGTGTTCAAGTCTTACTAGATTTAAAGGATGATCCTTGGCAAACTCCCCCTGATGCTTCTCAGCATTTCTAGAGCCAACAGTTGTTCCATCTGCTGCTGGGGCCGACTTTGAAGAATCCTTGCAAAGAGCAGCACAGCAACTTTAACACTACACAAGAGGGGAAAAAAACCCTACAGCTTTTCAGAAGTGACCTAGATGTTTGCCAGTAGCTTGACACACTCTCAGGTGAGGCTGTCTCCTTGTCTCCAAACACTTGAGCAATGTATTACCCAAGCTGCGCCAGTGTAAACTGTGGGCTGGGAACAGAGATTCAGCAAACAGCATCTATTGAAAGCTTGTCTAAGGCATTAACTGCTCATCTGCGGAGGTTCGACATACAGTGACAGTAAAAAAGACCACCAAAAACTAACCTCGAGAACCCAGTTGCTGCTGGGGATTAAATAAAAACATTGATATTTCAAAGTGCCTGCGAAACTCAGACAGATACTCCCTGACAACAGCTAAAGAGATTCAATTAAAAACAATCGTCAAACACAATAAAACTTTGGGTGCCGCTGAATACAAACAAGCTTGGAAAAAAGCAAAGGAAGGTCCAGGCAGACACAAACAAAGGTGTTTAGTTTCAACACAGAAGCTTCGGTTTCTGCCACCGTGACAGATTTGCCGGCGTGTTTTCTGAGCCGGGCCACCGCACTATTGTATAAGCTTTATTCTAATTACTGTAGGCTCTGTAAAGGTTTCTTTATCATTTAGTATTATAAATAATCGTGCTTGCAGGCTGGAGTTCAAAGCTCAGTACAGCATCCGCACAACACCACAGGCGGGTCAGGTGACCTTTCTCCAATTCTCCTCTCTCCGGTGCCGAGGACAGACAAAGTGATATGTCTGTCATACGCCATTACCATTAGAACAGAATCTTGTTCTTTTATTACAACTGAACTCCGCCGGATTTCTCAGCAGGAATGCTAAGTGAAATCAATGTCTTGGATTTCCAGGCTGAGCTTGGAGGTCACAGCCACTCTATCATTTCTCAGCATTATCCCTTCTCTTTCCCTCGCTCTCTCTCCGAGCTTCCAACTGGCACGCAGCAGATTGAAAACAGCATGCATCACAGGGCTCATGCTGCACAATTTTACAGCCTTTTGGAGCCCCCTTCCTCTCCTTTTGGCCCACTTTTTTTTTAATTTTTTTTTTTTTCCCCCAATTTGCAAATAAGTTTTGTTTGTGTCCTACAGAACTGCAAGCCAAAGGCACTGGAACACCTACAAATAGGAAAAAGCACTAAAGCACCAGGGACAACAGAGCACATCTTGACAGCTGCCAGTAGGACGGTTATGCTTGATGTTACCAGTTGATATGGCAGGCCTTTTAATTCCACAATTGCCACAAAATAAATACCGTGTCCCCTTAGATCTCATCAGACATTCTGCTTGTGCACAAGAGAGCTAAAAATAACACCGGGATTTTAAAGTGGAGTGGATCTTGCAAGCTGCTAGCCACACACAAAACCCCCATATAAAATGCACAAAAATCTCTTGTTAACCATAGACACAACATTTTGGGGGAAAAAAACCCCACAAACTATGATCGAGTACTGCATGGCTTTGTGATTCCTTGCTTTACAGTATATAAAAGAAGAGGCCAAGCCAAGGATAAACTTCAGGAAGTCAGAAAGTCTACACTGAGGAGAGAAGAAAGAAAATGTAGACTCTGAGCTTGATTCATTAACACAACAGCTACTGGTTCCACACCATCTATTTTATTCTTTGAACGTGTATCTCACTGAGCTGACAATGGTATTATTTATTTGTCTGGTTATTTTTAATCTGTGCTGGTTTACTGTTAAAGCAAAAAAAAGACACTACTGTCAATTCAAGGAATCTTTTCTGACATGATAAAGGACATGGACAGCATGCTAGAGGACACTAACAAAAAAGAAAGGACGTATTTTTATCAAGCTCTCGCTGCCACCTAAATAGGATTGCTTTTTCCCCTGCCTTCCTTTGCTAAATTCTTCCTAGTTGTTCTGCAGTGCTGAAGATGTGTCATTCAATTCTGACCTGGTCCTTTTGCTTAGCTGTGGCACATGCAGAGCTTGTCTTCTTCCACTGGGCATAGTTCTGTGTCTTTTCTCTAGGTGTAACTAGTCACATACTTGTTGTGATGTGAGTACAAGGTGCTAGCTTGACCTTTTAAATGAGTATGGACCTAACTGCCCAACTATGACCAAGATTACTCATCAGAGCCCATTGCCTGGTGTGCAGATTCCAGCCCTGTTCAATGACACAACAGGTACTGCTTTGCAGAGTTGTTCCTCCACAAACTCCTACTGAACAGGACAGGATCTGGCTGCAGATGAGGCCCCCCCACTGCCTTCAATCTCTGACACACTGCCAACCTGACTCCAGTTTAGCATTCTGGAAGGACACAACAGTTGTGTGCTGGAACAGGTAAGCTCAGCCTGCTACCTGTTGCTGAAGATGAAGAAACAGAGTGTGATAGCCAGGAGAACGCGAGGGAACCGATGGGATCTCAGCTGAGGTGGTGGCTGTTACTGATAATGGTGTATGAATAGTTGTTTGGGGTTGTTTTGGGGTTCTCCCACTGGAAACACAGCACTACAAATAGCCTCCTATTTCAGGAACTCATCCTGAGCACAAAGCTGCCCGCAACTGAGAGGCACACAGAGAGAAAAGCCACATTCAAGCACCGACACGGGCAGAAAGGCAATGCTGCAGGGCCTGGTACAGTACCTTGCTTTTGGGTGGAGGGCTGTTTGTGCTCTTGTCTGTATGGATGCTGGTAGGGGATACAGCAGCACCAAGGTTACCCTGGGGTATGCCAGGTATCTTGCCTCCCGGAGACACTTGCATCGCAGCAAGCTGGGCAGCATACAACTGCTGTAAAAACAAACAAAAAACGGGTCAGGGAGAAGAGAGAGACACAAGACATCATCAATAAATAAGTAATTTTCCCAAAACTTCTCCTACTGCAGATGATATATTTTCCTTCTGATGGGTATTTTTTATTTAGCACACTAGCGCATTTCAAGACGAGAATTGTCAGCTCAACTTTTGTGACTCATTCCTCAGGGGATGAATGACAGACGTCACCATGAGAAATGTCCCAGCTTCTCCGTGTGTCCAGGGATTCAAAACAAGGAAGAAAAATTAATCTTTATGGCTTGCCTGAGCCACTGGGCAATCTTTTCTTTCCCGAGACAACTTAAGCATAACAGCATCTCCACCGATAATATGAGTCAGGCTCTGTGAAATTCGCAGGATGTTTGATAGGGTGGTCTCTGTGCTACTGTTTTACATTCCTTTACCTTCCTTGCTTGCAAAGGCTGTAAGGTGTTTGGGACAATAAATGCCAAGGGGTTCTGGGGAAGCACTCTAGTCAATGTAAATACCTACATATCGATGGTAATATACTGCCCATTAACAACTAGAAGCTCCAGTTAGGATGAAGAACTCTGTGACAGATGCAAAGCACATACATAGAGGGGATGTTTTTCTCTTCAAAGCTAAACCAGTGAGGCACTTTAAACACATATTTGGCTATTAGCATGTGAATACTTATAATCACAGTCATCTGTTTAAAGTTAAGGACTGCAGTAAGGGTTTAATGGACAGAGGTCAAAAGAAGAGAGAAAACAGGCAAACTGGCCTGGAAGCTCCCTTGACCTCCAAATAAAAAGCAGAGAAAAAATCAACACGGTGGGCAGGAGAAGCAGCACTTGTTGCTGCTTTGTGAATAGGGAGGAGTTCAGGAGAAACCAAATAGAAGTCAGATGCCTGAGAGAACAGGTAATGTAGTAACAAAGGCCCTCCCTCCTCGGTCTCTCACAGCATCACTCCCAAAGCCCCAGACTATGTGTTGTTTGCTGCTGTGCAGTACCTGTGTAATGTGTAACACTGAACGATGTGCTCTGCCTGAGGATGCTACCAGAGGTGCAACGTGACAAGGGATAACATGCAGGAAACATGGAAGGGGATGTGAAAAACAAACCAAGAGGGCTTCAACGTGACTAGTCTAAGAAGTCTTGTTCGTGGTGCTTAGCTGTTTTGCTGTTGTTTCTCAGTTAATTGTATATGCTGACAAAAAAACCAAAGGTCAGTCTGGAGGGCATGAAGCAATGCTAACCCAGACCAGCAAGCCTGAAAGAGGAAAACGAGGATTCATTACAGAAGTATTCCATATGGAGCTGTGCAAAAGGTAGAGAGATGCTGCTAATCTGAGTTCAGAGTACATAAGCCTTGTTGCAAACACTTAACTTGATCAAATGGGCAAGATTTACTTCTCTGAGTCTTGGACAGCCCCGGACATTGTCCTGTGGTTCCCTGTACAAACTCTTCCCTTCACTGGTGCACAATCCTAGACCCTTAATTAACCCATTTCTGCTCTGTTCGGT
The DNA here is from genome assembly GCA_025345505.1 of Todiramphus chloris collaris. Taxonomy (NCBI): domain Eukaryota; kingdom Metazoa; phylum Chordata; class Aves; order Coraciiformes; family Alcedinidae; genus Todiramphus; species Todiramphus chloris. The sequence goes on along the minus strand of JANVCC010000066.1, from coordinate 8,367,758 downwards.
GTAATCAGGCACCAAGGTCTTGCTAATTTATTTTTCATTCTTTCTATTCTTTTCAAACTTTCTATTATTTTCAGTTTTGAATCCTTTTAATTTCTTTTCTCTACTTTGATCAGTGCTTGTTCCTTATTTTTCTGTACTTCTTAATCACCGTTTATCCATCCCTTTCTGTTTAGTGTCCCTCTCTTTCCCCATCATCCATTCATTCATCTGCTCTCTCCTCGTCTGCTCCTCAAATTCATTTATTCATTTATTCTATGTGTTACCCGCAGCGAATCTAAGCCAAATAGATGCAAATCAACTACAGATAAAAGTCATCAAAACCAATCCAGCCACAAATCAGTCACAGATTCAAATGCATTTATTTATCTGTTGAAGTTCATATCCATTCATTCTTTCAAAGGAAGACTCAATCCATCAGGGAGAAAAGGAACAAGGATCTGTGTGAACCAGAGAAGAACAGGCAGTTCAAGGAAAACCAAGCCAGCTTTATGTATGAATTAATATATCAGAAGGGCAACCGTTGTTCAAGAAACAGGATACATGACTAGGGAACAGCTCAAACATAATTGGACTCTGGTGATGACAGAGCAGATCTAGGGAAAGCTGCTCCTTTTCTTTTGCTCCCTATTAAAAAAAAAAAATGACAAAACAAATTGAGGCAATTATGGGAAAAAGAAGGAAAAAAAAAAAGTCAACCAGCTGTTAGGCAAGAAAGGTTCAAGCTTGCTTGGTTAGATTATCAGAGAATACGTCTAGTCCACAAGTAAAGGTAGAAATAACATAGTCACTTTGGACACTTAGCAGTCCTGAACCAACTGGAGACCATTCACAAGCCATATAGGAACTGGCCTGTGAAGGATGGAGCCTCTCAGAAAGCTCTGTGAGCCTTTGGGGAAGACTTTTCAAACAGGATCCTTACCCCGAAAAGAGAAGAAAACCTCTACCTCCAACACAGCTCTCAACCTCCTGTTGAAGTCCAGAGAGTGACTCACAAGAGCTAAACTGTATGAAACACATGCACGAGGTGATGCCCAAGAATCTGTACCATTTTACACCTGAGAGGTGAGTTGGAAGCCATGGTTCCTTCTTACAGTACTGTCCTCAACCACCTTTTTGACCATGCACGCGAAGCAGATGATGTCTAGACAAGCAGGGGGAATGAATTTCCCTACGTAACAGCTGAGGGAAAAGACGTATTTCTAGGTGATAAATGTAATATATGGAATTTCAAATGCATGCTTTCATCTGTTCAGGGACAGACACACCTCAAGACAGCGAAGCACATAGTACAGTGTGGAGTCATTTAGAAGGAAGGGTGTACGAAAACCCAGAAAGCCTTCATTCATGCTTTGTACAAACTTCTGTCCTCCCGTTATCAGATTCACCATCTCACCTCTGTTTGACTAATTTTGAGACTTACAAACAAACATTAAATAAAATCTTATAAGAAGCCCCTTGTTGGAGTCCCCTCTTTAAAAACACAAACCGCTGCAACACAAACCGACTACTCTACAGGAAAGCAACATCATGCCCAGCTCTAAAGTGAAAAACATGCAGCTTACAAAACTATAAGAGTCTGAAACCTATTTAATTAGTAAGACTGTTCCTATATTCCCACCTCATTCCAAAAAAATGGCTAGACAGAACACACAGCACATTTCACAGACTGCTGATATTTTTGAGCTTTGACATCCTTCAGCTTGTCTGTTCACATTTAGTTGGTTTTAGGACATGACGACCTTAAGTTTATACCCAAGGAAAAGGCAACAGCGTGAGCAAGTGCTGTGAAGCAAGATGACCAAACGACAACAATTTATGCATTCATTTCAGAGACAAACTGAACTCCAACAGAAGAACATTTCTGCCCTTCCTTCCCCAGTAGTTTCAGATTTTGGAACAGCACATGAATCGGTTTCTGTTGAAACATCTGAAATGCATCCTTATACTTTTCACAGTAATGAAACCAAGACCTGAGGTTATTCAGTATCACTGCTGTAACACTCTGTTCTTGAGCCTCTGATATTGTACCCCAGGGACTCCTGAAGCCACTTCCACTACCTTCAGCTAACCTAAAGGCTTAAACTCAAATTCTAGCACTCGAGGAGGTCACTTTGCTCCGCTACGTTTCACGCAGGACTTTCAATCTATAGAGTCTTGACTGGTTTATTGTGGCCAAGGCATTCAGCTGTAATTAGTGAAGCACTACTGCTTTGGATAAGTTTGTTTTTGTTATGCATAATAAAATAAAATAAGGATAATATTCCGAATTTTAAAAGATAGGTAATACTTCTTGAAGAAGGCAGAACTGGGCTTCTGAAAAAGCAATTAAAAAGTAACATTTATTGTTTGTTTATAACTAAATCACTGTTTCAGCTCCCCTGCCCATGTGCAATATTGCATGCCTTCTTAATGTTTTCTCATTAACCTCTTATGGAAATCTGTATGGAAGCAAAATCATCAGAACAAAAGCATAATGTGATACACTTTAAAATGAGCAGGAGGTATAGCTCTTTCTTTAATGCCACACCCCCACCCCCCAACCTTCTTAAGCTATTAAACAAAAAACTCCCCTTCTCCCTAGGTCACCACCTAAACTATTTATAATTCTTCCAATATATTAAGCAGAAATATTGAGCTGAACTCTCCAAATGGACTAGCTTTTGGCTTGATGACTCTGTAGTACATCAACAGCAAAGCCTTAAGGTTAGATCGGCTTGGGAAACTTTCCCCTTGGGCATTGTTTTTACATGTTAACAATGCTCATTACTGCTTTGAGGATACACTAAAAATGAATTCTTGTTCTATTAATACAGAAAATGAGTATGAGATTTAATAGCAATTTCAAAAAAGGGTTGAACAAAGTGTTACCAATTACACAGGCAGAGATAGTTGATTCAAGTACCTATAGGCATTTGGATTACAGTATTATCTCTTATTAAAATATTGTTATTAGTGAACAGTAGAGATTAAGAGCTGTTATTTAAGAAAAAAACCCAAAAACCTGAGAGACAGGTGGAACCCAAATCAGTTATTGTAATAAATTTGTTTCTGATATAAACTAGCTTTTCAGTGGAGTTACCGCAGCGATGGATTTACAAACCACTGTGCTTAAATGTTTGAACTGTTGACTGATCCAACACTTCAATTTCTTTGTCATTCTGAGACCCATCATTAAAAATATACACATGAATGGCCCTGTTCTTTGATTTTTGCATAATCTGGGGGGGGAAAAAAAAATGTATAAATTGAGATTTCCTTCATTCAGAATACATGAATTTCATTTTCTTTACCTCAAATTTCATGCTCATACAAGGCATGCAAAATGTTTGATTACAGCAGAAAGAATTAATTTTGAGTCCGTTCAGGTGTTTGGGGTTTTTTAATTAAAAAAAAGGATACTAGGAATTAGAAAGGAAAAGGAATTAAACATTTGACAAGCGTCCTACCATAAGGTAAGTTTTATAGTAGTGGCAACAGAGAAGTTAAGTATGGAAATCAGAATTACATCTGTACTCTAGATCTTCTATGAAAAAAAGGTCTTCATTTAGCTCTTCATTACAAATCTGAAAGGTATGAATGTCAGATTTTCATATTTTCTGTGCCCGAGTTTATTTACTTGTTATTTAAACATTTCAAAGGGATACACTAATTTGTACACTCAAAACTTCATCAAAGGCTTTAAAGTGCCATTTGTTTGCACCAACTGGGAGACTTTCAGAAAGAAAGATAACATGTGAACACGAATTCAATAAGCTCCTTTAAAACCTTGCCCCAAGAACCCTTGCAAGGTGAATTTTACTCAGCTTCAGTGCTCGAGTTTGCTACCTTTCACTTTGGGCTAATTTCAGGTAAGAACAATATAGCTTGAGATCCTGAGATGCACTTAAGAGTATTTTGATTTAGTTTAATTTTATTTTGTTCTTTAGAATGCTGAGCAGAGTTGGATCATTATTACTGTTCTAACCTACTGCATGTCTTTATCACATCCACTTCCTAAAAGTACTTGCCCTGGGTGCCAGTGCTGAGGTATGCATACGTCCCAACAGAGACTCTTTCTGGCTGGGGACCTTGCTTGAACTAGTGTTCCCTTTATTCAGCGAGGAAAAAATAGCAAGCTGGATGAATTTGCCTCAAAACTGCAGACCACACAGAGACTAGAGAAGATACAGGAAATGTTGAAAAGCTACACTGTTCTTTCCCCTGGCTGCAGAAACCAGTTAACTTCCTCTGAAAACTCCCATCCTAGCTTTGCGCTGTATTTAGCCTAAGGGAGGAAGACAGGGAAGTCAGTCATGAAGCGAGGAACAATAATAAATATTTGAAAGTTAAGACTGGTCAAATGAAGAGATAAGTAGTAAGCTGCTTTTAACCAGAGAGCACTGGTAACACTGGGAGGAACTGCCTAAAGAAACGGTGGATTTTGACTCTTTGAGGTTTCAGCGAGGATCAGAGGTGCTTCTGAAAGATGGACTTCAAACAAAGATTTTATTATGGCAAATAGCATTTTACATCTTGTTTTGTCAGACAAGACAATCTAATAGTCTCTCTAGCCTTAAAAAAACCCCTGAGACTTAGAAAGAAACATTAAGAAAAACAAGTTCTTATTAGAAAAACTGTAAAGCATTCACAAACAGAACAAGGCTTCATTTATACACTTCTTGCATGCAGGTTACAAGCACAGCCTTGTAACCACCGTCTCTCTCGTATTAGAAAAACATCACTTTTCAAATCAGTAACCACAAGCCTCCATAAAATATGATTCTGGTAGCTGATCTCTAGGGTTCCAGGCCCACAGCCCTTATTCCTGAGAATAATCCCACTGTAGTCAACTGGACCGCTTTGCCCGTGCCAGGCTGAATGCACTACTTCTTTTCTCATTTGGAACTTCCACGGTATGACCAACTGGGGATCCTTGGCATCCAGAAACAAGGCTGGAGTCCAGGTCACTGAAATCTGAATGAGTTTTAAGTCTGTATTTGAAGTAATAAAGGCTTCTATCATCACTGCAGTACATTCAAAACAATGCTTGCTTTGCTTGTAAAACAGTTAAAAAAGTGAAAAAAAAAAAAGGTACAATTTATGGTAGCTCTGAGTTTTGTTAAAAACTAATGGAATTTCAGTGGGTAGGACAGTCACTCTCACTAAATACAGCTGTATTTGTATTTAGAGTAGCTTCTATGGGAAAGACATTAACCATAAATGCTCTACAAACGTTGAGAAATTCAGTTCTCCTTGAAAAGCAGTCTTATAATTCTGTCAATGGATAAAGGCTACTCAAATGTTAGCAAGGTGAGAAGCAGCACCCATGACATCAACGGACCGTTCCCGGGGACACAGGAAGACAGTAGGAAAGCCCTGATTAGAGCCTAGACCTCATGGCTCCATTGTCCCATGCCTTAACAAGAAGACAATAATTCTACAGGATGTAACTGTAGGAACTTATCAATAGGCACTTCCTATCACAGGCTAATAAGATCTGTTACTTTCTGTGATAAAATATCATTGTAAACTGTGTGTTTAAGATTGCCTGCTCTTTACAAATGAAGAGTTTTTAACTGGAAAGCTGCCCAAGTGGCCTACATATTCATACGTACCACGTTCACACCATATGACAGTAATTGAAATAGAGTGACTATATGGAATGCATATTGGAGAGGAAACTTGATAAAGTCTCCTGGAAAAAGCTTGTCGGATGAAATGTTGCAGATGAACAGTGTCCCCTTCGAGGAAAGTAATTAATATTGTACATATTTTTAAAAATAATCTAGCAACAATTTATTCCTACAGCTTGTTGTGCGGCACCAGAATCCTCAGATACACCAGAATATTCTCGCTGCCATTGCTATAATTTCTCTTTATGCCAACAGAGCTTCTTTTGTTAGGAAAAGAGACAAAAGAATTTCCTTCAAGTAAGGACATATGTTTCACAGCATATTCCTTAAGGAGTCTAGAGCAAGTGATGATGCAGAAGGCTAACAAACAAGGGGGATGTGTAACTTAAGAAGGGGCATTTGTTTTGTAAACTGCGTTCCCTTCATCACTGACTATTCCATAATGAAGAATAGAGTTGACTGCACTGCAATAAAGATGAAGTGTCTGTACGAAGGTTCTGCATGGAGGCTTCTGTCCCAGCACAGACTTTCCAAATTAGCAGTCCGAAGTCAGTAAAGTGGCACAGACATTATACTCCTGTAGGAAAAAAAAAACCTCACTACTGCCTATTTGTTTACCACAAGTATGCTTCCCAAGAGCTTATTTTTTGAGATATCCAGATTTTTGGCAACTAGCTCAGAGCACCTGACTCCAGTAAGTGTAATTTCCCATTTCAGAGAACAAAATTCTATGAGTGGCCATTTGACAAAATACTTATTTCGTATTACATCGCTTTACTTGACTGGTACTGTATATAATCATTCATTGTTATCCATTAAGTGACTAGAGTAGTTAATAAGCAAACACTGCCAGCAAAATTACTGTAAATAAGTTTCTATATATTTCAGATTGCTGAGCTATAATTAAGGCATTTCACTATTTTATACACATCTCCTTAAGCGACTCTTTCTCCAGTTTTTATTTATAGATTTTCTGTTTGCATTTTAAGTTGTTGTATTTAACAGAGAATTAAGTCAGGAAAACTCCGTGCCTGCTTTAGGACTGATACTGAATTAATTACTTCAAATCCGAGGACTCTGTTTCTCCTTAAGTGCAGAGCTCATAGTAGAAAGATTAAGGTCAACTGCATTTCTTATTTTGAGAACATGGATTTGCTCACTTGAATGCTGATACGGTATCAGGTTCTTATATCTTGATGATTGTAAGATTCCTTGGTGACTTTGTCCCTCCTCTTCTTCAGGAATAAAGGACTGAAATAGGTGTTTTGAAGTACACGTGGACCACAGCACACAGCCTGCTCTAGAAAATCTTTTGTGACAAGCTGTGATAAGAACAGAGTCCTAAAATACCGGAGCCCCTCCTTAAAGGTAGAAGGATGATAATCACCTACCAGAAGCAGCACTGTCATATTATCAAGTTATAGTGTGTGGGAGGGGACAAGAAATAAATGAAACCACCACACTAGTTGAAAGAATTTCTCTTGGATATTTTTCCCAGTATATTTCCTTAAAAGTCCCCCGTGATTACATCTTCATTTATTAATTATGATACCGAACAACGAAATGAGAAGCATGTTCTTTCTAGTCTGTTTTCTGCTTGATGGTAAGAATATTCTGAACTTAGAGTACCACGCAATTGTATCTGTTGTCCTTGGAAGTATAAATTAACATTGCTCCTTGGTTATCTGATGTGTACAGGAGCTCCGTGGCATCTGCTCAGCTCATTCAAAAGCTTAATTTGCTCTCTGAACTGAGTTTTATGATGTGGTCAAAGGGTGTGGCTAAAGGCAGAGGAGACAGAGAGTGACAAACTCTTAGTCCATTGTAAGCAACTTTCAACAGAGCTCACTTTCACAGGCTGAGAGAGACACAGATACTCTCTCTTCCAGTTTGGGTAGAGAGGAAAGAATGTGATGTTTGTGCCGTAAAGGGGAACTAAGGACTGCATTTGAGCTGCCTGCCCTGTGCCAAGCCTCCCTGAAAAGAACACATAAAGGAGGAAGTCCGGGTAGAAGAAGAATATTCAAAGGGAGGGACCAGTGATGGATAGACCATCTGAGCTGCAGAAGAAAACATACTTATTCTGAGAGCTAAACTAAACCAAACTGATTCCTAGAATAGCTCAGAAGAGATTTTTTTTTCCCCCCCTTCCCTTTTCCCTTAGCAAGGAACGCTAATAAGATGTGACATGCCATCTTTATTCATCTGCAGCAGTTATTTATTTTATTATTTTATTTTATTTTAATTATGAAGATGGAGAAAGTAGAGCAAGGTTATTATTTTGGAGGAGAAGAACGTCAGTCCTGCAATGCTAGCTTTCCAGTTTAAGGGTTTCTGGACTGCAGAAAACATTTATGTTCTATCCGAGTTCAACAGCAATCCATTTACCTCGCTTGGAATTCTAGTTCATGTTCATTGCCTTAAATGTTTATTATCCAAATCCTCCAGAAAACTATCAAGTCCTACCTTGTCCGGTGTGATCCCATTGCAGAGTCATGGTAGCAACACAAGGCACCAGTTCTCCTTCCCAGAAGCACACTGCGATCCCTTTCCATAAGAGCAGAATACACGACGAGAACTGTGGAAAGCTCCAGCTCACGTGTGCTCTTCCTTTGACTTTGACCCACGTGGAATGCCCTCTTCTTCTAAAAGGAGTGTTTGTGTTCTAGGTATTACTAAAGTCAAAGCTTGAAGAAAAGGTTGATCTAACTTACTGGACCTGTAGGGAAACTGTCATTGCAACCGAGGACATAGAAACTGCCCCAGCTGGGATCTAGAAGATTTTGAGCCTCACCGAATCAGAGCAAATCTGATCTGCATTCCAAACCAGAAACCAGATGAGTTTTGCTCTGGCCAGACTCCTCCTAAGGTTCTCAACAATAAAGTCCTATTCACTTTAAACTCATGGAAGTACCTAAATTCAAACTAGCCCACTGCTAGGACCTGCGTAGCTCAGATGCTTAAAAACCCAAAGGCGTATTTGTTGAACTGGGATGCTTGAGGTTAGGAGATGACAAAGGCTACAAAGAAGGGATGTGGAGGAGAGTGCCATTATTTGTTAACAAAATTGCTGAGGAGAGCCGAGAGTAGAAAAGCATTCAATTAATTTCATTATTTTGGAGTTTGCTACAGTATATAAAAGTCGTCCTTTAACAAAAGGAGTAAGTAGAAACAACTCAATAGCTGTTCAGTCTTTTTATTCTTTGATTTTATGATAAAAATGGGTGTCGTCTGTAAAACTCCCCCTTCAATGGAGCCCATAAAACTCCAGAGAGTCTGCAAGCTCTGTGAAGCTCTGGCAAACTTCTCAGGAAATAACGTAAGAAGCTGTTTTTTGGTTCATCTCATTATTTCCATGCTTACACTGAAGTAATGGGAAGAGTGACACTTTGTATATTCCATTAGGACACGTACAGACATTTAATTCTTAGAGACTTTGCTCCCCCCTCCCCCCGAGTGGTCTCTGGAAACATCTGAAGTCCCTGAGGATTCAGTTTCTAACTCTCACTAGAATGAAACCGCAAACACTAAGGACCGATGACACCGCATGGCCAGACTTCAGCCCACGCTTGAAAAGCCTTAAATCTAGCCCAAAACTCTCACCAACACGCCTCTTTTGGCACATGCTGCACTCAAGGTTCAAGAAGCTGTAGGCACAACAACATGATTGAAGGTCAGAGGCAATTACGTCTTTCGCTTTGATGTTCCTCATATGCTAGGCATCACCCAAGCACAAGAAGAGCTTATACAACGAACTTTGGAAGTTTACATTCAGCTGAGAGGAATAGCTTCTAGTTCTAACAATCTATCTGAGTAACAAAGAGCTGCTGGAGCATCACGTTCCCACATCAAGTGTGAGCTTCCAACTTCTTAGTATCAAACTGAGCAAGGGAAATGCAACCTCCTCCGTATTTCTCCACTGCCACCTTTCCACCCTGGTAAAAGCAGTTAAGTCTCAGACTCTTCCAGAAGTTTACCTGGGCTACCCTACGGAAGTGTCCTCTCTCTCCTTTAACTCTACAGCATTTTGCTCTCGAATCTAGACGGGGCGAATGCAGAAATACATCTCTCTGAACTGGTTTTCATGCCAAAAGGATGCCAATCATGGGCAACAGGGCTGTAACCTCTAACTCCTCTCTACGTAGCCACATATTCTACAGCCAGTGAGGTGCACTATATTAATGCCACTTAACCAGTAACAAGCTCCATAATTAGTACGCCTGATGCATCCATGACTATTTCTTAAAGTTGGTTTTCACCATTTTCTGAGGCACTGACCAAAGTTTTGGGGTTTTTTTTCTTTTTTTAACAGACATAAAAACTGTAGACTCCTGACTGAAAACAGTGCTGTTCAAAACTTGTCCCCTTCACGTCAATTTTTTTGGTATGGATTTTTTTTTTTATAACATAAAGCTAGATCTGCTTGTCCAAAAACATAAAATACTGAAATTACTGTGCATGCTTAGGAGACATTTTTTTTTTCCAATTGTTAATAACATGCCTGGGTTATAAAAAGAGCTAATCTGTATTTTGAATTGTTCATCTGGAAATTTGGATTAGGAGGGAAGAAAACAGCAATTTTTATGTTTTAGAAAGCAGTACCAAAACACTAAACTCTTTTCAATTCAAAGCAACGGCCAAAATTGATGTAAAATCAAATTTCAAATTGCTTCTGGCTGAGTAGTTGTCTGTAAAGCAGAAAGGGTGGGAGTACCAAAGAGTTTGCAATGGAAACACCGAAAAGCTCTTAACCGTAGTCACACTAACAAGATCTGCTATCATGAAGTAATAACATTATCCAGAAATCTTTGTTCATTACCTCATTCCTAATGCCATCTCATTTCACTTGAGTTACTTGGGTCTGATGATGGGGTTAACGAGCGAGGAGGTGTTTGAGTGGGTGTGAAATAGGGGCACTGCTAAAATAGAACCTATTTTAACAGTTCTGTGTTTAATATAGTCTGAAGCTGTGTAGGTTGTTTTTTTTCAGGTAAAATACTCACATGTTCCAAGGCTAACACTGATTTTGGCAGAGCACAGATAATACCTAGACATACTCATACTACACGGAGTATTACAGGAGGACTGCTGCTTCCATTCCTTTTCCTTTTCTGCCTCTGTCATTCTACCCACAAGTCTGAACATAGCAGGAATGCTAACGCTTTGATTTTCTTGTGTTCAGAAGCTTTCCTCATAAATTCAGATATGTACAGTGACCATGGCAGAAAGCATCGCTGATGGCTTCTCTCCCCCCATCCCTGAGCTCCCCGAGCCATCTCCACGTACCGCACAGCAATCCGTTACAATATGTTCTAACATCTGCCTCCCCGTGTGATGTATGACCTATCTGATTGACCCTTTTTATGCTGCTCCAAGACTGACTGTTCAGTACTGAACAGTACTCATTGCTTCTTCAATTAGCGACCGGTAAATATAGCTCCATTTTGGGAAAAGACTGGGAATGTCACGCAGGGAACCCCCTCGCTTCCCTCCGTATAGCAAGGATCCACTCCATCCAGCACCCTCCTTGGCCGCTAATTACATTTCACATTTCCATCCAGAACAGGGAAGGTCTCTTGTGGGCCCTCCCATCTATCGCTAATATATTTAACTTTTCTGCCAATTAAATTTTTCCATGACAAGTATTAACATTACCCAATGTTTGTGACTCCGGCGTGGGAAGCATGAATAATGCAAGAAACAGTACAGTCCTCCATTACACAGCGACACGTCTTGTTTTTGCCAAAGTCAGCAACTGTAAAATATCTCTCAACTTCTCCAGTTAATATCATGGCCTAATACAGGCTTTTGGTCAAAGCAATCGTACTCTCTACAATAAAAGGAGCATCTAAGGTAAGATAAAAGCACTTCTCAATATTGCAGATATTAAATACAACCCTTGTTCTCACCGTCTATCCTCCCATCATGTATTTAACAACATTAGCATGTAGCACTGTTGGTTTTCCACAGCCACTTGGCATGAAATGGAATGAATATGGCTATGAAAACGTAAAGAAGCAAGGCACTGGCTAGCACAATTCTAGCTAGGATGGAAAACACGAACGATACGGAAAAGCTACACATATCTGGCGGTTAAAAAGTTGTCTGCGCTGACTCCAACTCAAGCCTCTTTCAGAAATTCCATTCCCTACAGAAATACAGAGTCAGTCAGCCTTGAGGCTCCATGTCCCACCAGCAACCACAGCATTATTCTGACTTTACCGCCTGCTGTTACTTGCTTACCAACTGGGATTGTCTCAGCAAATGACAAAGGAAAAGGAACCAGAGTAGAAAAGCGACACAAAGTGAGGGTAAGTGGGGAATCCACCTAACCAGGTCTGAGCTCATCGCCCTACTTTTGAAAAACTAGAGTGGAACCTTCAACTTCAGGATGAATTATAACGTGTTAGGCATCCATGGCTAGAGATGATTCTCATCCCACCATCCTGAGTACAATACAGGAAAGAAAACCAGCTAGTCTGTGCCCAGCAGTGTGTTTTGAATTCTGTGTTAGCAGCTGAATTTTTTTGTAGTGCAATATATATGTCCTCTCTGAAGTTCATCAAAAATATACATTTCCTTTCCCCCTGCTACACAACGATGACGGAAAGTGACTGTCTTCCTCAAAGCTGTACAACTGCTATGGCACACAGCTATACTTTCAGCACAGAACATGTGGGAAAGGGCATATAACTCCCTCAAAGTTGCCTGCAAATTACTTTGGATTTGTGTAGAGAACATGTATGTTAACATAAAGTAGAGTGTGAACCCAAGGAAAATGAAGACAAACACTGACAGCTGGCCAATCTTGCCCTTCTTTACTGTGTTTGCCTCAAATATAGTATGTTTGTAAGAATGTGTGAAATACTTCTGAAAATAACAGTTATACTCCATTTAGTTTTAACAAGCAAAGCTATACACAATTTACAATTCTCTTCAGAAGGATGTGATTTACTAAAATTCATGGAGAGATGCTAGCAAATCCCCAAGAGGCGTTAGTTACCTAACTTAGTATCTTGTGAATATTGGAACGCGGGTGTTTCACTACGATTTTTTTTTTCCTCCTGTGTCTAAGGTTACACTGATTTCATATAAAAATATCTTTTAAACTTTATCCTCAATATAATATTCCAAAAAGAACTGGACCGATGCTTATACCACGCGTGGGATCTTTCTTCCAACAGTGGGGTACAAACACACGTCAGAAGGACTTTGAGTATCAATTACAATTTTTTTTTCCAACCAAGACAGGGTGTAGGAGAGGAAATCTTTGCCTCCTGCATCCCAGCAGTGACTGGCAGACGGCCTCTGTCATCAGCCTGAGGGAATTTTGAGGAGGAGATTCTCACCATTAGGAGATAACGGGTATGTGCTGCACAGCTCATCCCCAATCAACCAAGAACACTTATGGTAAGTTAGACCTTTGCCCTTCAAATATTCTTCCATTATGCAACTCCCAGCCCTGTTCCAAGTATTTCATAAACTGCAAGCAGAGGAAGGATCCACTGGAGCTTCCCGTTGCAGACGTAAGAACTATGACTGGAAGATACCAGCCATCCTGAAAAGCCTTTTGCTCCACTTTAGTGTCTAGATGGATTAAACTGACTTCAATGAGCTTAGTGTAAGTACTATCCTAGAGGATGTACATCAAAAATTTTAAGGTTGAAAATCTTTTACCTTCCAGTATTGTTTATAATTAGTGTCACTGTCCAGACTGATTCCCTTAGAATCACTGTTCTTACAGATGACACCTATTGGCAGCTTTTGAGACTCCTGACCCTCCTTGAAATCAAAGCGTGGTGTAAATTGTGTTGACTAACAAGACTGGTAACAGGTATGAAATGTTCAGGGATAGCATAATGTGTACTAGCAGGGTCACGTGGCATTTGCAGACGTGGGGGATATCACTGGCTTTAGACTTCCACAGTTAACTGTAATCTCTTCAAATTGAATTGCCATTTCTGCAGTAGCAGAAACAAGCAACCCCAAAGATGGTATCTATTCTCGTTGGCCTAGAGGAAATCTAAGGAGTTGTCAGTGGTATTATCTTTCCTCTCTCTCCCCCCCCCCGCTTGTCTTCCATATTTCGATGGCTGTTTATGAGCTCAGCTGTCATTCTTTGCACCAGGGAAAGATAGATGGGACACACCAACCCCAACCTAAGTGACCTTTGGATGTGACAAGATTTTTAGGTCAGTCCCGCTAAATGGAAGCCTTGGTGTATCGAGGCTCGCCTCAGGGTGAAATTTCCAGTGAATTTATTATCTCCCAATGCCCTTTGGACTGCTTCCCACCATCAAACACCATGGCAGCACTCGGAACAGGAAGAAATACATTAACTGGAATCTGATCGTTTTAAAAGGTTACAGCTGCCCAAATATAATTTAATTTCATACTTGCCCTTTGAGGGTTTGGTGTATATTTTCATTTTATGACTGCAAATGATAAAGCTCTTAAGATTCCAGGCAATAAAAAGGAAAAGGGGGGAGAAAGTATTTTAAGGGTTAGAAGTCTATTCAGTTCGTAGTCAATGAGCAAAGTGACAAACCAGCTTTTTTTTTAATCTAACATTTCCTCATATTTTTTTTAGTATTCATTCCTTTCTACACTTGATGGTGAACAGTATCTTCTAGCAAAATCAAACCTGCCATGCCAATGCCACCCAGTGTGATATGAAAGAAACATTCGATGTGCAAGCACCTACCTATCCTCTACCCATTAAGGACCTGATTCAGAGCAGCAATTAATGTGAAGTGAAATGAAGTCATCTGAATGAACTGATGAAAAAAAAAATAAAATCGGACTTAAGAAAATGCTTAAGTGTAAGCATAAGACTATGAGTTTTAACTGGGTAGACCACGGCTCATTTTATAAACTCTTCTTTCACCTCTCCTGCCTGAGCTCAGGTCACGTATACAAGTTCACATACCCCTGCCCACACAGTATGATCAAAAATCAGGGTACCCAACACTGCTTTTGGCGCAGCATTCCATTCGTTTAGAGTCCCACACTGTTTTGGGGCAGCATTCCATTCGTTTAGAGTCTCACACCTGGGCAATAATGAAATCCTAATGCACGAGTCTGGCATACGACATCCTAGTATACAACTCGAAATGCTGGGAAATGATGTTCATTTGCTCTTTTTTTCCCCACTTAGAGTGAAAGCAAGCACTGTGCAATGAAGCACAAGCTAGCACACAACTGTGAGCGTGGCCAGCTTTGACCAGAGGCAGGAAACGCCAAGCACTCACGTCTTTCCCTGCATCCAATGCAAACCGAGCTACAGAATGAACCCCACCTCTCCATCAAACGTCCTGATACAATTTTGATGACTGTTTCCACAAAACTAATCACAGGAAAAATAAAACAGCTGTGGAAAGGAGGAAGGATTAAGTGTGAATGTTGCGTATCCTACTTTCAAAGCCACCGTAAGAAATTAATTATTGCTGGGCTCCCAAATCCCTTCAGGCCTCTTGAAAAATCTCATCCAATCATACACTGATATGCACTGTCCGAATTACTTTTGCCACCAGTTTATGGGACCAGTGTATAGCAAGAAGCAAGGCTGCCATGGTAATGGGAATGGGGTGAGTAGGGCTGACTGGTCTAAACCAAAGTACATTCCACAGCAGCTACTGGTGACACAGCAGGATGGTGAGTCGAATGTAAGCTATACATACATGACATACTGCTTACCCTAAACACCAATAAGCCCCGAGTTTCTACAGTAAATATTGGAATATTGAACAAATACCAGTGCAGCACTACTGTGGAGAAAGTAAGAGACATTTAAGGACAGTTTACCCTGTTAGTGTTTCTGTTGTGACTTTTCTCATGTTCAGAAGTTCAGAGTTTAACAATAAAATCAACATCAGAGACAAAACAGGACCTCAGCCACGTTCTTTTGCCATATTCAGCCAGATCCATTTGATTCCCTTAATGAAATAGGTATGCTGCTGTATTCTATGGTAATGGCCCAAAACACTTTAATAACACTATCACAACCTGTAACATCTTGGTGCATTGAGAACACACTGGTACAATTTGAAAAGAGTGTTTTGAGCCGTGAAAGGGAAAAGAAAAAGGTTTTGTTGTCAGGTGCTATTTTCACACTCTGGCGTGGAGAGAAGTGTAACCTGCAGAGTGGACACTTCACCTTCAGAAGGACAGAGAGCTGCTGGTCTTGCCGCCCACGTGTGCTGGGGGACAGGCAGGGAAGGCACAGCACCCCTGGGGAGCCACACAGGGCTGCTGCTTTTCGAGCCCCCGAATGCATCAGGCAGTGGGACGGGTGGCACCCCACGTCCCTGGGGGATTAACCTCATTCCCCGGGTTCCTCGGGGAGAAACGGATACTGTACCTATAGGAAAGAGCTGAAAAAAGCCACTCCACAGCAGTCCCCAAAGACAATGTGACTCCCTCAATATGCCCCAAGCAGATTGCTCCCATCGGTCGCCGCTGGTGCAGTGTGTGGCACCGCTGCGGTTGCTGAACCGAAGGACCGCTGGCAACACAGGATTGCTACAGGATTCTGCTGTAACGCAGCTTTTTAAAGAGAGAGAGCAATCACTCCCAGCAGCAAGATGCAGAGGTGCAGGCAGAACTGGGAAACACTTCTAAAAATCTCAGCTTCTACCACCACTTGAAACTTTCTTGCTGCTCTCCTGCTGCGCTGATGTCGTAGGATATTGATTTCAAAGCTTCTCCCAGCTAAAAACACACACCGATTTTTAACAACGTTTTTTCTTCCTTGTTTGATTTATAGTTTTTAGTTTTTTAGTTTGATTTCTATATTTGTCCATTAAGGAAAGACAATTCACACAGTAGCTTGCTGACAGCCCTGCTCTCTGTAATTCTACAGTTTGTCAGTCTCTGAGATAGGTGACTTAAATTTATGGGATATTTCTGGTCAGGTAAATGATCTGTGATGTGACCAGTCTCTATGGCTAAGGGGTTAAATGCAGATCCAGTAGTTGGCAACAGTAATGAAGAATCATAGCGTGGCTAGGGACCTCCAAAGGTCACCTAGTCCAGCCCCCCTGCAGTGAGCAGGGATACCCTCAACTAGACCAGGCTGCTCAGAGCCTCGTCCAGCCTCAAGAGACAGGAACAGAAACAGGACATTGATAAAAAAGGCAAACAAATAGGGCAGCTATGCGAAGTGAAAGAGATACCTAGAATGTAGTCTAGGAATTAGAGCTAGTCTTGAGGATCAGTAGGAGCTACAGGTACTGTTGCTTCCAGATCTTCTTAGTCAGACTGATCTTACAAAATCCACTGGAGTGGAAAACATTAAGAACCTCTGAAAGAAGCAAAGGCATTCGAGGAAACTGAGCCTAAGTATTGGGGAAATAACTGCACTCTGACTTAACCTCAGGAACAGACTTAAGCTATCCAGGCACAAAAGAATAATTAGCACTCTGAAAGATACATCTCCAGATACTATTGAGCTAAGTTGAATTGATGACTTTGGAAAGAAAACAAACCAAACAAGTATCCTGACCTCAGTGGTTTGGTGCCTAATGCTTAGATCTACAGTAACTCAGTATTCCAGTTTCAAACTGTGCCTAATGTTAGCCTCCATTCGTAAAAGGTGCTCAAATATCCTGGCTGGTAACAGTTAACCCTGGCAAGGAAGCTACCTAAGAAAGACAGCATGAGAGTAAGAGCACGAGAACTTTTAATAGCTTGCACTGTTCTTGCCATACATAATTTGTATCACTGGCCAGCGATACTCTCCCCACGTACACATTTACTATGCTGGTTTTTTATTTCTATCCCATTCTGCCTCCTCAACTGGAAATGACCTAAGACTTTGAAGAAAAAAAAAAAACAAGTCATAAACAAGACTAGTACTAAGAAATAAGACATCAACTGAAATTCCTACACATTCATGTATCAATCTGCATCCGACAACAAACAATGCCATATAACCTAGGTGCAACAAAGGCATTTCGAGGCAGATTTTCTTGTGTTAACTTTTGGGATGCATGAAATGTAGGAATTTGATTCGTGGACTTAAAGGAGTGAGTGTCAGTAAGTAGTTCTGTGTAAGTCAGCTTTTCTCACTGTTGTTATTTGTAGCATTGTTCCGCAAGCTCTGAAGAGCGTGCACGTTAGTGAGTTGCAGTTTTCCTGTGTGTTTGTCTGTCACGATGTTCTGCTGAAGCACTGTAAATATACACTACTGGCAGAGCACAGCATGAAGACAATGAATTCCAAAAATACCCAGAAAAATTCACTAGTCTGACTGCAGCTTTCACATTTTATAGGAGGCCCATAACAAGCCCCTAGTATATGGTTTCAGAGCAAGTCCCCCCCCCTGCAGCCAGCCAGGTCCCACTCAGTGTGGTTCCCCTCCACCCCCCCGGACAGTTTGCTGAGGATTATACAATCTTATTTGCATGATTATATAATCTTCTTTTCAGCAACATCCCTCTGAAAAGAGCAAACAACATAATAGGAAAACCAGTAGCATAAGCCAACTATTTCAAAACCCAGTGTCTGGAATGTGCAAAGGGCACAAAGTAGGGGAAAAAACAAAAAAAACACTTTTTTTTTTTTTTGGTTTGTTTTGCTACCAGATTTTTCATGCAGACTTTTCCAGGGAGAATTAATTCCAAACGAATGTAAGCCACGAATCACTGTGTCCTGTGAAACACAAACACGTCACAGGTTTGCTCTGCTGCCAATGTGGGGAGGGAGGCATCACTTTGGTTATCTCCAGGTGTATGCACAGAAGCTACTTTGGAGAAGTGTAAGACAATTATCAGATGGTTTCCTCCCCTCACAGTTTAAGATGCTGTCAGACAAGTGTGGTCACTGCTGCTATTTTGACACAGGTTTTGTCCTGCAGCTGGCTGAACTCATAACATTGACATCACCATTCCAACCATTCAAGTCCCACTTAAATCACACAGAAGAATAAATGAAGTCTTAGTGGATATATATGCCTCTACTCCTTGAGTTTGCTCTTCTTTCTACACTTCAGACTTTGTTCTAGACAGGACGTTGTGTAAGTGAAGACTGTCATATTCCAACCTGCAAACAGGCTCTTCTGCTGGCTGCTAAAACTACTTATCATGTCAGTTACTTCAGCAATATTCATCTAAAATTAATGCCTTATAAATAATCAAGGAGTAATCTGCTTCCGTCTGTCAGGCTAACCCCAAAAAGAAAGAAGTGTAACATCTTTTGTGAGAGAAAAGAAATTAAGGATGACCTGACCTCGCAAGTATGCTTGCCAGACAGCCACGCACTCTTTCTTGCATGACCTATTTTTCCCTGCTCACATCGCAGAGACCGTTCGAACAAATGGCCAGTAACTCAGACTGCTCCAAACGCAGGGAGGTTTGCCACCCAAACAAGACACTTGGGCATCTTAATGGCTCTGTCAGCTTTCCAAAAGTTTCTAGTGACTTGCTACCTCTTTTCGAGTTGAAATGGGAGCTCTGGTTCTCCGGTCCGTGAAGGGGAATGTCAAATGTCATGTTTTCCCAGAAATTAGTGTGCTGGGTGTGGATCGTGGACTGATGTTTTGGTGTGTATCACAGTGTGTGAACGGCCCACGTGCAGAGGCCACGCTTAGTGTTTTAGTTGCAACACAAATTAACATAAGGAATAACTTCGAGGTAAAGAAATTATTTATAGCTTGAGCCCTCCTACGGTTCCAGTGCCGGAATACTTTCAACCTGCTTTGGAAAGGTCCTCAAAACTATGGCCTATTCAATTCCAGTGGGTTTTAGAGAATAGCTGGTTCTACTGCAAGGATCAGATTCTGTACCAGTTACGAAGACTCGCATCACCTGTAGTATGAACTATTTAATACCTGTGATTTTCAGCCCTTTCAGTTGGAGAACTCCTAGCAGAGACAAAGACCAATGTACCATGATATAAAAGCCTATCTGCAACAGGCTACCTTTTCTGAAACACCTTTCAGACCCATTAAAAGTACTGATGGCCCCCTGGCAGAAAAGCACTGAATTATACTATTACGAGATATGTAAGGTTATTAGAAGAAAAAGACACAGAAATGGTCATTTTTTGCTGATTGACAGAAGTCGAGAAGGTAAGAGGAAGCCTGAGACAGAGAAAGACATGGGGAAAAGTGGAAACAACGAGTCGAAAGGAAATTAGAATAAACGTGTGTATGTGGAAGGTGAGGCAAAGGACTGGGTTTCTGCATGCTGGGGCTTGTACATAAAGAGACAACAATATGAAGCTGAAGGCTGGCAAACCCGAAATAACACGGAAAAGACATTGCTTGTGCTATTTCCATTGTCCAAATGTCAAACACCTTCTGGGAATCTGGGGGGTGGGGGGAGGAGGAGTAATAGCTGCATAAGCATCTTGTAACAGGTTCTTCCTAAAGGGGATTTCTTGAAAACTGCTAGGCTCTGATGCTAGCCCATATGGGCTCGGGAAAGTCAGAGAAAACGCTGGCTGCACTTTTTCCAGGCTATTTGCATATGTTCTTTAGTATGCAGAATGTCTCTGTATGTAATTGAATTGTTGTTTTTGCCTCTATTAATACATATGCAAATGAGTCACTACTGCAGCTGTGCTGTATTAATCATATGTGTGCTTCTGTCTGTCTGCCCCGCAGGCTCAGGGTCGGAGGGAGGGGGAAGAGGGAATTCAGTCTCTTTAACCTACAAGAAAACTCACTCATGCAGACAGAGGTCTGCTAGCAAACAGCAGGCCTGGGTTAAAACCAGAAAGAAGATAGGCTGGTCATTTTTCAGTCTTTTTCATTTTTCATAGATATGGATGGAATCTGAAAGTTATGCAGAAAGGACTGTTAATCTAGATAAAATAAATACGCTACCACCGCTAATTCTTTCCCCTGGAGGGCTGGGAAGCGAGTTATAATCTGACAACCCACAGAGTAGCCACAATATTGTTTTACCATGTGTATTTACTGCCTGTAGATGTCCACTGTGCCCATGTTCAGGCAGTCAGGGTGCTCAATAAAATGCAAAGCATCTCTATATAGTCTGTCATAATGATTGTCTTCTGTAAATTGATTGGGTTCCGATAAAATGACATGATCCATCCAAATCTATCTGGATAGAATATATTGAGTTTACCCATAACATTGTATAAGATTATATCAAAGACAAGTATGGGCTATTTAGACACTGACTATAAAGCACATTTACCCACCATGAACAAGATTTATTTGAGCTGATATGTTCTGAAGTTCATGCTTTTATGCAATCTATAACAATCTCTAGCTCTCAGCAGGTACCGGTAAAGTGGGGACGAGTTGCATCCTGGTGTTGTGAGGCTTGCTTTTGAGTTAATTGGGAGGAACCTTTTCTGCTTAAAAACACAGGGATTGCTCAAAAATGCTCTTGGCAATCAATAGCCCCTCATCCCATACCTTACTTAAGACAGTTCAATGAATAATTTAAAATCATCGGTCAGACTTCATAACAAATAGGAAACTTTGGGAAGTTCAGATCTTTGAAGACATCTTACCTCACATCCACATAGAGATCTCCACCCTATTTAGATGATTGTAGCGTCGCTTACATGAACAGTACTATGCCCCACTTTTACCAGCTGAAGCACTGCACCTTGGTCTTCAGTGATCTTCTTTAAAATGGCCATGACCATTTCTCATTTGGAGAAAAGGTGGCAAACATCTAGTGGCCAACGCATTCACTGACAAAGCCAGAGACAAGTGGTGGACAGAAGTAGGGAATATAGAATCTGCAAGCCCCTAGTAATTAAAAAAGCTATTTAAAAAGGCATCTGACAAAAATGTATACATATTATGCAGTTTTACTACTCCTATTATTATCATTATTTGTGATGGCCATCATAAAGAGCACAGCAATACACTGAGCTAACAGCAGAGGGACAACTGCCATCTTTTGGTTATGCTAACGAGAAATGTTGCTTTTCATGTACTTGCTGCTTTTCCCCCAGATGTGTGTGCTCACAGTGAAAAACTAATTCTACTTTTTTATGCTTAAGTGGACTGCATGAGTATTATAATACTGTAATTAAACTGCGCGCTACTGATTCATTCCCCACAAATTAAGTCAGAGTCCTATTAATGAGAACAGGTAAAGTAGAAAAGCAAACAGGGAAAGGATACTGACTCTCACTGTTGAAAAGCCAGCTTAGATGGTATTTAAAGGTAGACGCTGCCCAGCAAACAGGAGGAATAATCTTGCACTGCTAAGAAATGGTTTACCTTCTTGTAGGCAAAGAAGTGGTTACAGTGATATCCCAAAGAGGTCACAAATGCAGATTGCAGAGTAAATGAATAATGGATAAAGTATTGCCATCTCTTGGCTACAGTCCATAGATACAATAATGGGGCATTGGACTTTTCTTCTCAGCCAGAAATAATTCATGTGTCTCTGCAGCTCTGGCAAACTGGTTCCCCAATACATGGGAAGACTCAAGCTTTCAGCATTCGGATGTATCTCTGCGCTGCTCGTACATTGTTTCAGGGTGATTTTTCACAGGTTTGAGGTGTTGTAACACTGGAAGGCCAACTACTGCATCAGGTCAAAACTGCCCATGTCTATAGATTATAATAACAAATCAGAAAGAGAGACGCCTAAATAAATAATTAATTAAATACATAAGATGTGCTTGACAACTAACGCATGAAAATAGAGTGCCAACTTTTTAAGAGAGAAGGGAAGTTCTATCATCAGCAACTTTTTCAAATTAAACTTAAGGAGATACTTCAGAGAAATAACTTGAACTGCCGAGTGGAGAGATACAGCTCATCCCTGCAATAGTGCAGAAGCCAAAAGGAAGCTAGTATGGAAGAAAAAACCAAAAAGGTATCAGCCTGAGCAGGCAGTCCTCATGCTTCACTTTTGTTTCGTAGGCAACAGATGTTTTATGTAATGCTCATGTAACCACTGGACAGTCTATCTTCTGATCTGTCATTGTGTACTTGTTTAATAGCTCTATCCTTTCCGTTTCCTCCAAGCAAAACAAACACGGAGACCACTGATGATTATGTGACCCTTAAGATATCTAGAAGCAAGGTTTTCCAAATGAAAATTTGCAATGAGTCAGACACCTAAATAGCAGCAAGATGAACAACTTTTAGAAGCACTCAAATGCTGACTGAGTTTAACTTTTCTCAAAATCTAGCCATTTATTTCAGTGCCTGTCTGTGGCCCAAAATGTGGTCCAGACTATGTATGCTAAATTCCACTGAAATTCAGTCCTTGCTATGCATCTTCCCACACCACTGAGAATAGGTTTGTAGTAAGAAGAATGAAAAAAAAAAAATCGAGCCAAGTACTTAACAAAGAAAGTGCAGACTAGAAAACTTGGCCAAATTGTTTTTCCAGATACATTTCAGGTCTGAATCTGCGCATCATCTTTATACAGAGAGCCAAAGAGAATCAATCAGGATTTTTCAGTCTTCCATACTGAGACCCAGCTAAAATATCTTCCACAATCATATGCTGACGTGAGGTTCTCTTGCTCCGTATAGTGACAGCTTTGGTCATAATATAGAACACAACCACCAATAATCATGATGTCCTGTTTCAAGCTAGGGCAAAGAAGGAAGAAAAGTTCGAATGTGGGCACTCAGAATTTTGGTTTTGGGGTGTTTTTGCAAGAGCAGATGTTTGCAGGAAGTCTGTATTACATCAGATTGCTGCACTGTTTTGACAGGACTTAAAATATCCATATAGTAACGCTACAAGGGCAGCTGTCATTGTACATCCAGCATTCTCTTCCGATACAGTTATGGATATATACAGCATTTGTATTACTGCCAGTTAATCAGTCATTGTCACTATTTGGTTATCAAACAGAGAATCTGGGAAAACTGAACCATTTGCACTCCCAACAGTGCAGATCCCTCTCAATTTTCAGAGCAGGCAATGAGGTCCAACCTTTTGTTTTCCAGTGCTCGGAAGGTATTCAGAGATTTTTCTCAGAGAAGAGACCAGCAGATACCATTTCCTTCTGAGTTTCCTCAGGCTTCTAGAAACACCTATTTCATACTAGGTATATCCAGTATTAGAAGAATCACTTCAGTTTCCTTTGTGTAAAACTTGCTACATGGGATCTTACGCTTACAGCTTTGAACCCTGGTCTTCAAGAAGGAGGAATTTATTTCCCTCATCTGAACAACACAGGAAAACATCACGTTCATAGAAGACATACAACAGTACTTATGATTCATTAGCCTTATTCAGTAAGACAGTGGCAAGGCTATGTTCAGTTTTGTTCTCCTTCATTCCAAACAGAGTCACCATGCTTGAAGAACAAGACCAGATGAAATTCTTGGGGTGAAAAAAATCAACATAAGAAATTCATATGCTAGCCAAGATGGATTTTACTGCAATGAGGGTGTATTTTAACATGACACTTCACACAAAGTTAGGGACTGAATCTTCTCATTAACAGAGGAAAGCTAAAACCTGTTTGTTTGTTTTTTTTCAAATGGCATTTATGTCATTAAACGTGGGTATGAGTGGCTATGCAGGGCTGTCAGCTCTTTATCAGAGGACAGGTTCAAGCATGCCTCATGTTAGCTCCAGCTTCTCCAACATGGCCCTATCCATCTACTCCTTTTGTGACATCTAACAATGTAAGTTTTAGTTTCCATTCTTATTGAGTCATTAGTCTCTCTGTGGATACTGGAAATAAAGGCAATCACGTATGGCTAATTGTGGCAGCTATCAGATGACAGGATCTGTATACCCCAGTGGGGACTCAAAGGCAGGGAGAGAAACGGAGAGCTTCAGATTATGAAGCCATCAGTGGGAACCAACAGGGCATTGCAGAGTGGGACGTTACGTTTTCACTGACAAAGAGCATCTTTGCCACAGGAAGACAATCAGGTGTTAGCTGTTCTTCTATAAATACAGTGTGTATTTCATTTACAGAAAGAAGATTCAGTTTTGACAACCAGGGATAAAAAAGTATTTCCTGTTGATCTCACAGGACACTATTAAAGCCAAGCCCTGACTTAAACATTCTCTAATGAAATAACAAAGACATGTTTGCTGCTCAACAAACAAACACGAGAAATTCCTTGGCTTTGTCTTCCCTAAGATAACGTTGTGTACCAAATTCTGCTGGGAGTAACAAAGTCAGCATTGTGTCAGGTTCTTTGATGTCCCCTGAAAACCGCCGCTTTTAGTACACAAAGCTTGAAGGATGAGTGATAGGGAGGATCGAAAAAGAAGAAAAGAAGGAACATTGTACATTTCTGGCTTTCTACTGTCTGGTGACCAGATGACAGAAGGTTTGCAGGGAGCACTGTGGTTATATGTAACGTAGGGGAATGTCTGAAGTAAGAAGAGTTCCTCCTTGAAAGATATGGTAATAGCTGCACGGTCACTCATGCCGTTTAAGGGTGGGGTTTGGACCAGTTCTTCATGAAAAACATCATGAATGTTTCTTCATGACTAAAGAAACAGTTATCACTGAGCTAAACGGGATTTGCACAGAGTCTGGAAGGCACAACAGTGCTACGCTAGATTCAGCTCCACGGATGTCAGCCTCGGGGGGAGAGTCCACTCCGAGTACAGTATCACAGAACCTTTTTCAAAGCACATCCAGCCTGACTCAAATGGCACCTGAAATTCAGAGGCATGCCCAATTTCTATTAGATAGGTTTCACTGATAGCTAAAAATCACTGTTAATACATGAAGAAAAGACCTTTTTTTCTTTTTTTCTTTTTTTTTTCCCCAGTGTGTAATATACCCTTGGAGATCAAGTCTGAAAGATTTGAAGGAATCTACAGAGCTAGTTACTAGAACCTCTCCCACTGAGAGGCTGCCAAACTCTCCCTTTAATTCCAGGCTAAGTAATACGTAGCAAAACAGCGTAGGTGAATTTGGTAAATACTTTCATTTTATTGTTCTCCTTTGCACAGAAACAAGAGGCCTTAGAGGTTTTCAGATTTTCCACAAGCTCAACTCATCTTAAGATATTTCTGAAGTCAGTCACATTTGCACAAAGCCCACCTTTTTACAAGGAAACTGTCAATGTGAAAAAGCCTATTTTAACCATAATACTTCAGCCCACTGCATGCAGAGATACAGCCCAAAGCTGGCCCTGAAATGAAAGTAAACCATCCTCCCAACTTAATGGAGCACTGATGCATTATTTTAGGACTAGGTTAAATGACCACGAAAATAAGGAGAATTAGACTCAGACTTCTGTTTTCTCAGTGCTAGCTAGCTCTATTTTTGCTTTTCCTTTTTCCCCCTTCCATATGTGTGTTCATGTGTGTTTGGGTATTACAAACACTTTATCGATACCAAAGTTACTCATATCAGAGAGATGGCTTTTATGGCTTCCATGACTCTCCAGCAGCCTATGGTATTTGTAACTCTCAGAATCAGAAACTAACACACAGACAGTGTAGCTTTTCATACAAAGGCACAATAGGAATGAATGTATTAACCTCTGTGGTGCATGGAATGTGTCAGCTTACACACTGGCAGCTATTTCTGGGAAACTCAGCTAACTTCTGCTGGCTGTGTTAAAATAATAATAAAGAAAAAAGAAAAAAAAAAAAGAAAAAAATCTTCCAAAGAACTATGTCCCATGCTCCCGCATGCTGGCCAAACAACTGAAATATCTGATGTTGCAGAGAGTCTACTACACACTGATGCTGGCCAAACAGAGTTTGAGAATGCATTTTACATGTACTGTTTATAAATGCCGAGCTTTTCCAAGCAGGTATAAAGCTCTGCTCTTCCATGTCACTTGGCAAACAATAATGAGTGGGGAAATGAATTAGCAATGGAGAGTATGGGATTTGTTTGTTTGTTTCTAAAAAAGAGTGTCAATCCAAATTTTGCAGAACTAGAAGATGATTTGGATCTTGATTTCATTTTAGTCCCAAATTTTATGCAGCTTCGTCCTACTAGCAAAGCATACGTGGGAGGCAACAACATTCAAACCGTGGAGATGGGCATCACATTTGCTTAATTTCACTGACTTGACAGGGGTTGGGCTGATCAGGAAGACCTGAGGAACACCTGCACCGCTACCATTAAGACCCACGGACACCTTGATACCTCCAAAATTTAGAAGGTTATTGGGAGTTCTGAATCAGACAGCTCTGGCTACCAAGCCAGCTCTTTAATGAAGCTCAAAAAAAAAAAAATTCTTTAGTGTCTTTCCACCTGTTTTCTAATTGCCTATGTTAAATTGGCATAATCGCTAATTATCTGCCTAAAATGTGCTGGGTACCATAAAACACTGTAGGAGGGGCCAGTCATTGCTCTGAAGAGCTTACAGCCTAAAAGGACATAATCACGTTAAGCGACTTTTAAGCAGTTTAAAAGTGCTTGTCAGGACAGGGCTTTTCTGTCTGGCAATGTGTTTCCTTTTGCTGGTTTACACCTAGCCAGCCTTTACAGCCTGCATCAGAGCTATCCAGTGGGAAAGACCAGGGGAAGTCGAAAGCACAAACCTGAAAGTAGTTAAATTGACAACAAGGACACAAAAATGTAACCCAAAGTTCCCTTAAGGCAAAAGGAAACCGCGTACGACTTGGCCATTATTTTGCTTCGGATGCAAATCTTCTGTGGAGAGAACAGACCGAAACCCCTGCTAATTGCATTGTGTTCAAATGGAAGAGAAAACTTGTTTTTCATATTTACTTAACCTTTGCCTCTTCTAGCATTGTTTTTTTGGACTTACCTGCAGTTGGAGTGGGCCTAAGCCTGGTGTTGCTGCGGCAGCAGCTGCCATGGTAGTTGGGATCAGCTGAACAGGGTAAGGGTCACCTAAGTAAGAGAATAATAGAGGCGTCAGCACCTTTTATCTACTCTCCACCTGCAAATTAAAGTCCTGCATTCACTCTTTCCAAAAGCCTTCTTTTGTGTGCCTTGTTGAGGCCTAATGAAAAGCTCTATTGTGCAGCCTTTTACTAACACTCTTTTCACAATTCTGGCTGAGAGAGGAATGTGAATAAAAGGCACAAGCAATTAAGGCGGAAACCTCATCCTTTTTCATGATGTATTTAGGGAAATGGAAAAAAAAAAAAAAAAAGAAAAGTGCACATTGATCAGAAGGCAGCAACTCAAAAAAAAAAAAAAAAAAAAAAGGAAAGAAAGAAGATGGGGGTGGAGGAGAAGAAAAGGAAAACAGTACAACCTTGATAAGATCACAGCATTTGATGGGGACAAATTTACAAGCATCCAGAATATGAAGTTAACCAAACTCTGCTCACTGTTAGTAAACTGAGCCTCACACAGATCAGAAATGGCACTCCCTTGACTACTGTGTTTGCTTTTAGGTGAGAAAAAAAAAAAGACCCCTTGCTTTAGTTTCAGGGTTTGATCCTACACCAGGAAAAAGCACGTGAAGTTGAGTAAACCAGATACAAGCCTCTGAAGTCCCTGTGCCAGCTCCACTTCATGCCTTGTGATTCAATTTTGCTGCTGAGGGAAAGCTACTTCAGTTTTAGTAAGAACTGCATTGTGCTGAATGAGATAAAGGGACCCAGCAAAGGTTGCAGAAAAAGTTGCAGGTTGTTTATACAGGAAAATTACCCGAGATGGCAAAAATCAAGATGGAGACAGACGTGTTTTCATGTGATGGACTGCTCACTTTTGGTCACTCCTAACGTACCCGATTTGTTAAAATAAACTTCGTACGAGCGCATCAACAAAACTGCAGTCAAGAAAACTGGTTAAAGGTGATTCAAAACGTTACATGCGTTATATTGCTTCCCCGAATCATACAATGATTAAATGTTTAAGCACTTTCCACTCAAATAAGGGTCACCAGAGCATTTCTGTACATCCCCACGTTCTGGCAGCGTGCATGGTTTCTGTAGCATTAATCCAGCCACTTGCAACGAGACTATGGAATAGGCAGAACACTTGATCAGGAAAATCTACCTAAATGTTCCTGTGCATTTCCTCAGACAGGTAGATGAAAAGCTTTCCTCCTTTACTGTGCTTATTTGAGTGAGCTGAAAAAAAGACAAACTAAAAAGGCAATGCAGGCTGTTCTGTACAATCATGATTAGTTATTATTGAATATAGAAGTGATAATGGTATTAAGCCCAAGTTACAGGAAACAGAAAACAAAGGGAAAGAAATTTACCCCTTGTTTTTGAAAAGTTAGAAATAAGCTGTGTTTGGTGTATACCTATTCTATTCAAGCACTTTGATCTCCTGTTAAGAATTAAATACCATAACTTCTAGAATGGAGGGTCGGTAAAAAATTGGGCTGGCAAAGCACCTTAACAGAAATTTAACTTCAATAAGCATGTCAGCCCATATTTAAGAGCATCTTAAATAATGCTTTACTGACCAAAGCCCCACAGCCTTTCAAGGCTGGCCAGCCAGGCAATGGGAATCCAAAGGTGCACCCCAAGCATCCCCATTCACAAATATCTTTGCACCAGCACCAGGCCACAGCTTCTCTATTTATCTATTTATTGTCAATGGGCAAAGTATTTTCTGACTTGCTTGTTTGTTTTTTGGTTGGTTGGTTGTTTTTTTCACCCAGAAGATGCCATTGTTTCACATTTTTCAATTCTACTTTGCTTTAACTGAGGCATCCACTTTCTGTTTCCTATCATGGATTGAATTAACAGTTCCTCTTGGCTTGAAATTTTCTGGAGGGTTATCTTGTGACCCAAGCAGTGGGTGGGCCTTAAGCATGTGAAGACACGGAGAAGAGAGAAAGAGTGGTCAAAGGCTCAGGGTAAGTGATCTTTAGCTGCTTCCAATCCACCAGTAGCTCCAAGGCTAATCTCAGTATCATTCTGAAAGACTCCTCTCTAGAAGAGGACATTTTGTTCAAGAACTAGCCATTACAAACCAGAAAATTATTAACTTCTCAACTGCAAATAAAAGGATGAGGGAAAAGTTTCTCACTAGATTTTACAGCCCATTACATTTTTAGTATTAAAACACACCTATTGTAAGACTGACTTCCATGCACTGTCCCACGTTCTCTCCACACAGATGCAGAAGCCTCAGCCCATCTTCCCACAACCTAATTCATAAATCCCACTATGCTCACCTTCCTAAAGAGCCAGGCAGATTCTCCTACCTGCATCTGTTGTGGTAATATCTCCCCTTTATGGTTCATTTCGTAGATATAGTGGGGAGATGCTTGTGCATGAAGAACACGCTGAAGTCCCCGTGGCCACGTGCACAGCCCGTGGCCACGTTCATGGTCACAACCACTGGCTTTTGTGGTGTAGGTAATGCCTCTGGGACTCTTTTAGAGATCGTGCTAGAAAGCAACTACTACACCAGTACATGGTAATGCAGTTTTTCAGAATTCTAAGGAAAAAACTCAAATTCACCCTAAAAACAGATGAGAGCTCTTGTCACGCTTTAGGAGCTCTGCAGAGCTAGGCTCTCCTGTCTGCTGGGTTGGGTTGTTGTTAATTCATTCAAAGGGTTTTTACGTTTTTCCAACGCTCCAAAATATTTGTAACTAACAAAAAACAACAAGCAAAACCAAATGGCTTCTGTAACCTGTCATGAATTTTTACATCGTTGTACTTCGGCAATACTCTCTGCTATCTTGTGCTTATCACAGGGCTTTAGCAGTTCCTTTAATGAAGATAAGTACACCCCTCCTGTGCTGCAGCTCTTTCCCAAGTGCTGCTCGTAGACAGTATATCCACATTGCTGCTCCCACGGTACGGACACAGCAGCAGCAAAGAAGTTGGAGGAAGGTACAATAATGAGCGGAGACACCACCAGGGTTAGAGGTCCACCGTGTTTACCCTGGTGTAAATGTCTCACAAAAGATTGCCTCTGTCTGGAGGAGCTTACTGTCCACAGGAGACAAAACACAAAAGAGGAAGGAATATGCTCAAGCACTGTGCCATGCCCTGGGTCATCCAGCAGGCTGGAAGAAGACGTAAGATTAAAACCTTCAGACAGTGCCCTTCCCAGGCAAGGATGTACCGGTGAGGAGGGCAAGCACTGCTGCGCTCGCATCACACCGTGCAGGAGCAACCCCCACCCTCCAAAATAGGAACAGAGGCCTTGTCTCCTCTGACTAAGATGTGCCTGATCCTTCTTTGCTGTTACTCTAGAGCATGGTACATTCTGCTGTCCTGAAACCGATTCCCCTATCAGACTGCAGGTTTCACCTGAGCAAGTCTGGGAAATGCGTGTCTTAACTATTTCATTATTTCATCAGGAAATATCTTATTTTTAGATGTAAAAAGTTGCTGCTTTTTTTTTTTTTTTCCCCAAGCTCTGGGAACATTTCAGGAATGTGAGGCAAAACAGAGAGTTATTAGAAATAGGTATTTCCCAAGCCATTCACACAAGTTTGCATCACCAAAAACCCCAATAAATTCTCAAACAGCTGTATTAAATTTCCATTCCCTAAATTCACTATGAATCTATTAATGCACGCAGGCAGGACGGTACTTCCTGCATCTTTTCACCTACCAAAAGAAATGTTTTGTGCAGTCTTTTCACGTTCCAAACTGTCTCTTGTTATGTGTGGACTTATAAACGAAGCATCAGAGAGTTTTGTTGTTGTTGCTTTTATTTCGCACGCTATATATTAAAATCTGGGGCAGGTCAAAGGCTGGGATTTTTACTGTGAGAACAGGGTAAAAACTACTGCATTAGCTGACACATTCTTCTCTAATATATTATTATTTCCTACCTACTCAGTGACATCACTTTGAAGAACGGAATGATTCAAGATGGATTGCATGGAAGATGTATGTAGCAGTGATACAGCACCTAAAGCAGCGAATGGGATACTCCAGCCTAGGGGAGCTAATGGGATATACTGGAGGTGTGGGTGTACCCTGTGAGCAACGGTAAGAAAGAAGGCAAAGCAGAACCCTCTGCCAGAGCTTTATTTCTCTACCCTTCTTTTGGTCCGTCTTCCATAAACATACCCAGAACCTCTTTCCCGATAATTTATGCACTGCAACTTCTTTCAATTTCAAATCACACCTTCATCCTTGCCCAAAATAATCTTCCAAGATCTTGCTTACAAGAGGATTTTTCATGAAGTACATTCACTTTTAAACCACTCCTTCTATGAACTCTCCCTATCATCCTCCACTGAAAACACTTCTCCGCGAAAGTACGCTGTGGTACAGAGCCAAGTGGACATCCTGTCCCAGAACATAAAATAACAACCCTGTGTTTCAGGAACTTAAATTTGCAGCTGACTACCTACCAGATTCGTGGATACTAAATGATTGTATGGTTATGGAAACACAACGCTGGCTCTTAAATCATTTATATGTTTTGAGAAATTTTATCAAAGGAGTTTAGTAAGTTAAAAAACACTAAGACTTCTTATTTTTTTTAAAGAGAAAAGAAAGCATAGGAGCTAACATTATGAGCGCTGCACCATTCACCTAAACTCACAAGATGTTTTTTGTATTCCTTTTTCTGTCACTCATCTCATTTATTCTCCTTCATGGTGTAATCCCCCCTAGTGTCTTGTCTTGTCTGCTGACAGGCTGCGAGCGCTTCAGAGCAGGCACAATTGTCTTACTTGCTATATAAATCAAGTTACACGCTAATGTTAAATTATAATGTTTTGACAGGATTTTAAAGTTGAACCTGATTATATGAAACAATAGAACACTTCAGATTTTTTTTCCTGAATTTTTCTTCTTCAAAAGAAAATGATACCAGAAGACAAGAAGTAGGGGGGTTCTTTCCCGTGATTTTTTTTTAACACTTACTGTTTTCCTCCTGTCTGTCTTTCAGGGACAGCAAGTGAAAAAAAGTTGGGAGGTCATGGAAGGAGAACAAAAAAAAGAAAACAGTGTAAAGAGTATAAAGAGTAGGAAACAAATCCAAACTCATAAACTGTAATTTCCAAAACCGGTATGCTAAACTATATTCCATGAAAAATAATGGCATAAACATTTCCTTACAGCAGGTTCAGTTGAATGAAAAGGAATTCTACATTCTCTTCTCCCCATTTCTGACAAGCTCTAGAAAAAGCCACAAGAATTTTACACTCAATTTATCACTTAAGTATAATGAATAATCACATCAGATTGCTAACTGACAGGTAAGCCACTGCGTCTCTTCTCGCCACTCACTCTTTCTCATCCTCATCACCATTTTCCTTTTGGGTTTTTTTGGTGTGATGGTGGACACGTAGTACAAGTTAACAGGAGGCTGGGAAAGACACGAGCAGTCTCCCCTGACTTATGTCTCTAAGCATTAGGGATTTAGATAAATGAGAGTATGAAGAAGATACTACCAGTGGCTTCCAAAGAGAAATCCAAACTGGTTCCCTGATTTTCTTTTGAGGATAGTTCCAGACAGCACTGACCAAGTGCTGCCTACAAGGGATTAGCCTATTTTGTATTTCAGAGAAACGATTCTGTCTACAGAAGGGATGGCTTTGAAGACACCTAAAAGCAGCCTTCCAATTCCTATAACGAAGTCATCAACAAGACAGGGCCAGGCTCCACACAGCAGTGTCTGATTGGAGGACAAGAGCCAATGGACAAAAAGTGAATCGAGACAAGATCAGGTTTTCCCCGTGAGGACAGACAGATGTTGAAAGAGGCTGGCAAAACAGGGCTGCACAGCCTCTGTCCATGGAGGTTTTCAAGCCCTGAGTAACCTGGTCTTACCTCCTAGAAGTCCCTGCTTGGAGGAAGAGGTTGGACTACAGACCTTCTGAGATCCCTTCCAACTGGAATAATGCTATGAATTCCAGAATGTCCTCTTTTTTTTTTTTTTAGTGTGTACGTGTATATATATGCACACCTGTTGAACAGATGTCAGTTATTCCACAGCTCTGAGTACCAAGGAAAGCCAATGTATTTCCACAGAGGTCTGTACGTGCACGTGAATGATAAAAACTGGCACTTTTATTTGGTAGCCCAGCTATGGATTATAGTGCCATGATACCAGCCATCTTTTATGGCCTAGAAGCTGAACTGTAATCATCACCCTGTTTTCACAGGACCCCATTATTTTGCCAATCTATTCAGGTTTTATTAGCATTATTGTGAGAAGCCATCCACAGACCAGGGGCTATGGGCTTCTTTCAGTTAGAACTAAGCCTTTAGTCGGGTTGTTATTTTCCGCAGTCTCCGTGCCTTCCGTTGCATTTGCAGCGTTACAGAAGTGACACATTCTCATGTATGCTAAAAGGCAAAGTTGTTACCAAAAATTCCTCCTCCTTGCTGTTTCTATCCACAATGCTATTACTCTTTTCTTATCCTGGGGGGAACATGAGGGTTTAGTCATATGCTCATTCTTTTCCAAGGCATAAACAGTAGCCCTGAAAGATGACTAGCATCTTTATAAAGAACCTACAGTATGTGGTCCTCACAACACATGGTTCCTATTTTTGTCATTCTGATAAAAGCATAGCAATGTCAATATTTTTTTCTTGTGATTTGGTCATTGTCAATGACCTGTATGTCAGCTGATACAGCTGACACAGTTAAACCAGAAATTAGTACTCAGGCTCTTTAGAAGCCAGACACATGGACACTGAGCACAAGGAAAATTATAAGACAGTCCACATGATACTCCATTAAACAATGAAACATGTGACTGACTAAAAAACAGAGATAGATCAGCAAATTTCCCTGAGGACGTTTATGGTATTTAACTCCTAAACATTAATTTTATTGTACTGTATGAGGAACCAATTAACTGAGAGTTTCATTTTTATCAGACACGGGAATTATTGTTTGGAATATAGATGAAGAGTAAATTCAGCGTATTTTAATTTTATTAGGCTTGGCTTGTTCATCTCACACATTTTTGCTGATTTTAAAAGGTAATTAGATATTTCATCAATAACTTTGTGTGCATTATTTTCTTTAGAACACCTCCAGCAGCAACGAGCTGATACGTAAGATATGTACAATGTGCCTATTGTATATCCAGATTCCCCCCCCACCCCCCTAATTGGATATGGTTGAAATAGTGATTAAAGTGCTTTCAGAAAACCTCGTGTTGGTGACATCTGACTGGGAACACAATATGATTTGTTACAACAAATTATCCACAGGGGAAAGGAGGAATGGGGGAAGAAAACCAATCCTTGTTTCCAAAATTTGGCGTATTTCCATAAAAACAACGTAGGTATCGGTAAATAAAAGACTACCTAGAAGCTTTTCTGACAATTTGCAAGTAACTTGGAAAGCATATTTGGGGTAAAACCCACTTCCAGAAATACAGACCTTGTAACTATTGTTCACTGAGAAGAGAAAAATCCTAAAAATCTCCAAATAATTCAATTTCTTGCACACCTCAGTTTAGAAAACGCAGTATGTTGTTCTTCATCCTCCAGAGAAGAAACCATCTGGAATTAAACAGCTTCAATCACACTGAAAAACCTCAGTACTGGTACAAGATATCACACCACTGCAAGTGGTTAGCCAACATTCCCTTTCCTTTTCAGTGTGATAAAGAAGCAATGGAGGGCGGTTTCCAAAGGGAATCTTCTCAGCATTAATTGGGGAGGACACAGCTTCTTTACAAAGCCTGGGCTATTCTCTACCTTTTAGTGGGAAACTAATTGTAAACAGTGCTGAAAATGTAGAAGCACAGGGAAGCAGTATGTCTTGGTGCATTCTGCTGCTACCATTTGTTGAAGAATACCCAATCTACCACGGTTCCCAGCCTCACTCCTGCCTTTTCTGTAAAGAGGTCCCCAGAAACAGCCCCGTCTGCTTTCCCAAATCTTTAGTTCAATCTCTTTATTATCTCTCAGACAAGAGAGACAATCACGGCTTAATATTCCGCATACAAATCTATACATATGTGCATTAATAAAAGGATCACACTACCTACGATTGAAGAGCAGCCTCCTCTAAGACAGAACTATGCAGCTTTTAAAGGGCACGGTACAAAACTTCTTATCTTCTATCACTTACGCTGTTTTTTATACTTTCAAAGCACTTCACAAATATTAATTAGCTCTAAATAAATTTTAATTATTTCTAAGAGTGGCCCTAGCAGATCTGTATCATCTGGTGTGAAATCTGACTTGAGTGAAGTCAACAGCAACAGCTCCTCAGACCTCAGCAGAGCTGACATTTCACTCGCCGTTGCTAAAATGCTGGGAGTCATCTACATTACCCAGCGAGTATCACAAGTGGGGT
Source organism: Todiramphus chloris collaris (assembly GCA_025345505.1). Taxonomy (NCBI): domain Eukaryota; kingdom Metazoa; phylum Chordata; class Aves; order Coraciiformes; family Alcedinidae; genus Todiramphus; species Todiramphus chloris. The sequence continues at coordinate 8,332,075 of JANVCC010000066.1, read as the reverse complement.
TGAACTAATAATACCAGTAGTAACAAGTGACAGGGTTAAGGAATGCTGGCTGAGAGTACAAGGGGAAGGGTTAAACGATCTGAGCCAATCTGCACAGCCTAAATGGGGGAGAAGCTTTGCCACAGTTTGGGAACTGCGGTAACTGAGCTCTGTTTGGTCTCAAAGTTCACTGAAATGCTCACTGGCTGCTAAAACCAGTCCATAAACCTAGGATACTGGGGTTAATTCTGAACATCTGCTCATGCCACAGGTCTCTAACTTAGCGCTCCACTTTGAAACATCCAACTCTTTCTGAAGAGATTTGCATTATACATCTATATAAACATTACTTAATAAAGTACATATAGAAAGGTTTACGTAAAAAACAATGTACTTAAATTCCAAATAGCGCACAGAGAATGGATAACCAAGTATGTAGCAAACAGAGACAACAGAGTCCACCACGTACTGCCAACTTCTTTTTCCTCACATGAAAAAAAAATGCTTTGCTTATAAATAATAATATTAAGTATTTTACACACTATACAATTATAGCGAGGCATGGAGGTTAAAAATCAACTGAAACCATAGAGTATGAATCTTTTTTTCTCAAATGGAAATGTAAACCTAATAGAAGTTCCTCCCTTTTTCTCTGCCAACTTTACCACCACACAATATGCCATAGAGAAAAAAGGGGAAGTGTCAACTTGTGTAAATTGTCCCTTATGTAATGCAAACCATCTGTTTAAAAAAAAAAAAAACAAAACAAAATGAAAAACCCAAGCCACTCCCAAGCATGATCTGCTATGGAGAAGAAGAAAGAAAAAGAAATTTACTGCATCAAAGTGGATGCCAAAGACCATGACCTGCCATGTAACCACGGAGAAAATATTTACCCCTTTTCCCCCTGTATTTACCTAATTTTGCAAAATATTTGGAGACGTCCAAGTGAATGATTTGCTCTGCACATATTAGAGATTGATGTTGTATTCTTTTGAGCATTTTGAGCTGTCTAGAATGTTTCCAGTCGGGTAGGAACCCAAGCAGAGAAACCTCTGTGTTTTCCCTAGCAGACAGAATAGCTCTCACACGGTGAGGCCACCACTGGGTCAGAAGGTCCCTGAGTCCCCAGCCACTGGAACCTGGCAAAGTATAGGGGGATAAAGTACCAGTATACTCTTGCCCTGTTCTTCCACTCATCCTTAGGTATCTGTCATGAGAAAAATCTAAATGGATTGGTGCTATTAATTGTTATGACTATTTTTGCGTTACCTCCACTCGAATCCTCAGGAAAGGAAGTATGTGTAGAGAAAGCAGTACTCTTCCTTTCCACAGCCTCCCCTCTGGATTAGTCATTAATTTGACCCTCTGTTGCTCTAAAATGGATGGGTGAATCAGAAAGCACTGCCCCAGTTAGTTTGGTTTCATTATCTAAGCTAAATGAAAGAAAAATAGCAGAATAACTAGATAATCATCATTTTTTTTTCCTCTTTCACTGACCTCGAGGCTTGATCACATAGTCTCTTCCAGCTGCAGCTGTGCTGGCTGAAGAGGCCACCATCTCCAATCACAGCCCCCTGCCAGAGGTTACCACTTGTGACCAAGCTGCTTGTTTAATCACTTCCCAACATGCTTTCATTAAAACGAGCCAGCTCAGTTTAAGCAATTTTAACAGAAAGTCCTTGCTATCCCAGCCAGGACAGAAGCAAGTTAGGGAGTGCTTCATCAAGAAGCTTGGCCAGTATGTCAGAAGTTAAGAGGCACAGTGATGAGCAACTGCAGACAGTTACCTCTTCAGCTACTTGGACAGCAGACAGAAGGTGGAGAGTAATGCAATCATCAGGTGTGACCAATAGCTCAACTGACCAGACATCTGCATTGCCTTAGATGACATGCTGCTGGTTCTGAGATACTCTTCTGGAGGTCTGACTTTTCAGAGGGGCAGGGCACATAACAGCATAAATGTCCCTTTAAAGGTGTCCCCAACTGGATATCGCTGACCAAGGTACTCAGCATCGTTAGATAGTTATGAAAATATTGGTTGTCACAACAATTCCCTCTTCCTTCTCCCTCAACTTTTCAAATCTCCTTTGTATTGAGAAGCAGAAGATGAAAATTTTCATCGTTCTTTGTTATTTGTCACAGGAACAGAATTGTCCCATGGATATTTTCATCATCCCTGTGTGCAGGTTGTTAATTCTAACGAAGAACAGAATCACCATGAGAGAATTCCTGTCAATCAGCGATACAAAATAATTCTGAAATTCTATCAGTCCAGGAAAAAGGGCAGGTTTTCCAAAAGGACTGGGAAGATCTGAAAGTGAGGTTCCATTTTCATAGGGTACGTAAGTCAAATGTAAAACATCAAATGGCAGTCAGTTAAAGCTGCTGGTAGTGGGGTCTTCAGAAGTTCACGGGATGGCCTTGAATACAAAAGCAAACTCAGTGAAAGGTAAGCATTTAATGTGCTGAGAAGCTGAGCAAATTCATCTGCTCTAAGTTCTCTGTTGCAGTGCTATACTGGTATCCACTTAGCTCAGTTCCAGCTAGCACGGGTGACTTTAATAAAGTTTACAGTATGCACATGAGCTAAATATCCCTGAAACTTAAGATCCCAGTGCCTTTGTCACTCTTCAAACGAAGACTCAGTCTCCTAAGTCACTTAGGTGCTTTGGAAAATTTGATCCAAAGCTCTCTGGTTTATAATCTACCACATCTTTGCCAAGAGGTCTGATACACAGAAGGGCGAGCAGAAAAGTGGGAGAAATATGTTTTAATGGCCTGTCAAAAACATTACTTGATGTGAACATGTTACAGTTTTAAAGCAGCTACATTTTTCCATTGCTACAAGCTTTCTAGGTATAGCTAAATCCGTATATGCTTTTTTGTTTACACTAAACTGTGAGTGAAAAGAAAAAATCCTTTGGACTACTTATCACTTTTCCTCAGCTTCTCAGTCAAATTCAGTCAAACATGCCAGGGAATCACCAAACACAGAGCTGTCTTTTTCCACTGGCTTCTGCTCAGTCCTAGACCTTGGCATGCTGTTAATTCCAAGCCTTACTGCCAGGAGCAGCAGCAACTTTGCTCTTTTTTTTCTTTTTTCCTTTTCAAGGTTACACAAACACGCAATGTCATACGTACTTCATGGATGTGAGGAGCTACAGGACTGTCTTACGGTTAATGTAGGTGCAGTAAAAAGAAATGGAAAAACCAACCTCAACCCCTTCTATCCAAACCAGACTTCATTAACATGGAACTAATTTCATCTGCCAGATCTATCTAACGGGGTGCTTTCCTGACCCTTTCCAGGCCTATAGTTATGGTAACGTTCCTACTCAGTGTGGCTTTCAGTTAAACGTTGTGTCGTGTGAATCACCACTGCTCCCATTTGAGAAAGACTAAGTGTGAAATCACTGGAAGAACTGAATGAACTGAAGGAGCCTATGCTTTGGCACTGCAGCTGCTGAGGGATGTGAAGTGATGTAAAAAATTTGAGCAGTAACTTTCAGGAGTGCTCCCAGTCTGTAAAATATTAGGAAAAGGGATCAGTGGCCAAAGAAACTCAAGTTTGCACTCAAGTACTGCATCTATAGTAACTGAGAGAAATCTGAAATCGTGGGCTCAGCCTGTTTAACTAAAGGCATCTTTTTATGTTCTGATTTTGCTAAACTGCTGCAGTGGCAAATGCAGAGTAACTCAAAAGGACTGGTGAATTCCGGAGTTAGTCCATGATACAGATGGATACACCAACATGGACATAATAAAGCTAAACACCCATGCTAAAGACAGAGAACAGCAGACCAAACAAGTCCTATATAACTCAGTAGGACGGTGATGTCAGAAGAGTTACACAAGCACAAATGCATGAAAACAAGTCTATGAAATTTATGCTTTAGCTAAGTCTGTTGATAGAAATGGAGCTCCTTGATTATTCCTTAACTTGTATTTATTATAATTCTCTTGACAGGAACATGACATGCTATAGAAGGCTTAAATAAAATTAAAAAACCAATAATAATCTGGGAAGTGTAGAGAACAATACAAATCTTTCAAAGATTAGAAAAAAATAGATGCTCTGTTTTTTCCTGTTAGGCTCTCATAAATACGCCCATAGTTTGTGTGAGTCCATCAAACTGAAAGACATATGCTATCTCTGATCTCTGTGCAGAACCCCCGTTGAGATTAATGTGAGTTCTGTGTGAAGAAAGAGACTAGAATAGGCCTTCAGTTCACAAATAGTAAGCAGGCTGCTTAGGAAAAAAAAACCCCAACATGTTTTCTTACAACAGGGCTGAAATTTATCAGGAAGTTTCAAATAGTTCTCTTCAAATGCATGTAGGTATGTGTGGTCACTGGCACGTTCACTTCTCAGAAAGATCTGTCAGAAAGAAGGTGCACAAATCTACTCGTTCTGTGAAATGGTTTGTTGTTACGTTGGAACACATACTTCAGCTCTGAGAATCTTTTCTCATACGGTAATGGGCAATCCTCTATTTTACACTCATCCGTGCAAGTTAATGGCTTTGTCCATCAGGCTAAAGAGGTAACATTGACTGGCATGAAATCGTGCCCTGTACTCACTTCCAGCTGAAAAAAAAAAATCTACAGGACTTACTGCATCCCGCTTTGTAGCTGAAACCAGGAGGAAGAAGGAATCCTTGCTGTGCTGCTGCTGCTAGGGTTCGTTGGTCTGGAGGGAATACGGGAATCATTAATGGAGGCAGCTGACCCTGGACCTGCTGAACAGGAGAGGGAAAATCAAACGTGGAAATTTTTCTGGGGAAAATGCCTGCTGACGTGCTTTCTCTTAGTGATCTGAGAGGTCAGCCTTAAATATTCTCCCCCACGACGGGGTATTCCAGCATCATCCAGTGCTTTCTCTTAGTGATCTGAGAGGTCAGCCTTGAATATTCCCCCCCCCATGACGGGGTGTTCCAGTAGCATCAACTATTCAGCCTCATCTTAATCACCAAACCACTTCATATGAATTACATTCATCTGAAAGAAACCGAAAGACTGAACTAAGGCACACCTATATCCCAATTAACTACTACCCCCATAGTCCAGAATGCCTCACTTCTCTGTGACTGCAGGCTGGGTCTTTGATTGCACTGTGTCACAGTGTCTCTGACTCAGACAGTAGCCTTCACCCTGAGCCCAAACACAAAGCTCCACACGCAGAGAAGTACAAATACGTGCCTGGGTAGCGCACAGCACAGTCAGCACTGGGTTTTTTCTGCCCCCTTTTTTGTACATGTGAAAAGATAAAGTCTCTGAGATGGTAAGAAGACCGGCTGAGACAATTTATTCGCAAAGAAAACACGGCTATGTTTGAAGCGTTGGCTGTTCAACTTTGCACAGCAACTGTACACAACCATGCGAGTCAGGAAATGGAAAATATTATATTGTAAGTGGATACTGCAGGGGACTTAAGACATGCAGAAATTAGTCATCAAACCTGGAAGTTGGCCATGGCACAACTTCTATTACCACTGCTTTTACTCAGTTCTGTCAGAGTTTTTAATTACTAGACATGGACATGGTCTTTGTACTTCACACAGATGAGACACAGAAAGTCTGCTAGATTAAAATGTTAAATATCTGGTTTTAATTAAAAAACTCCACTGTCCTGACTAGATCAGTCAGTCAGGGAGACTGACTCATTTTTGAAGAGAGATCATCTAGGTTTTTAATGGCACTGTAAAGCCAAGGCATCGGTGGTACAGGTACATTAGCAAAGACTAAAATGTAGTTTGTGGTCTGTAGCCTTAAGAAACAAGAATTAGGGCGTTGACCGACAACTTTTTTTGGCCAGAGGCACAAGAAGGTGGTACTCCCTTCATTATTGCCTGCATAGCAGACCTGGCAAAAGAGAACCTGTGCCAGCTCCTTGGTTGTCACAGCTCAGACTACAGCATCTTGACAATTTTCTTTTAATTTAATCTCCTGAAGATGCAGAAGGTGTCTCGGCTCACCCCACACCGTTAGAAGGCAGAAGAATGGTATGAAATCTGGGAAGGTAAACTCTCCATTTATGCCAAGACCTGTCAACATCTGTGTGTGTGCTGACTGTATCTTTATTATCCAAAACAATTTGCAAGGATGAAGTTCAGGAGTGCTGTTCATGGAAATTCTTGCGCTGGGAGGTTAAGGTTGGGACTGAAGCTGGAGTAGATGTAGCTCTACTCACTGAACTAACTTGATCTGGTTTTTGTTACTTCAGTATTCTCCTTTCTACTCCAATCCTGTTAAGTAGAAGACAGACATATTCTAACTGTATTGCTGGAGAAAAAAGCCAACATATGAAATGTCATTTCTTCTCCATCCCCACTCAAGTCACCCTAGAACTGCCCAACGTCTGCCTTTTACTCATGTGTTTAATTTTTGTTTTGTTTGTGGGTTTTGTGGGTTTGTTTTTTGTTTGTTGGGTTTTTTTTGCTGTTGAGTTTTTTGGTTTTTGTTGGTTTTTTTTTTTTTTGTTTTGGTTTGTTTTTTTGTTTTGTGGGTTTTTTTTTTTTTTTTAAGACAAAAACAAAGTAACTGTATTCTTTTAGAACAAAAAATGAACAGCCGTGTGGAATTTTTGCATAGTACTCTTCTTCGGCAAAAAGCCACAAAACTTTTTTTTTTTTTTAAAATGGTTTCCAAAGATGAAAGTGACTTTGCCAAGCAAAGAAGCTTCAAAACAGGACTCAAAAACACTAATAGAAAGACAGATGGTTCTACTAAGAGCTTTGCTGCCAAAAAAAATGTTAAAAAAAAAAAAAGTGAAAAAAATGGAGTGATGTTATTGAAGCTGACTGCAAAGTTCTCTGATGACTGCAAATACTCTTGTCCCACTGCAAGTGTTAACTCTGCCTCCAGGGCTAATATAACTAAAGCACCACACACACACAAATTGTCATTGCCAAGCCCACAATGTAGCACAAGTCTGCACTTGATTCCAAGTGACTGCCAAGTACACGAGCAAAACACCACACTGAAAAATTCCCATTTAGGAAAACATTTACCAGGAAAATGCCCTTTCTTCTTAACTCTGCTGCGTTTCGTTTTTTTCACGCTGCTGCTCCTCTTTATCTCTCCAAGGGGCCTTAGAGCCACTAATTTCAAATGACACAACCTCGGTCCGGTTAAGGAGGTAAGAACTATAGAGTGCTGAGGATGGTTTGCATGGATACAGAAATAACGCAGTCAAAACAATGTGATTTTCATTCCAGGATGGAACGTATGTAGCACCACGCAAAGCAGCTACACTTCATTTTCACCCAAATACAAACACTGGTTATTTTAATCCGATTACCTGAAACAATACAATACAGACTAGGGACTCTTCGTTTTTATGGCTCATTTAACTACTACATCTTAACTTTTGCTGTGTTTATTATTATTACCTAGAATTGCTAGGATACAACTGTTTCAAGTGGCACAGAATACGGGCCCTCCTTCTGAGTTTTACACGAAGGGTGTATTTTTTTTTCTTTTATAAGCTCTTACCATGTCAGTTACATGTCTCAAAAATATTTTTTGCCATGCAGTCAACATATTTTCCAATGTTTTCTTGACAGTAACTTCTTGATCATCTATTTCTAATTTAGTAGTTGAAATCCTCACAAAATGCCCAATGGATTTACCGGGCTACAATTTCACCTTGTAAATTCTTATGTACCTTACGAAGTTAGTCCGGATGATACAGATACAATCTTCCAAGGGCCCCTTTGTTTCACTGCACATACTACAGCCACCATGTCAACTGATCACACAGTTCCCCGATACATCTTTAATTTAAAGGCCATCAGCACATATCAGATTAATCAGGAGCGTTCTTGTACTGCATGACAAACTGCAGAGGCATGGTACGCACAGGAAAGGCACACGATGTGCATCAAATAGAAGAGAAACAAACCTAATGTCACGAGAGCCATAATATTCTATGCAATCAGTTCACTAGTCAAGGAATTCATACTTTCATTCACGTATCTCTGACAAGCAATTTGGGGGCAAGACAGAAGCCCGTTCTGCAATGAAATACGCAAACCATACCACTTGACATTTAGTTTATGAGAAATAACTCCCCTGAAGGAAGCAGATACACAAGACTTCAAACAGTTCAAGAAAGCAAAGGTTCTCTAAATTCCTAAGGAGGACAGTAGGACATCTTCTGCAATGGCAAAGTATTTTAGAAGTGGTAGAAACTGCAACCACGTTTAACCTAGAGCCCAAACCAAAATCACGAGACCCTTCATACTTGTCACCGAAAATGCAAAAAGGAAAGGAGCCCTAAAGAACCTACCAATCAATAAAACAACATTGGCAGAAGACAACTAATAGTATTCTCTACTGTCCAAGTGGAAACTGAAGCATCCAGAGCTGCCCACAGAGATTTTACGCTTTGGGAAGTGCCTCACGGTATCTTTATTTGTTTCAACGCCTTCAAAAAAAATCTGCCCTTAAACGACTTACTCTGATCAAAAGAAAATTGTTAGTAAACTGGGAAATGATTCTGGTTGTTGAAGCCTAGACCAGCACCTTCACGAATCTGTGCGAGTCCTTTATGACTTGAGCATAACAAATCCAACGGCACAAAGATGTGCATTCCGAGCAGCCACAGCTGAACTCCCAGCGTCCCCAGCTTCACTGTCATCGGAGGATTTCCACCTAGGTTCTGATCTCCTGGCTACTTACAGGAACATACTATGGTTACCACAGCTTAGTATGGTTACCACTGCTTAGTAGCAGTATGTTTTTACGAGTTACCCTTACTGTTTGTTAGGAGCTCCAACTGCGACGTATAAATTTAGATAGCTAACGCTTGACAACTACAGATCTACTCCTGTCTGCAAAATGTCACGTGCTCTTTGGGTCACTACATAAATACCTACAAAGGCAAAACAGGTTAAGGAAATATTAAGGCTGCAAAGTTAGGTGTTCAACGCTTAGGAAATGGCAGAAACACGACAGCACGGGTGACCTTATTTTGGCCCTTTATGGCCATGCATCCTGACAGAGCCTTTAATTCGAAGTTCACAATTCCCCCCCTCACGTGACTTAATCTAGCAGGTTTATAACATTTCTCAAGAAACATAATCCCACACTTTCAACAAATCTAAGCCTCTACCATAGCAGGTCCTATTAGTTTTATTTCTTTTATCTTTATACGCTTCCAGAAATTTCATTTCCGCCACTGCTCATTATAAGTTTATTAACATAAACTTTTATGCAGGTTTTCCTCTCTCCAAAGTAAATACCTCAATACATTTCCTGGCATCCATGCATAACACTTTCCACCGAGAGGTGAATAAACCTCTTCCACCCACCTCTAGTTCTCCAGAAGCAATTCTATCCATTTTGGTGAGGCTAGTGATGGAGTAACAAATTACTCAGTAAGAAAGGCTGCTAAAAGCAACGCTCCCTTCCTTACAAACTGACAAAACTCTCAGCAACGCTTTACTCCTGAGCTGTTTAAAAGATGCTTACATGCCGCCTTCATGTAGAAGAGCTAGGCCTGTTTAGCTTGAGGAAGAGGAGGCTGAGGGGAGCCCTCATCACTCTCTACAGCTCCCTGAAAGGACATTGTAGAGAGGCTGGTGCTGGGCTCTTCTCTCAGGTAATTGGGGATAGAACCAGAGGGAATGGCCTCAAGCTGAAACAAGGTAGGTTTAGATTAGACACTAGGAAAAAATTCTTCATGGAAAGGGTAGTGAAATATTGGAATGGGCTGCCCAGGGAGGGGGTTGAGTCCCCATCCCTGGTTGTGTTTAAACATCGCTTGGATGTGGTGCTGGGTGACATGGTCTAGGGGTGAACTTGTAGAGTAGGGCTAATGGTTGGACACGACAATCCCAAGGGTCTTTTCCAACCTGAGTGATTCTGATTCTAGAAGTGTGGCTAATCTGTATTTTCTTTTCAGTTGTTCTCAGCTGCCTCAAAGAAGTTCAGATTTTACACTCCTAGAACAGTGGATGCACATGAATTCAAACTGCTGCATGAATATCTTCTTGCCTGTGACTTGTTTATAAGTTAAGCATCACTTCTGCTGTATATGAGAGAATGTAATGTACATTTTACATGCAATAACATAAATCTGTCCTTCAAAAATGACATGTTTAATTGCATTGGTCCCCCTTCCTCCAGAAACACTTGGCTCATGGTGGTGCACACTATGCTGAAGGGCTGGATTCTTTAATTAGCATATGTGTTGGCCATCTCTTTCTCACTCCCTCACACCACCCCACATCTATCTTAAGGGAAATAAAAATATATGTCCTCATATAACTACAATCTGCTATTTTCCCTTACAGTGACGTTTAAAATAAGAAAAGAAAATGTTGTTATCCTCATTCTCTTCCATACATCAGTTCCCTAAACTGACATAAGTGTGTCCTAAATCTACACAGCAGGGAGCCTTGCCTATCCTGGTAATGCAATGATTTCTCTCCTACTGAGTTTGAGGTGGCTTTTTATGGGGTGCTTAGCGAGTGCTTAAGACGCAAAACAGAAGGTGAATGCCAAGAAGCACAGATGCAAAGAGGAAGACACCGATGAGACAGACAGCACACCCATTCCACCCTGTTCTGACCTAACGCTTCGGTTTTACTACTGAGGAGCAGCTCACTCCTCTGCCAGACATACTGGTAGAGGAGATCCTGACAAAGGACTTTGTGAAGGTTTTTTCTGCCTAATCTCCACCCGAAAATTCTTCTGCGGTGGATGAATTCTTCCCTTTGCTGCGTAAGAGGCTTCGACAATTGATACCAGTACTTACCAGCATTCATCCTGTCTGAACACCTCAGTTCACTAAATAGTAGCACCTCACTGTTTACAATTGTGTGCAAACGGCGATACTGATTGTAGAAAAACATGCTCTCATAGTGGCAATCTTGAAAAAAAAAGAATCAAAAAGGCTATTTAGGGAGATCCTCCCACCCTCCCTGCCCCATCACAATTCCACCAGCATAGGAGAGCTGTATTTGGAGTGATAGTGGGGAAAAATTTAGTAGTTTGATGGAATATAGAGACAGTCCTTAACAGGTAATAGTCGCTATGTATGCAACTTGGCTCAGAGGAGACACAAGGAGCAAACTTTCTGGAAAACTGAAACGCATCTCAGAGAATTACACAAACCTTTTTTGTCTTAAAAAAGCAAGGCTTTTCAGGATGGAAACTTTCTGTCTTTGCTCAGTTCTTTAAGAGAACCTAGGTGTCACTACCAGCATCCATCTCATGTTCATCTCACCTTGAAGTCTGTAAGTACTACCAAATGAACACAGGATTAGCCTGGTAAAACAAAGTGTAGAGAACTTCCTTAAACTGCCAAATAATACAGACAGGAACTGTTTCCATGTCAATAAATTGCTTCCAAAGGCTTCCCTCCTCCACTTCATGCTACAGAACAAAACGCGCTGGTGAGAGACGAACACCTCCAGGAGCATTTTGAAGGACACAAGCCAAAAGCACCTTCTGCATCAAGGAACATCTCTTGGATACTTCCAGAGGAAAAAGCAGCATTACTTATTCATTTATGTAACTAAAGAACGGTAGAACGCTTCCTTTGTATTAGATTTGGTATAGAAAAATAACACACAGAGGAGGGAAAAGCAGCAAGATGACTTCTTCCCATTCGGGATGACGCGTAACAAGAAGCGTATGTACCGGTGCCACTTGGCATGGAAGTTGTCTATAGGGCAATTCTGCCACAAAGGCATTTGAACAAAAAGCCTAACTGAGAAAGAAGATGCTACCTGAGATAAAAAGAACATAAACTGGCACTCATGGTAATATGTAGGTGTTCTAAGTCAAAAGCCTATGAGTTCATGCAGGAATGGCTGCTCCAGACTATAAAATATCTCAGGTGTGTGGGGTCTGGCAAAAACCAGGACTTTCAGAGCAAGCTACTGTAATTCAGATAACAGTTACACTGGAAGACTGATTTTTACTCCCAAAAGAGCCCTTTCTGACCCAAGCTCATGAGCAACACTCGAAATAATTTGCTCTTTCCTTTTTGTAGAAGAAAAAGATCCATTGTTTGGTCGATTGAACCATTTGCTGCATGAAGAGGTTCAAGTTAGCAGTGGAGGTCAAAACCCAGTGTTTGGGCCAAGCTGCTTTATTTCACCTTACTTAGTATTCACACCAATGCTACATTTCTCATGCCATAGCTTCCAGTCACCTAGGCACCTCGGTTAAATGCTAGCACCATACCTAGCAGAATATGTCAGGACTATAACAGAAACCTGCCACAAACTTGCAGCTGTCAAAACTGCTGGTTTATAGGCTATATTGTCCTTTATTTGAGTCTTTGCTAGTTAACAGCAACTCCCTTCTAAAAATAAAGTGTCACATAGCAAGAGTCGATCTGCAAAGCCCATCCCTTCCAACTGGAAAATCTAGGAACTTACATTAACGACTGGTTGGTACCTCACAGCGCATGATGCGGCACACAGTTTCCAGATGCTTGCTTAATGCTTTTCCCAGTGAGGTCTGACCCAGTGCTGATTGCTCCAGCAGTAAGCTATTCAGCAAAGCATTTGTCAGTGGAAAGAAAACAGGTGTGAGATTTCCTGACGTGTTTTCAAAGACAGAGGGTAGGTTAATTTCTTGAGCTGCACGTGTGTAGTCTTTTCCTGTTAACTGGTCTATTATATGTTGGTTCCATTATGATAATGAACTATGGGTTTTTTTTATGTACATGCCATAAGGAACCAAGAGACAAAATTGAGTATACCTTCTCATTGCTCATATCAGCCTTACATAAGTCACCTGCATACTTTTTCCTCCTGATTTTCCACATTCCAGTTAAAGAGACTGAAGCGGTTGGGTTTCGCGTGCGTGGGCCAATCCAGCTCTCTTCTCAAAGTCACTTCTTTGCTATCCCCAGTGCTCACACCTTAGCCAACCAGTAGTCTTTTGTTCCATGAGCTGCTGTCAGGCGAGCTCTGGAAAGAAGGTATCAACTACTGCTGCTGAGGAAGGAGGGGAGAGCAGACAGGACAGTTTGTGTCAGCTCTGTCTTAAATGTAGGCTGCTTCTGTTTGAGGCTGTGAGAAAGACAGTGGTGGGTATAACAGTCAAAAGAGGTGTGCAGAATCTAGAGAGCTTTTCCTCTACGTGCACACGGATTTTTTAAAACATATACAAGGTTAACTCTGCATATCTTGGCAAAATCAATCAATGGGTTGAATATGAGAACAAGTAGATAATGGGAAGCAAGTTCAGCAGTAGTGTTAGGTGCAGGGGTGTGGAGGGCTGAGAAGAGGAAGAGGAATCATCCAAAATTGACTTTTCAAGAACTTCTGTGAATGCTGGAAGTCAATCGGTTCAGGAAAGGAAACAAAATTATAAAAAAGGAAACAAATAAGGAAAAAGGAAACATATAAAAGGAAACAAATTATAGTATTACGTGCCACCACAGGCAGCAAGTCTGCCTTCTTTTTGACAGATAAACTCTGTGAGCTAGGAGATTGCACCTTGCAAAGTCTTCAGCCCTTTCAAAGTGCCTTTGGGCTCATCCTGAGGTCAAATCATTGCCATGCATGTTTTCATGAAAAGGATGTAAACAGGACTGTAAAATGCTTGGCTATAAACCTGCCCAAGATGCTTTGTAACCTGATAATACAGCTCAGATAACATATCTATTTGAATTGTGGTTCTTACTCCTATGTAGACTGAAGTGATGCAACTTTTGGGGTGTGAACCTACTCACTGCAGGGTTTTTTTAGGGCATTTCCCCCAAAGGATCAAGAAACGGGTGGCCAGGGCAAGGCTGACACCATTAGACTGGTATTTTTTGCCATGTAAAGTTATTCAGAGGCATCTGTGTTTAGGCCAGCTGCTACACCCCCCCCTTTACCCACTGCTGATTCTTCTATGACATTTGTTGATTTTTCTATAACATAACCCGTAACTAATAATTTTGATGCATAAACTGCAGGAACATCTTTCCTGTCTACTGCTGCAAAAATGGAATTTTTTTTAACCTCTGAAACAGGAAGAACAGTTTGAATATGGAAACAACTGTATTATATACAGTGAATAGATGAAGGTAAGAGAGATGACCTAATTTTTGACACAATGGTAAAGCCCAAATTCATTAGAGATCCTTATCTAAGGCCTAAGCCACTAATAGTGGACTGCCTTCTTTAAGAGACTCATTATTTTATTAATTACTCTGAGGCATTCCTGGACAAAACCTGTGATTCAAGACTAGTGCTCAGCCCCTTCTTCAAGTACTGCTCGATGAAACGAAGGACCATAAAGTGAGACAAGATGAGATACGAAGGAAGTGGGTATGCAATACCTCCCCCTCTAATGCTCTTGCACTGCAGTATTGCCACAATCTGCCCTTCTGTTTCAACTCTTCTGCTGCCTCTCGTTATGAGTCACTCACGGAACACCGCTTGTAAGGATCCTATACATAATTACAGCAAAATATTTAAGTCACACCGACCAATAGGAAACACTTCTACTTCCATAACCCTTAACGTAGAAATCTTGCTTACTCAAATTAGCTGACACAGAAGAGGAGGAGATCATCAGAATTCTGCCTTATTATAATAATTACATCTTGGTTTGGGTTTTTTTTGTGCCAATTTCCTTAATAAGATTTAGGGTAATATTACTGTATAGAGAGGAAGGGGTATTCTTGCAACCAAACCCCTAAGTTTACAAGATGTGTTTTTTTTCACTCAGTATCTCTTTGACAAGTGGGATATCATTAATTAAAACAAACACAAGAATTTTCATGTGTAGGCGGTGGGCAAGAACCAGGGGTTATTTAATATCATGTAGTGGGCAGAAATTCAAAACCCATTCAGCTGCTGAATAGTGCAATGGTATAAACAAACATGAAAGTCTTATCAAAGTCATCCACTTAAAATCATACTATCTGGAAAAGAGAGAGGGAAAAAATAGGCGTAAAGAACTCAAGAGACAAATTCTTCACTAAGAGTCTGTATTTTCTCTTGCTTTCTTTAAATTGAAAGGTTAAGGGACGTAGTTAATAAAACTGTATACAATCTAACACAGCATAGAGTAAGGAACACTCCACAGTGTGATCAGTGTAGACTCTGGCAGGATTGGGTCCACTCAGAAAATCTCAAGACTTAGAAAATCCACTGATTAAACCTGCTGAATGGCCCCTCTTTTTCCCAATTTTATTATTATTTAATCAGATACACATTTCAGTACATGTCTGGTCTCCAGTGACATCAGTTTCAGAGCACTAGTTGCTACAACAACTCAGTGTAATTCTTTCCTGAAGACAGCATTATTATTATTATTTTATATTGAGTTTTATTGCTTTCTACAAGATCTTAAAAAACCCTGCACTTAAACATGATGGACAAATGGCCAGGAAAACTAAGACCAAATGTTAGTAGAAACCTCTGTGGAAAACACATTTCTAGTATTGGATAGCCTCTAATTACTGCCCAGGGAAATGCACAATAAAGACCTCTTTTCAATCTTTCAGCTGTTCAGACTTGTTACTGACTGTCCCTTTCGCCTGTGGAATTGTTCCTCAATAGAGTTCGCTTTTCCCATCAAAAAAAAAAATTGATTTGAGAAGTGAAATGGACTCCAGTTGCAGAAGAAAGACCGTTTAAATAGATACGTGGCCACCCTTCTGTTCATGTCCTGAAGGGTTCCCCCCCCCCCTCGTTACTGAAATCCTCATATGAAAATGTTTTTCACAAGTTTTGTTTGAGAACATCTACTGAATAGGCCTGAAGACAGGTCTCTCTTTTTGTGCCTATAATTTGGTGACAGCAATACCATTAAAGGACAATTAACTGTAGACACGGTGACAAAGTTTAGACACCTCATCATCCAGTTTCTGCAGGTAGCCACATCCTGAAGTTTGTTACTGCATTGAATTACAGGCACAAAAGTTTTGATTGCCCTCAACGCTTTGTCTTTTCTTTGCTGTCTCCTTCAGTTCCTCCTTGTCTTCCTCCTCCTTACTAAAAATATGCGGAAAAACAACAAAGAGGAAAAAAAAAAAAGGAAAGGAAGACTAAATGTAATTGTTTCTTCAGCATTTCTAGATAGAGACCATGCAATGGAGAAGAAAACTGTCTACCTCACAAGAGCACCTATCACCATAAATCAGTTTTTAATTTTAGTGGTGTGTTACAGCAATCAGATAACCATTTGCTGCCTGCCTCCCCTGTATATTGCTCTTTGAATCGGCTTGGCCCAAGGTTTAGTTAGGTGTGGGAGTCCTACCTACCTTACAACTCCCAGACAATATCTGATTGGTATGCAGTGGGGAAAAATATAATAGCTTTCACAAAGCAGAATGCACACATAATAGATGAAGTGCAGGATCTCACAAGAGGGGGAAAAAGTACAAAATAATGAAAATGAATAATCTTTGCGTATTTTCCTAGTCTGAAGCACTTCTTGAATGTACAATCATCTTTTTCTGGCTTGACTGCCTTTAAATATACACATACCATACTTCTAGCTCAGTTCTGAAGCCACTATAGGTATTAGAGAACAATTTACATGTGATTTGCATTTTTTTTTTTTCCCCGTGCCTGTGGTTTTGGTAAGTCTTCCAAACCTAATGACTGTTCTTTTGGCCAGCAACATAAATGCTGTAATCACACAATTATTGTGCTGGGAACAGTTTAATTCAGCATTTTGTTCTCAACCACAGAACAATTACTCAACAATTTTGGTTAACCATACTAGCTCACTGCCTGGAGAGGAAGCAGAATATTCACGAGATCTATTGTCTCACATAAAGGCAGCCAGTAGATTCTTATCTGTTACAACTTTCCAGCATCTCTTTGCTCTTTGGGGTACTTCTACATATTCCCAGGTTATGCAAAGAAATGATTAGCAGCACCTTATACTAGCTTATTCATCTCTATCTGTCGAATGCTTTTAATTGTGCATTTGCATCCTAAAGAGAAAGGCAGATGTGTGTCTGGGAGAGAGGAATATAATAGAGGACTGTAAAAAGCTCTGAGAATACTGCAGTGATGATGTTACCCATCACCTCTCTGCTAAGTGTAAACCGTGGCCACACGGGATTCATTCTGAAGTTCTACTCTTCAGCCACCCATTTCTCTTTAGCAATAAAAGGAATTTTCTGATCAATTTATTTATGCCCAGCACTGTTTGCACTGAAACACCGCTGGCCACAAAGTAGTCCCAAGATCTCTTTAAGCTTCATGGGAGACAGAGAACAAAGTTTTAATCCAGAACACGGTCTCGGGGGCTGAACGCTTGGTGCAACTGAAAATCAGGGGGCTTGTGAAGATTTCACTAATGCAAATCAGCAATTTTATCTTACGTTAGTAGGGGACAGACACAGCCCCGGTGTAACGATGGGAACCGATGAACCTTGTGGTTTTCATCACGGCACACAATGTGCCAGCGCTTGATGCCACTGATTTTGGCTGAAGGGAGAGCATAGTAGTCTTGGGTAGTCTTCACTCACTGGCATGACTGAGGACATAGATGTATTTGAACTCCCCAGTATTTTTGCCAGAAAAAGAGTTTTGCAAACGTTGACTTGAAGTTGGTGCCCTTTTAAAATTCTTTTTCCATTTAGTCACTAACAACGTGCCCTATGTCATCAACCTGATTCACAATAATGCAAATAACAGTTCTGACCCTTCAGTAAGAACAGAATTAAGTTAGATGACTAAGTACCAGGATCTTTACCTATTTTCTGCTCCAAATTTCAGTTCTGGAAGCATTTTACCTAAGCAAATATAAAAATATTAATAATTCCTTTTCCGCTCTTGTTTTTGTTTTGTCTTGCCAGTCACAGGGAGTATTTTCATTCAGAACTGTGAATCTGAAAATTACAACTCTGGCAATGCTGCTGAACAAATAAAATTAAACTAATTAAACAAAGCTGACTCAATAAACTTAAGTTTGATAGTAAGAGAGATTAAAAAGGAAACCAGCAGTAAACATGATGAAAACATACTAATAATACTTGGTTTTTCAAATGTGTTTAGCTTTTAAGTAGCATGCAACTCAAAAAAGGGACATTGTAATAACATTTATTTCATTCAGGGCAAAATTTGACCTGCAGGAACTTCATGTTGAGTCCTTGCTCTGTGGAGGTCCACACAAATTGACCCCAGTGGTACTCAGCAGAAATAATTTAAAAACAAAACAAAATCCTTTAATTCAAAAAACCACAAAACTCAAGGCATCTATGGAGCAGAACACAGACTCAAAAGTCATCAGTAGCAGGATCCTGAGCTACGACACTTCTTTTCTTTGCTCCGTTTACGACATGAACAGCATGTCTCTTTTTAGTGGGAGCCCAGTTTCAGCAGATGTGGAGAAGGACCCTGTCCCTGCCGAGGTGTGGGAGACACAGTGTGAACTGCATTAAGGAAACAGAAGCCCCAATCCAGTTCTTTCCATTTCTTAGGCAACTGCTAATCTTTCATCAGAAAAAAAAAAAAACCAACCCAAACTTCTCCCTCCCTTAGCTGCCATATGTTGAAAAGGAAGCAGACACATTTTACAATCCTGTCCCTGTGCTTCAGGCACCATGCCTGCTGGTTGAGCCTTTCAGGAGATGCAAATGTTGCCCTACCTTGTTTCTGGACTGCAACGGCCTTTAGGCAGGAGAGAAGCGTTGAGGTGTTTGGACCTGAGCAGTTTCAGGGCAGGCAGAGGACAAATACAGGAAACTCTCAGGTGACATCAGCAGGTGCTATGTATGTTCAGATGCACCTAAAGCTTCAGCTCTTAGAGGGTCCAGCTAAACGATGGCTGGACAGGACGTGCTTATGAACTCTCGTGCCCCTCAACTTAGACGTTCAACAGAAAAATCACTCTACCAAATAACACTGCAACGATGTTAGAGGTCCTAATGCTGTTCTCGTATTCTTTGAGGGAAGGAAATAAAAAGACAGCAGTGCTACACAGCAACACGTTTGCTTGTGTGTATTTGTGGACATCAGTAACGAAAACCAACGGCATTCCTGCAGACAAACGGTTTTGAACAAAACAATCATGGGGCTCCCTGGCACCTAAAGGGATGATTTAGGACACAAATCGCTGGCTTACTGAGTGGCCTTGAAACCTGCTATGTTTATACAAGCACATTAGTAACACTTTAATATCCCATAACAAATCAATAACTAGAACTACATCTAGCGTGGAGTAAAGGAAGACCTATCTAAAAAGTCTTAGGGTACAATATCTTTCTCCGAGAAGAAAAGGCTTATTTTAGCAGTTCATACCCAAAATATTTTGCCAGCGGGTTTGTTCATTAAAATGTGATCCCTTCTGAACACATTGGGTCCCTTTAAGACTAAAAGTCAGAGCAGTGTGCTCTGAGCCCTTTCATCAAGATGACTCATTCATTCATGGGAAGCATGGATTGTATGGCTGGCTTATGGAAGCACTCTAAATTAGTACTCACACAATGGAGAGCTTATACAATTGCAGTAGTCCATATCCAGTAAAACTGCCTTAGTGCCTTGAATAATGGGCCCTGCTAAGTCTCTAACAGTTCTGTAAGAACCTCGAAACAGCTGCACACAACACATGACCTGTGCCATCTTTACAATGCCTGCTAACCATGAAAGCAAGCTTTGGGAACTATTTCCTCTGCACCCTCACCATTGGACAGCAGCAATCCCTTTGCTTTTTAGAGAACAAGGGGATTTCCCCCCCCCCCCATCCTTTCTTTCTTACTGGGTTTGTTGTTTTTTTTTTTTTCCTTCTGTTTTCCAATCAGCTCTCCACTGATCATCCTTCACACTTGAGCCTCTGCCCCAGAATACTCCGGACAATAGCACCGATCCCATCTGTGCTCTCCATTAAAGCCCTCGTAATCCTCCTTCGAACAGCTGGACGCTCAGACTCCACACACAGACACTCCTTCTGCGGACCCGTTTGCCTACAGTGCTTGTTTCAAGTTCCTGCCCGCGACTGCCGTTCGTAGGGTCCCCGAGGGCAAACTGAAGGGTACTTCAGAGGCAGAGCCAGGAGACAACGCGGCTCTTCGAAGGTGTTTTTTTTTAGACAAATGATAATATTAACGAGAAGCTTCCTCCCACCGTGTCATTAAATAATCCTGAAGAAGCACCTTCAGTTAACCACACGGTTTTGATACCTTTATTTTAAGCTCAGCGATGCCACGTTGGCTACGTGTTGCTTAAGAGCCTTTTAAGAACCTGCAGTGGTTTGGCTCTCTCCTGGAGGCCTATACTTCCAAGAGAATGATCTGACAACGTCCATCACGGCTTGGAATGACTGAGTGCTAGGGAAGGGCCAGCAGGTTTAGCTGTGCACCTTGATTTTTCCAGGGACTTAACGTTCTTCAGCAATCCCAAGCACCAATATAGGCTGGGCAGCGACTGGCTGGAGAGCAGCCCTGAAGAAGAGGAGTGCTGGAGCCCCTGTCACAGGAAGGCTATGGATGTGCTGGAACGTGTCCAGAGAAGGGCCACGAGGATGCTCAGAGGGCTGGAGCACCTCTGCTATGGGGACAGACTGAGAGAGATGGGGTTGGTCAGTCTGGAGAAGAGAAGGCTCTGGGGAGACCTGATTGTGGCCTTCCAGTATCTGAAGGGGGCTACAAGAACCTGGGGAGGGACTTTTTAGGCTGTGGGGCAGTGACAGAACTGGAAGGGATGGATTAAAACTAGAGAGAGGTCGATTCAGGTTGGACATTAGGAAGAATTTCTTCCCCATGAGGGTGGGGAGACACTGGCACAGGTTGCCCAGAGAGGTGGTGGCAGCCCCACCCTTGGAAGTGTTCAAGCCCAGGCTGGCTGGGGCTGTGAGCAACCTGCTCTAGTGGGAGGTGTCCCTGCCATGGCAGGGGGGTTGGAACTGGGTGAGCTTTGAGGTCCCTTCCAACCCTGATGATTCAGATTCAAGCAGTGGAATCAGTCTCCGCTCCACCTCACTTCAGACAAGAACTACGTTCAATTACATATTCAGAAAGATGCAAGAATAGTGACTTTTACAACAAGTCTATGCTGATATCCTAACGAAAGTCAACAGTGAGTCCTAGAGATCCGAGCACGTCTAATGCATCGCAACATGCGTGTATGTTTGTCGGTGTCTGTATACACACACGCATCATCTGTACCCATACAGAACTATAAACACACACGGTTTTCCAGTAGACGTGTGCGCACACGTCTCACACACCACACAAGCAAATGAGGATAGCTATCTATAAACCTCATTTCTGGTATTTATTTTAAAATGTAAATGTGTGTGTACGTGCACATGTACTGATATTTACGCTTATATGTATATATATACACACAGTACCCACGAAACAGATGCCCTGCACACAGGAGTCCACACGCATATGCAAGCATATAGGCGTGCACCATGCAAGAGATGGTGATACCCAAGGGAAAAATCTCAACAGAATGCAAACAGTATTTATCACACACCTCTGACAGCTTCACTCGCACAGCACACACTCTCCTGGCTGAACAGGGACAGAATCCTCTAACCCCAAATCTCTCAGAAACCTCTTTTCTCTGCGCCTTTTCCTTCCCAGCTTCTCACAGAACATCACCAAGCTGCTGTACTAGCCATACTCCTAGGCCAGAGGACCCAGAAGGGCTGAAATGAAACTTTTTTTTATTAAGAGAAGTGATGGATTCACCATTTCCTCATGGGGCCCACAAGACCCGCGTGTAGCTTTGAAACAACTCGAGATGTTAAACTCCACTCTACAACATTGCCTATGGAAACGCTGTTTCAGGTGAGGTCTGCGAGTTTATTTGACCTATGCCATGAAGCTGTTTCACAACTAGAGGGACTCAAAAATGCATCCGAGTAATTCTTCTAAAATGCTCCCACACCTATTTAATTTATTTTTGTTTTAAACACGCCGCTTTTTATTCAATGCACTACAGTGTATGGCAGCGTAAAGGTTTTACTGCTAATAGCTGAATGCATCAAGCACAACGCACAAAGGGCAAGTGGCAGGTCTCTCCTGGACAAGTCAACCAACCCTCCCCACTGCATTAGTCCAGCGTGTATTTACTGCACTCCCACATGCATTAGGTACGAGGATACAAAGGGGCTGGCCGTAGCTACGACCAAGACTGGCTTTTTGTTGTAAACCCCAGAATTCAAAGGACATGGCTCAAAGCACAGATAAATGCCCAGATTAGATACCATTCCACGAGTTCCCCCCATCTCACAAGAGGTCATTTATTCTCCACAGTCTTTACAGGTGGTCAGCTGTCAAAGAACATACTTTCAGATGAATTACAGGTGATCTGGCCAAGATCTTTTTGTGATCTGGGATTTTGAAATAGGTGCTGATTGTATTTGGAAAAATCCTTCTGGGGCTCCTTCATGCCACATGGCTGTGTCCTAGAAACTTCAAATGAAGTTGATCCAAAAGATCTTGGCAAGACCTAGCGTAAGGAAAGGCATGTTTAGGAAGTAACTCTCAGGTGCATTAAGAATGTCAGAGTAGTCCGTCAGGCTCCAGTAAATTTTAAGGAGTGCCAAATATCTGAGGAGGATCTAAGCTTATATTTTAAAAAAAAAAAAGAAAGAAAAAGGAAATAAAGGGAAAAAAAAAAAAACCTGTTCTCATGGTTTTCCTTGAGGGAACAGCCCTAAAAATATAAACAAGTTCCTAAGAGTTTTGTCACGGCATTTTTGCAGGATGTCTTTTATTTAATTGCTGTTGAGTGTCTTTTCTTACCTGTCTTAATCACCTCTGACACATAATCCTCATTTCATCAGACATAAAAGCACCTGATGCAGTAAGCTGCAACCTTCCTCTTTTTCCTCACACTCACTGGTCAGAAGGACACTGATACCAACATCAGCTCCAGAAATTCCCACTTGCTCTCACCTCCAGTGGATTCAATACCTTGTTGTCAAATGTCTAGCTGTGGAAAGGGTGTAGAAATATTTCAATTCAGGCGCGTAGAAGGAGCAGTTAGGAAATTAAAAACCCAGAATGACTGGCTTTCCTCTATCTCTATTTACCTGGCCTGAAATACCATGCCTAATCCTGGAAAACTAAACTTGAAGATCAATCTCACTGTCCACACAGGCTCTCTGGGTTTCCTTTTCCATTATCCTTAAAACCAGGGGTCCCAGCCACAGCCCTGGAATGCTACAAGAGCTTCCCAGGTTCTTTAGCCATGCCCCATTTCAGATCCTTGCATTAAATATTAATATTTTGTTGCTAGGTGGTACAGCTATTTTGGTAGCGTTTGAAGTCTCTCAGGAAAGCAGAAGGGCACCGAGGCAGAAAGCGAGTGGTGTCTGAGCAGTGATACCAGGCTCTCTTAATGCAGGTCTGAACCACAAAGTTCAGGTCTCAATCCACATCTCCACGATGGATCCAGATCTGGCATATAGGCTCAGCCTTTCATAGAAACAGGCCAACTCCCAAGAAAGCTGTGCCACAGTTTGAAGGTTTGGGTTCAAACCTTCTCTAGAATGACAGTTTCTTTTCTGTTTAGTAGATACACCACCCCATACTCCCCTCATTTCAAGTGAGATGGAATTTCACCGGATGATGCACTAAACAAGCAGTCATCTCCAGGGTCACTGCCGAGAACCAGCTTTTAGAAATCATCTGTAGGGATTTTTTTTTCCCCAAATGAAAACCTACCTCCGACCTAGTGAACCACTGCTAGATTTACTCTACATGCCTTCCTCATATAATGCAGCAACTGACTACATGAGCTATTTGCCAGGAGCAGAATTTGGAGTTTTTCCTCTCCTGCCTTTTTGTGTATCACTTGTCTCCATAGCTCCAAATCACTTCAGCATAGGATAAACCTCCCTCCTCCCAAGAGCTGACTTTTGTACAATGTGGACTGGACATTATAATATACAGTCACAATTACAGTATTGTTACTAAACAATACTCTGGTTTTCTAGTCCAAGAAATCCCAGAAGTAAAAAAAAAAATTAATTAATAATAATTTTTTAAAAAATGGTAAAGACTGTCTATTATGGTATGGCTCAACTAGAAGTCTGTTTACTTCAGTTTTACTAAGAATTATATTCAAACTATTTATTGATATCACTGGAATTGTACTGAAGCAGAACTGCAGTAACACAGGAGGCAATCCAATCTAATGCTCTGAGGCTGTAAAACAGGATGTTGCAGGAAACAATATTCTTATTTCAAGCAAAGCTTTTCTTCCAGTTTCAGCTGTCCTCCTTTTTCTCCCCTATTTTATGGCCAAATTCTGCACTGAGGCACACTAAAACAGTTCATTCTGACCCTGGATGGAAGTACATGCGTAGAGGAGAAGAGAGATTTTTGTCTTTCCTGATTATGAAATAATCTTACTTAATCCATCCATGTTTTCTTCATTATTACAAGCAGCATGGAGAGAAATCGTAACGTGCACACCACGCAGATATGATGGCTAAACAGCAGTTTTCTGTATGCATTTTTCTCTAATAAAGTTAGCTAGACCACAACTTAAATATATACCTTTGATTTGCAATGTCAGCGTAGCTCAAAAGTTTATACAATTCAAAGCTTTTAGCTCATGGAGAGGCAGAAATAGATTTAATTCCCCCACCCCCCCAGTATGGACTGATTTCTCACATATGGATGATTTCAGTCTCCTCTTTCTAGTGATGAAAATGAATGGGATTTCACATAGGTTCACCTTATCTTGGATAAAAATAATTTCTTCAAGAACTTCACAAAATGTCAGCCCAGTTCACCAGAGAGTGGAAAAGCACTTAGGCTGATTTACAGTAGGTGATGACCTGATACAGGACTGCTGCAGCTGAAAGGTCTCTGTAACATCCCACACTGTATATACAACTCTAACCAGAATAAGCCATCAATTGTCTTTGATTCCCATGTAGATGTTCAGTTGGTATTCATGAAATTCTTCATGCAAATCAAGGACAGTATTTTATCTTTAGAAGACACCACATTTCTCTGGGTTTTATGAGAATATGCACTATTCTAGAGTGTGAAAAAGGATCACTGAGAATTCTGGAAAGATGTAATAGACCAAATCCCATGAAATTTGTCTGTTTTAGGCTGCAAATCTGAATGATCTGATTTAATGTTCTTATGTTGATCCCAGGACAAATCAGTGAATCCATCCATACAAAGCTCATTGAGGGTTTAGGCCCTTGGACATTGAAAGCACAGAGAAACAAAATCAACAGTAAGCATCCTCACCAAGCACTGAAAAGCCTTGGGTCTCCAAGTGGAAGGACTGATGAAAACAGACAAGGAGCTAGAACTGGGTGGGGTAAGAAGAAAAACTAATATCCATTTTGGTAAATGGCCTTTTAGGTAAAATTACAAATGAATTAACAACCCATTTAACAGAAAAAGACCTCACTGCAAGCTCGGGGAAGTATTTCAAGAAAATCAGGAACTCCTTATAAACTTGGAATCGTTCTTGAGGAACCAACTCCGTGCCTGTTTTCCTGAAAGACTGAATCTTGTAAAGAGAACAAGATAGGCCCATATTAAAACTTTTAATGACTTTAGTTTAAAAACAAAAAAAAAAAGGGAAAAAGAGGAAAAAAAAAAAAAAGGTGGAACTTTGCAGCCAGCTGGCTCCATACCGAAAGCCAGGCTGCACAGCTTGAACTTAAAGCTATCTTAACATAATGAATAAGTGCCAATAATTAGCATATGTAGTGTGAACAGGTTTGCTGGCACAAGCAAGTGAAAAACTCCAAGGTAAAGTTATTATTAGGGAGTAATTAGCTCTGTGAAGTAAATGAGTGAAACAATAGCTGCCAGCACTGACAATATGGCTAACATCTGACTATGTGGAAGATAACATTGTAAAGTATTGCTCCCTGAGCTAGAATCTGTTAATAACCATATGTTAGTGTAATTAATGCAGAGTCTTTCTGACCTGTTGTCACATAAGAACAATACTTTCTTGGAAACATTCAAACAGGCAGCCCTACGCTTGTGGATGGCAAAAAATAATTTAGGAAGTTGCTTACAAACACCTTTTCTTCTGCATTTCTTTAAAAGAATGAAAAAAAAAGTAAATGGGGGAAAAAATAAGAAAAAAATCTACTTATGAACCAACTGTTTTTAAGGCTGGTGGCAAAGATTTCAAACCCTGGGTCAGGGCTTTCCAGACCAAGTGAATCAAACCCTAAGGAACAGTCCTGGATTTTAGGCGTGCTTGAAATCCATGCCCAGACCAAATTCTGTAATTTCATTGTTTACATGGAGTGGCTTAAACCCTTTACCCAAAAAAATCCTTAAACTCTGGAGTGTTCAAATCTGAGACTAGGTTCTGAATTTTTTGGCTTGAGCCCATTTCTAAATTGAATAGATCCCTCCAGGTGTCTGACATTCATCAGACATTCTGCCAAGGTCTTAATATATCGCTAGATAGGGAGGGTCCCCACTTGTCCCCCCACAGAGGACATTTTCACCTCCAAACGAGAGCGCTTTGTGACTTCGAAGAGCAAAGCTGCAGATAATTTCTCTTGAGAAGGTATTAAAAATCATGCCCAGAACTCCTGAATTTTCATAATAAATGGCACCGATGCAATATTTTCCTCCCTTCATATCAACAACTCAAAATGTTTCAAATAGGTCTAGTAAATACAGTTTGTTCAGCAAGCCTCACATAATTACTGTATTTTCAAGTCATCGGGCTGATGTAGTGTATGCTACAGAGTATGTATATCCCGTAGAAAGCACCCTGTCTCTCAAGCTCTCCGGTACAAAGACCTTTGTAATTTAATTCTAACGGATCTCTATTCCAATTGAGCATCTCACATGCACCTCGTTAGAGCACACACACTCTTTGGCTCGCAGCAATGGTTTTATCGAGAGGGTGAGTTGTGGTCATACATCCCAAAAGAACAGCCTTCATTTCCTACAGGAAAAGTTTAACAACTTTAAGAACCTGGACATCTTTAATTTCAATTAAAAAAAAAATAATAATAAAAAAATCCAAGAGTTAATACAAGCTTGTTAGTACTTTCTTTTTTTCTCTTTTTAGCAGGGAAGCTTAAAGAAAAAAAGGAAGGTTTTTAATGCTTCACAGGCTATTATGGCCAGGCAAAGGAGCCCTGCATGTTTGAGATCTCACACATTCATCTTCTCACTAAATATCTGTTTAAGGCTTGTGTGATCTACCTGTCAGCACCAGTGATCCATAAAGTGTTTGAACCCCCTGTCACAAACCTCAGTGCTGGTTTGATCAGAGGCTTTGTGCACACTAATCACCCCCTTTATCTTTTCTAATGTTAGGAGACCAAAAAAAAAAAAAAAAAAAAAAAAAAAAAAAAAAAAAAAAAAACCCACAGCAAGGCTGTCTTCCAAACCTGACTGTAATTAATCTTTCCATGGGGGAACCTGCCTGGTTTGAAAAAGCAAGATCTGATGGGCTGCTGCTCTTTTTCTGCAAGGGCCTTATTTTTCCTACCAGGCATCTTTACACTTGAGTGGTACCCTTTACAAAATACTTTAACTATATCCCAGTGACAGTGAAACAACCTTCAAGATCATCTTGTGAATGAAACCACTGGTAACTTTGCTGAGAAAAAGAGACCGATGAAAGGAGTTTGACAGAAGTGTGTTTAAACAATTCTCTCTTTTTAACTGCATGGGAAAAAAGGGAATCAAGAGTAAGAACTGGTCCTCCTTTCATGTCTCTCCTAAGATGCTCCCTTCACTAATAATCCCACTGCTACCTTTCTTTTACTCAGCTGCACACAAACGTACTGAAAGCTGCAGGAGTTGCCAAGAGGGAACAGATAACACCAGGTGCTTTTTGGTTTTATTACACCTTGCTTTTCACCACTATTTGCTCTCTGTGGCATAAGGGGAATGAATGTTGTGCATGATACTGACTACAATTCAAAGTGAGCTTTCAGTGAGGCCCACAGTGAATGGCAACAGGACAAATAAGTTAAAATTTACTCACATCTCTTCCTAGAAAGGAAGCTTCTTTTGCTCCTCAGCATCCCTGAGCCCAGGCATTAGCAGCAACCTAAAGTCTAGCGAGCAGATAGTAGGAAGCGGAGAGAAACTGATGCTGCAAAACCAAATCTGGGCACATTTGTAGCAATCCTCAACTCTAATAATGCCAAAAGCCTTGAACGTATATGGACCAACTGATCCATGAATGGGTAGCCAAGAGTTCGTTGGGATAATTATCTAAGCAGAAGGAAGAACCGTAGGGATCCGTGCAATGAAGTAGCAAGGAGTTGGTGCGAGGTGACGATGCCCTGTATCAGCCAAGGCTCTTTAACACGAGGGTGTGTCACACCAAACCACTAACTCCCAGGTGAATCAGAGAGAAAAATGAACAGAATCTTTCTATTGCTGCCATCATTTATTAGTTACATTACGAGAAAGTTCAAAGGACTCCAGAGGTCCAATATCTGTGCATGACCAAAGAGAGTCCTGCACGTTCTTACATTTTTTTTAAAACAAGATCATCACAAGTGTGAAACATGGTAAGATAGAAAGGAGTAAATGTCCACCAAGATTATTTAGGGTGCCATGCTTGGCTCCAGTCTAGATTTCATGGATTTGCTAACTGCCTACGGGTAACAGTAGATGTAACATCTGAGGAGTACTTTGGGCCATATGGAGGCATGGACCATTCTGGAAGAGTCACTCTACACATTTGGGACACTCTGGAAGAAAGTGTAAGACAGGATAGGAAAAGTGAACAAAGAAAACAACGAGGTGAGCATCGTCAGCAGAACATATCGGCATCATAATGAAGTATAAGAGAAAAAATATGACTGACAGATCTGTGAAGAACCTTGGAGAAACAACATCAAACTTTAATGTTATGGAAAACAAGGAGCTAATGCCTAGGCCAGAAGAAGGCCTCCTAAGTTCAATAATATTGACAGAATTGAAGGGATGATGGTTAAGTGTTTGGGGAATGTCCTGCCAAGGAAGCAAGGAGACAAAGAATGGAAGTGTAATGACAACAGAAGACTTGGCAATCAAGTCGTAAAATTGACAAATACACAGTTCACAGTTTTAGGGGGAAGAAAAAAAGATAGTTTTAGATGTGCCATACCAAAATAAACAGGAAGATTTGGGACAGAAGACAGTGGAAGAAGGAGTAAAAATGGTTTCTTGGAATACAAATCTGCTTGATAGGGTGGAAAATGATGTTGCTACCAATAATAAAGAACACAGGGATACAGAGAAGCTTTGGGAAGACAGCTAATGAGTTCATTTGAGGTTAGTGTTTCTGTCCAAGATTGATGTTCCCTCCAGCTAGAGATTAAGGCACTTGAATCACAACTAATTTATCATCTTTCTTACTTGTTGGCTATGGAGAAACACCTGGTATTCCAGACTCGTGCCCTATATTGAAGCTTGACAGCTAACTGCCTATAGAGTCCACCTAAATTTGATAAAGGACACAGGTCAACATCCAGATAAACTCCATACCATCCAAACTTTGATTATAGAGTGATGACAGGACTAAACAGGTATCTTATCCCGTACACAATCCTATTGGTTTAAATCTAAATCTCATTGAGCAATTAAGAGTTCGGAAGGTCTGAGATTCTACAGAGAATATAACGTGCTGTAAATGGTATCTTGGGTATGGACTGGATTGCAATAATATTACAGAACATCTGAATCATCTTGTGTATTTCAAGGAAGAAAGGCACGATACAACAATTCTTTACAATGTCAGTAAAAAGCAATGATGTTAACTAATAGAAGGATCTTTCTTGTCCTTTGCTGCCTTATGCTTTCTAATTCTTATCTCATCTCATCACAGTACGATCATATTGCTTGATAACAAAGAATGACAGTCTTTAAGTAGCACTTCCAGA
This sequence comes from Todiramphus chloris collaris, assembly GCA_025345505.1. Taxonomy (NCBI): domain Eukaryota; kingdom Metazoa; phylum Chordata; class Aves; order Coraciiformes; family Alcedinidae; genus Todiramphus; species Todiramphus chloris. The sequence goes on along the minus strand of JANVCC010000066.1, from coordinate 8,302,321 downwards.
GATCATTTAGATCTTCCAGTTGGCCATGTCTGAGGAAGGACACGGCCTTGTCTGTCTTAGCTGTAAGAATCAGGATTCTATAACTTAAACAAGGTAACTCCTCCATACTTGTTATATATATAATATACATCTATATTGAGTATATATTTTTATATATAATGAGAATATTACTTAGGCTCAGTGATGCCCTGGAGAGTTAAAAATACTTTTGTCTTGCAGAGTTAGGTGCATGTGCATGCACACGCTGGAAGAGAACAAGGTTCTCTTGTCCAGTGCCCTGTGAAATTCATTCTTCTCAGGTTTATTGGCTTTGGAGGTGTATCTGCAAGCACTTACTCAAAACTCACATCCGAGTGTGTACTCCTTAACTTAAAGCCTGTTCCCTTGCATTTCTAAGCAGAACTGCTTAGGAGAGCTGTCTGAAATTTTGTCTGCAGAAGTATAAATAATCAGCCAAACTGGGTCATGCAGGAGCAGCAGTACAAAAAGACAACACTTTTCCTGCAGGATTCAGTGGGTACAGTTACAAACATCAGTCCCTCCACTGATTTTGCTTTTCTTCAGATCATTCACACCTCTTCCAGTTCTCCTGGTGATAGAAATAAACACTGCAAGAAGGCATTCAGCAGCACTATTATACCCAAGAAAGATGTGAACAAAACCAACTACAGTTTTATTATGCTGCTATCTAAGGGAAAACTAAGCACTCTGAAAATGATTACAACTAAAAGCGCTCCCGTCCTAGTGATTTGCTGAATTGTAAGTGCCAAGTTACACATGCACACAGACAAAATGTTTAGTGTAAAGACATCAGCCCAGCTGAAAAAAACTGCATTATGTTGGTGACATACACATTTTTTTCAGTGGCAGGTATGAATCACAGGATAGATTCATAGGCTCATTCAGGTTGGAAAAGACCCCTGGGATCATCGAGTCCAACCATTAACCCTGCTCTACAAAGTGCACCCCTAAACCATGCCCCTCAAAAACACATCTAAATGACCCTTAAACACTCCTAAGTGAATCTTAAAAGGCTGGAAATTTCAGCAAACATCTAAGACTCCTCTAAAATCAAGTCGAAGAAGAATTTCTTTCATATGTCTAGCTGCTCTGACACCAACTGAACAAGAAATTAATCCTCATCCTATTTTTCCTCTGAAGCCTGAGAGCACTTTCATCCCTCTCACAGTATATGAGGCTGCTAAGTAAAATCAGCATATGTTGTAAAGTAACATAAGTGAACTCCAGCAACGCAGAGAAGTGTGTTTGTGAGTATGTGTACATTAAGCAGAACGCACGGGGCACGCAAAGGACACTGAAGAAAGTAAAAACCTTTAACAAACATCCAGAGGATTCTGCCTTGACCACCTGTCTTACTGAAATTTATTCTTCCAAAACAAGACCTCCTAAAGACAAAGGATTTTTTTTTTTACTGCAATTAATGGGAGAGGTAACAATTCCCTGCTTTCTAAGACTTCATGCTTATGGGTAAAAATCTTAGTCTTTCATTAAAAACAACAAAAAAAAAGTTTAAATGAAAGATTTTATCGATACAACAAGTTTACACCTCAGCCTGTTTATCACTCCATTTAAAAACAAACAGAAAATCCCTCAGTTCCCTGCACAAATGCAGCAAACTGTATTTTTACCTAAGAAAACCCAATACTTCTACAAGTAGGAAGACAGGAATAACTGTCTTGTGAAAACAGAGCTGCCTACCCTATTGCCTACTTCCTCTTGCCCATGGCAACAGGAGAGTAGAAAAAAGCTGTAGAAACTGGAAACAAATAGGGAAGAAAGACAAAGCCCACTGTATTCTTTCATTCCAGAGGGTTAACAGTTCCAGTTAATAGTTCTGTCTGGAGCCATACTTTTCTGATCAGTAGGTTTAGCTGTAGCTGGTAGGGATGAAATGATGCAATTCTCAAAGAAAGATGTGTCTTTCATTTGCAAAACTGAGAATTCTGAGGAGGACCAATGGCATTCTTTCTGCACACATCCTTTCTGAAACTGTCCTTTGCTAAAGGTAGTTTCTTGTCTGCCAAATATCGTGTCCCTACCTAGAAAGGCAGCATATGGAGCAGGTAGAGAGACTGAAAAGCAGAAAGGGACAAAGCAGAAAGTATTGTGTCAACCTCAATAACCGTTCTAGGGGCTGGAACAACTATTTTATTTTATTTGCCATTCAACAGCTTAACTTCAAATAGGTGTTTAATTAACACGGAGTGGCAGCCTAAACGTTTAGCCTGAAGCAGCCTGACAAAGAAAAAAGTATCTACGTACGGCATTTGCAGATTTAGAGCATCAGGAGAAACTGTTAATTGCACGATGCAGAGAATTCGCATGACACGGGCATATAAAAATGTAAAGATGCAGCTCCAAACATCCCAAAGTTTCTGCTGTGCCAAGAACTTTGTGCAAATGTAAAGAGCCCAAAGGACAGAAAACGAGGGCACTTGTGGCTAAAGCCTCTTCATACAAAAGAAAATTCTGCCCAATGTGAACTAATAGATGTCTTCTATTGAAAATATAGAAGAGCCAAATCTAGGAAAACATATTTATAAAAACACCAGCATAAACACGTTCAGAGGAGGACGAACAGGATCGCAGACTTTTAAAACTCAATCCAAAACACCTTAATATTGGTTTAAGAAAGGATCAGGGCTCGCAATCGCCTAACAGAAGCTACCTTACTAGGAAGATGGGAGGAACAAGGAGGGCAACATATGTCTTGCCTCCGCGACATGACGTGCTACCCAGTGGCACAAGCACAGATTTAGACAGTCGTGTGTCCCCCCCCCCTTTTGTTTCTTGGGGACTTAACAAGGGACTGCGGCAAATTAGAAGGAAATCAACGCTCTGGCAGCTAATTATTTTGAATATTTGACTTCCTGCCCACCACCCCGCAAAATAGGTATATTCCCAGCATGCAGTGATACCTGGTGACCCTTAATATCAGATGGTCCTCAAACATTTTCTGTCAAGGTATACTCAAAGACTTGGCAATGAAATAATAATCCACCTCCCTCTTTAGTTTATTATATGAAAAGGTGTCACACTGTGACTGTTTTAATCAGCGAATAAACAAAGTGCCCAGCACCTGTCTTGGCTTTTATTATTGTAATAATCCCGTTTTGGTTTTTAATTCTAAAACATCAGCAACTCTCCTGTAGGTGAGCACGTGTTCACGCTGTCCCCACTGTTGCCTTTGTGGTTGCGTTATTAGCGAGCCATTAAATGAAAAACAGAAGAAGAAGAAGGGGGAGAGAAGGGAAAAGCAGACCCGAGGCACAGTCGTTTGTGCCTGTTCAATACAACAAGCTGGCCTTAGGTAACCAGAGCCCTGAGACTGGCATGAAAGCAGGTTATGTATCCAGAAACTGAAAAGAAAGCAAGACAGTGAATGAACCATTCTTGAGTTGGAGCAGATCAATGCAGGAGAAAAAAAACAAACCAAACAACAAAAAAACCACGGGCAGGCATCCCACTGCTATTTAGCACAGCTTAGCACGGCCAGAATGGAATAAAAACCTGACAGTGGTCAAGGTGAGGAGAGGGTTTGTGCATAATGATTGGTAAGGGCCTTACACTCTGATTTAAGTAGTTTTCATGGAATCAAAGGATGCTAGGAAAAAAAAACCACATATATGTGCTGACAAAGTCTTGGCTTTGTTACAAGGAATGGATGTAGAAAAAAATGAAACACATAAAATGTGGAAAATGCAAGGAAAATTGTTTCATCACCTCGAAGAGGACAGAAACAGATCCTCACAAACTTTTTAACATTTATAGACTCACATTTGACTGATGGACCAGAGCAGCTTTTCTGCATTAAACCCTACTGATGTGATGCAGGGGAATGGCACCAACACAGATCTGACTGTGAAACTACCAGGGATTGTTTTCTGCTTGCTTCCCTGCCTCATTCTCACTCGCCGACCATTGCAGTCTGTATTCAATGTCTAGCACTGAAAAGGAAAATTCTCTGGAAAAACAGCAAAAATGGAGACACAGAAGATAAAAACCTAGAAGGCCTGAATCTCTGATAACTCTGCACTTCAGTTCCCATTTTGTATTATGGCCCAATGGGAGATGACTGACAATCTGGGTTCTGTTCCTGGTTCTGGCAACGAGCTACAGCCTAACAATGTGCAAGCTGCTTCCCCTCTGTCCTCAATTCCCCTGGTCTGAAAAAGAGGATGCTTTAACAAAAAAAAAAAAAAGCAACAAACCAGACAGACATAAAGACAGACAGAAAAACAGAAAGGAAAAAAACATTCCAAGATCCAGTGATGACAATGCTATGTAAGATCTGGATCATACACTAACACTAATATCCATGCAAACAAGCTGTAAAATGCATGTAAAACTTAGTGATTAAATGTTATTTTGTAGAGCTGTAAGTAACCACAAGGGATGAAAAGGCAGAGAAGAATCACACCTGGCAGTTATGAAATAAGGGATGATGCTTCCAGATCAAAGTTTCCATGCACAAGCAGTAACAGTTGAATTTTAAGTCACTAGAGTATTTTGACATCTCCTTCTACTATTTAATAGGCAGTAACAACAATTTATCATAGTTCCTCTAAGATATGTAAAACAAAAATAAGTCAAGCATTGTGGGAAATCTACATTGCCAAAGCGTTCAGAAATAATCTCAGTGAAGACAAATCATGAGTTCAAGAAAGTGTCCTTCATGTAAGTATTTCAGTTTCCTTCTGAAGCAGTAAGAACCTTAGAGATAAGGACCAAACTTCCTACCCTAATCTTTATTTCTAAAAAAAGGGATTGGGCAAATAGGCTCAACATCTTAAGGCCCACTTTTCCCAGGGACTGGATAGAATTAGATCTGAGTAGGTTTATCTCCATCAAACTAGGATAGTTTTTATTTAAAAAAAAAAAATTAGAAAAAAATAATAAAAAAAATAAAATCCATATTTTAACCAGCAAAGTTTAATCCCTTCTTTTCCTGTGAAAACTCAGATAAGTTTGATTTTGTGCCTCTCGCTGTCTCCATATTCCAGGTATTATGTCATTGCACATTAGACTGTGTCAACACACCGTGACTTCGTCCCTGCTAATGCAAAACCTCGGAAAACATGGAGCCAGGAGATAATTTCAGAGTGCTTTTTTTCTCTTTTTAATGTAACTCGGTATTTATCCTTCCACATTTCTGACATTTCCATTGAGCGACAGTCCCAAAACGAAGAAAATCAGTCTTTCGCATGCAAAGCCGTCTTAAAGCAGACTGTCGAGGAGCAATCTTCCTGGGCAGGTGAGCTTCACACATGTCCCAGGAAGCATCACTGTCTTGTGAAATCCAGGAACAGCGATGACAGGCTTCCGAGGGAGCCTCCTCAAGTCCCCTGTTGGTGGCAAGGCTTAACCTCCTACAAAAGGGCATCTCCTGAAGGAAGGGGGAGATGATGTCTGAAAGGAAAACTGGTGCGAGGCTCTTGGAAAATGCCCCCGTGCTCTCAACAAGAGCTGCCTCTGAGAGAGAAGTTTGAATGCCTGAACATAAGAAATGGTTGTTTTTGGAACAGTTTGGGGCTTTCTTTTAAGTCTATTTTATTTTGTATTTATGTTTTAAAACAGTGGCTCAGTTTCCTTGAACAGAAGAAAACAGAGATGGAACTTGGTCAAGCTGTTACAGCGTGTTAGTCTCTTCTGCATCTTGGTCATTTTATTTCAGCACAAAGCGTCTCTAAATGCTCGTGCTCTGGTTTTATGATGTTTTACACTTGTCAGGCAGAGAGAAATTCAGGCCCTTGCCATCTATGTGTTAAGAAACAATAACATAAAACTTCATAGGTTTCGAGTCACATAATGCAATGAACTATGTTTATTGCACTAACTAAACACTAACAAAACCAGACAACACATTTTAAGAACTGATTTAGGAGACCATGTTATACAGCATTACTGAGGTCCCATCTCCCACTGTTAACTACTGCATGCTAAAACAAATGTCAGCTTGGGGGGGGGGGGGGGGGAGTTTAATGTTTCTAAATTAAACACCCTTCAAACACACTTTCTGACAGTTATCTTCATACTTTCCACAGATGCTGCCACTGCCACGAAGTTAGGCACTAAAATAGATACAATGCCAGTGTCAGGTCTAGGCTGTGCTGATACCCCTGCCACTGTAACTGCCGGTCGGTCCACACCAAGAAGAAACCCACACTTTATATAGAGAGGAGCTGGAGATGACATTTGGGAAGCTCTCACGACTGATCAAAGCAACAGAAAGTCACCAGCAGAAGGTATGTCTCGGGCTGAAAGCAAGCGTCTCCGTGGATTCGTTCCCTAGATGCGCATCATCTCTGGCAGATTGAGATGATGGAAGTTCTTTGACTCTTGCAGATTCACAAGACAGCCTGTACAGATGCAGCGTTCTCTGGAGGTTTTGCTTACCCTATAAATCATTACGCCTATATTCTTAATTGTTTGGCACAGCTCCCAGGACATCCATTACATCTCTCTGACTAACGCATGTTTGTATCTCTTCACCCCAGGGCTTCTAACCAATAAATGTCCTGGCGTAAAGAGAAGGGCACAAAAAGAATGCATTATAGGTGAGAGATATTCTGTCAGGACACCTGAACAGTCTGGGCCAACTGAGCTACCACAAAATGTGATACCAGCCTTTTGTCCCTCTGGTTTGAATAGCTTCTCTGGCTGTCTTAACATCTGGGGATCATACTGGAGTGTGTGGAAGTCCTGTTCTAAACAAGAAGAATATTACATTAGACCAGTCGGCAGCATGGGGTACTGATTCACACATACCTGCTGCCTACAACACACCTATGCTCTTGCCACGACCGACCAGACCTCCCCCAAGTATTGCCACACCAGTTTAATAGCAGTGGGTCCTCCTCAACAGCACGTGAGATTGTGTGAAAGAAAAAAATAACCTAAGATGGGTAGGAAAATCTCTGTGCTACCTACAACCCCCTGGACTGAGACCTGCTCCAGTAGGTGCAGAAAAAATGCCTGGTTTCTAACCCTTGGTTCCCCCTTGAGAAACCGAGGAAGGTTCTCCCAGCTGTCTGGCAATGGTATTTCTGGAGGCAGCAACAGGAAACACTGGGAAAAAAACAAAAGGAGTGCTTTTTGCAGAAACATTTTGCTCTTTTTAAACCATTCCCAGGGCTGCATCCAGGCTCTGAGGGGAGCGCAGTTATCAGGAAGGTAAAAAGGAATCCGTTCTGTGGCAAAAGACAGAAGAAAAGGCAAACACAGCCGCAGCAACAGAGACACAGACTCCTGCAACGGGGGCAGAGGGATGGAGAGGGCATTTGTGCAAATACAGATTACGTGTGCAATCCATTTAAAAGGCAGCGGCAGTTTTATCACAAATAAGAGTTTAATCAAAGTCTCAAGAGACCCGCCATAAAGGAAGCCCTTGGCTTGCCTTGCCTGCCTGAAAGAAACACCTGTTACACACAACAGCAAGAAAAGACAAAACAAACAATAGGTATAGAAGGGAGGCCACGGTTCAAACAATGTGAATCGGAGCAGCACGGTTTTCTCTAAATGAAGGGCTAGAATCCTATCAAATGAACAGCTGGGGCAAGCATAATTCTTTATATTTGCGGGGAAGTTGCACAGATTATATGATGGCAACAAATACAATATACGTATCTGAGCTCTGCTTCCTAGGCACCAGAAAGGACAGGAACCTCCTAAGATATCCCTGAGTGGAAGAATAAACTTGCTCGAGCCCAGCTCCAGGAAAAAAGATAGCTGGCTTTCAAAAGAACACAATGGACAATTTTCCTCCCATGGGGCCTTTGCAAGAGTTTCTGCTAAGAGGATACTGAGCTCAAACAACCCTCACAAAAGACACAGAAAGCAAACTTGTGATTTCAACAAATCCACCTCAATACACAGAGGGAATGTAAAGAACACCTAAAATGGATGCATTTATTTTTAAAGAAGTGTGAATACTATTAGCATAGAATATAGGTTTCCGGGTCAGTAAATTGATTGCAATGTGAATTTCTTTATTGTGATTGTACCAAAAAGACAGGAATTCTTAACTGTGCAGTAAAAAAAAAATAATATAAGGGAAGTAGACTTAAATAACGTCCTGAAACCCATGACACAGAAAGCTAAAATGCTTGAAAAGTAACATTTCGAATCTGCCTTACATCTCAAGAAAAGAAGAAATACAAGATACAGAGCGTAATTCTAATCCAAATCACTAGAATGTATCAGCTTTCCTAACACAGTGGCAAGGAAGCTCCTGGATCTATCAGGTATCTGGGGAGCTATTCTACCCAGGGAAACCTCCTGCTGCCAGAACTGCCTTCTGTGGAAGGCCAGTAGCAACCTTTATAGAGGCATCTATAGAGCCACCCACAGAATCACAGAAGGGAAGATGCAGAGGCCAGAAAGTTCTTATTTCCTCACAGTTTTCTAACTTCAAGGAACCTGAGTCCATTTCTGCTTACTTTCCATCTCCCGGTGCATGTGTCCGCCTGCATCGCTGGGAAATACTGCGATGATCAGTGTCTTGATCTAAAGCAAGGGCTCTCTCTATCTGCCATGACTTTAGCTGAAGAAGAACTGCCAGCAGGGCTGAAGAATTCATAAAGCCTTCAACACTTTGCATTGAAGCTCAGCTATAAATTGGTAAGCATTAATAACCTATGGCCCCCACATGGAAAGCATCCCTATTCCTTCCTCCTAAAATAACTTTAGAAACATTAAAAAAATCAATGTCCAGGAAAAAAAAAAATCATGTTTGTAATTGATATCCCAGTTGAGGTATTCCAAAGGCACGCATGGAAATGTGTGCCTGTGGGTGTATGAGGTAGCTTACTTCTCTGTGTAAGGTAAGAACATAATCAATCAGCTCTTTAATATATGCTTACATGTTCCTGGACTACAAACGCGGGTTAAAGAAACTGGAAATGATGCTTAATTTAGACATACATGATTTGTAAGGATGTTTAGAACTTAAAACTTGTTACACACAGTATATAAAAAAAGTCCTTCTCGCTGACACACTGCAGCTCAGTAATGCTTAAACCACAGACAAGAGTCTACACGCAGCGTGAAAGACAAAAAACCCCTTCTCACCACACAGAGCTTTAAAGGGCTAAATGCTTAAACAGGCTACCATCAAATACTCAAAATAAAAAACTCTTTAACAAAAAGATCTGTGGCTTTGAATTCTGTACCTTCAGCCTTGGCTTCCTTTCTACAGCCTGAAGAGCGTTGTAAACTAGGAGGAAAGAATTGATCAGTGGCAACCTGTGATTATAACGGATCTAGTCCCAACCCCACTGAGGCAGAAAAGGGGGAGCAAATGGAGAGCATTGAAAAGAAAGAGTCAAACTCCATTTTCAGCATTGCCAGCCCAAACTCAACAAAGGTACTCAAGTAACTGACCTTCCTTTTCAAGGAGGACAGCAAGAGAAAAAAATTTCTTCTCTGTTGTGATGGAGACCGGTCACAGAATCACAGCATGTTAGGGGTGGGAACGCACCTCCAAAGATCATCCAGTCCAGCCCCCCTGCCAGGGCAGGACTAAAACTAGGGCAGATCACTCAGAAATGCATCCAGAAAGGTCTTGGAAGTCTCCAGAGAAGGAGACTCCACAACCTCTCTGGGGAGTCTGTACGAAGATAAAGAAAAGGAGGAAGAAAGGAAACAGGATACTGAGAGGGGCTTCAGACTATGGGCTCCTCTCCATCCCAGCCAGGAAGCTCTTTTCTCCTGCTAGCCCAGGAGAACACAGCACTTCTCCTGTTACTCAAGTGACACCTGGCACTTCTCCCATGCTGATGTTTCAGGGTTCAAGCTGTGCTGACAATACACTGTAGGTGGTTGATGTATCAGTATGATGCACTTTTATGGCCATCAAAACCACACAGAAACACGGGTAAAATGAAGCTACTTCGTATGAAAAGTCAAGGACTCAAACATTAGGGAATGCCTGAATTAAGACTGTCAACGTAATTTCAATTTTCCCTCTTGTGAGTACAGTCTACAGTGATATTATCACATGCTCCTCCGGGATACCATTTTTTAATTCAGTATGTATGGCAGAGATACATGGGAATAAAATAAAGATACCCATTTAACCTAATTCTGGCACTGGAAACTTTCAAATGCCTTACTTTGTTACCTACCTAATATATTTCTTTGGCTACAATTTTTACAACGTACACAAGTATACGGCACCCTAGATCATTTCTGTCCAAATCCATTTCAAATTCACAGTTTTGTTGAAACTATGCAGGTTTCAACTTTGGAATCATCTGCCGAACGCTGCTGTCTTTCAAAGAAAGCAAGCCTGACAAAAACCATTTTATCATACAAAGATTTTTACATTAGTTTCCTCACTGTGCCAAATATTTAATAACTCCCAAGTACTGTCAATGGTATTTGTCCCATTTAGTTGTTATTATTACCTTTCGTAACGGTCTTCATTTTAGTTTTTATAACTTTATTATGTTATCTTGGAACTTTCTTTTATGTAACTTCTAAATACAAGAAACTCTGACATTTACTTCTTAGCCTTTTCAAAGCAAATTAAAACCCATTTGAACTAATACCTGAAATGGTTCCTGACAATTATTTACCCATTACGCATTTTATTCTTATGTGAAGGATGAACTTAAATGGACACGATATACAGCATGCAAAATAAAGACAGCTAGCACGAGATCCCTAGCTCTCCAGTCCATCTTTGCTCAACACGGGACAACTGCACCTTTCCCTGTCTTTCTCCAAACTTCTAAGCCAGGTTTCACTCGCACTGCCCCTTCAATCGCTGCCCTTCAAGTGATTACGCCATTCATTTACTCATCTTACAAACACCAACCATAAGTAATTGCCCTCCACTTTAATTTATACAAAACAGTTCAGCAGCAGGAAAGCGACAGGAAGAGGACAACAAAATAAAACCATTCCCCTCGGCCTCTCACGTGCTGTTGCCACCAATGGTGAGCTCATCTTGTCTCCTAAACTAAGGCAGCATCAGCTTTTGGATGCGGGATGTCTGAGGAAAACCCAAGGTGGTGAAGACAGTGGCGTTGATTCAGCAGGTGGAACCACATTTTTCCCCTCTGAATCATTTTAAGCCATTATTCCAGCAGAGAGTTTGAAGTCCTGTTTTGAATGAGCCATCAAAATGAAGTCGTGACCACTTAACATGGCAGGAGATGAAGCAGAAAAAGCAAGTCACCGCCTGCAGAAACTAAATGGTCCTCAAATTTATCCCTCTTGTTACAGATATGGGTGCTGGTAGCAACTTTGGAAAGCCACACATAACCTATGTCTCAAATGGAGACTCTGGTTAGAAAAGCCACCACTTTAGATAGAATCATCTGGACAGATTTAGATGTTGTGGAGTCTCCTTCTCTAGAGACTTTCAAGATCCACCTGGATCTGTTCCTGTGTGGCCTGCCCTGAGTGATCTTACTCTGGCAGGGGGGTTAGACTCAATCTCCAGAGGTCCCTTCCAACCCCTATCTTAGTAAGTCCTAAATAAGCCTAAAAACCCATTTTGTGAGCTCAGTTAATGCCAGGCAATCCCAAATATATCCCATAATTATGAAAGGGAAATAAATGAGAGCCACATTTGGTTTAGCATTTCATTCTCTCTAGGATCCTTCAGAATGTCACACGCTCTATAAACCAAATATTACTTGGCCAACAGGGATGAAACCCCCCAATTTAGAGAAATCACCAGAATGATACGCAGTTGTGAATTTCCAAATTTCTTTCTGTCCTGGGGGGGTGAAACCCTACAACAAACGCTCTCAAATTATGCAGCTATCGGAGTCATTTTGCAACCGGTGACCCTTATAATGATGTTCTCATTTTCAGAGCCAATGTGATGCCACACAGTGATTTGTCTGTTAAATTGAATCTTTGCCTCTAGATAGATAGATAGATATAAAGTTTATTCTGAAACGTCTCCTAGTGCCTCTGAGTCTGACTGATGTGAGATGTTATTTTGAACATGCCAAAGCATCTGAACGGCTCCAGTCCTTTCTTTTCAGCGTGCATTCCTTGATAAGTGGCAAAGCTTCCCACTTATCAGTCACTCAAAGTGACTGTGGCTGTCAGTTGTGTACAAAGCGCAATCAGTTTGGAAGCAGAGACACCAGCATTTTTCTTCTCAGCTTGAAGCAAACACGTTTTGACTGCTAGTCATTCAATTTTAAAGCATCTTCAATTAGGGGCGGATGAAGATATAAAGAAAACACATCCTAAACACCTCCGCCAGCCAGCAGTAAAAAATTTATTGTTATCTCTTGCTTTACCTTACTGCAGAGGCAGTTAAGTAGCAGCCTTTTTTGGCTGCACAACAAAAGTGCTCGTGACTACACACGCTCCACACGGACAGCATCCCAGCCATCGAGAGTTCACGTTGAGCTTCCCAAGCCGCTTACGCAAACTACCGCGGTCCCTCCTGCACCTCTGCCTGCCTGCTGTGTAAATTACCTGCACAGGTACACAAATGGGTACCAGACCCGTTAAAAACACCTTGGAAATTACGACGAGGAGGGAAAAATACAAGGGAGGGCTGGCAAAAAGGTGGGGTTGATGCGGGAAACAGGGGGGCAGCTGTGGAAGGAAGGTTGCTTGGTACCACCATGTCAGGGAGCTGGAAGCAGAAGGAAGTGGGCAAAGCTGTGGGATGTGTGACTTGATCTAGGTGATCCTGCTCTAGCGGGGGGGTTGGACTAGATGATCTTCTGAGGTCCCTTCCAACCCCTAACATTCTATGATGCTGTGCCTCAGAGAGATACTGAAGTTGGAAGCTGAAAACAGAAAGAAAGACAGAGCCCTGGAAAAAGAGGTGTCCAAGAGAACGCTTGCTGAGGGGGGATGAGGGCTTGGTGTACGACGCTGCCAGTGGTGATGACTGCATGGGATTGCTGGCATTTTTCCTACAGTCCTAGCTGCTGGATTATTTTGGATGTTTCATTGTCTTGTCTTTTTAATTAAAAGTAAGTTTCGGGCCCTCCCTTGTGACTGTGAGAGAGAACTGGCAAACAGGAACACTGAAACCTAACTAATAAAAAGGAAATCAAGCAAAGATGCTAAAATTTATATGAAAAAAAAAGTCACAAAGTTCAAAACAAACTCATAAAAAAATTATGAGCATTTGGACTGGTAAAGCTTCCGTATCAGCAAGTGCTGTTGCAATCACGTAGCTCAGCACAGGCAAAGAGGCTGATTTATCTTATGAAAACATGCCCTTGCGGGCTCAAAAAGTTCAAGCTGTACAAATCCCAAGCAGATTCTCCTCGTTTGCACTGGTGCAACTACACCAGTCAACAAACTGGGATCATATGAGAGAGTAGGAAAGGCCCGGGACCACCCTGTCTTTAGATGCTCGCTCCGCAGGTAATCTTTGGAAGTAAAAACGTGGTGCCTTGGTGCAAAACGTTGCCACGCACACAGGAACAGGTGAAGATAAACACCTCTGGCATTCTTTACGCAACAACTTTCTCAGCGACGGAAGGACGTGAAGGCCCACGGGTTACTCTGAAGTAAGCACATCACATCCTTCAGCCAAAACACACGGTAGTCGCTGAGCTCAAGAGGCCAGTAAGCAATCGGCTCGTTCCAACTGCCAGCCTAAATTTTTCTTTTCAATCCTCCTTTTCCCTATTCCCTGCCTGCTCTCCACCCCCCCCCCCTTCCCCCTCCCACTCAAACGTTGCCTTTTTTTCTTTTCCTTGTGTATTTTTTTGGGGTTGTTTTTTCTGAATACTTAATTTCCCAGGGGCTTTTTCCTGCTCAAGGGACAGGCGAGTTATTCTGATAACTGATAGGACATCAGCTGCAGAGCTTTTGTGAGAAACAATTGTTTAGCCTCTTTGCCGGCAACCTCAGTTGTTTGGGAAGAGGTTGCAAAGTCATGGGAAAGGCTGCGGCGTGACTCCTTCTTGGGCCTGCCTCACTGAATCCAGTATGCCCGTGTTTATAAGTTGCAGGAAAACAGCTGCTCCTGACACATGATGAATTTGGACAAAACGTCCCCAGTCGACGAAGCCTGTTGGGTTTGACTGTGCAGTCACAGCTTGTCATATCCACGCCGGCAAGGGGGGGGAAAAAAAAAAAACCCAACAAAACACGACGAAAAACAAACCGGCCGAGTGGACGGAGCCTGTTCCGAAAACATTCTGCAGACTGAGAAGAAAAGACACTTTCTCACAGTTTCCTACTGAAGAAAGGTCTCATTAAACTCCCACTAATATGAATAAGAGCCTTTTCACTGTGTTCAGTGGGAGTTGGATCAGGCCTTCACTTCAACAACTTTATTGTCTACCAAGGAAACCTTTTGTCCTCACCTCTCTCTGATATGCAAAGAGGACTCCCAATTACGGAAGAACTAATACTGTTCTGCTGTGCAACGGCTTGCAAAGGGGTCGTAGCACCACGAAGCACTGCTCTGCTGTCACTGACTTCTTAGAACACCAGAATTCCCAGGAAAGATGACATTACAGGAGCAGGAGATATTGCTAAATCTGTAACCAAGCACTTGTGTAGTGGTGGTTCATTTTTGTATCTCGAGTGAAGGATTCATAGGCTGGACTTGACCATCTCAGAGGTCTTTTCCAGCTTCAGTAATTCTGTGATTCTGATTCATCACCTGCAGCCCTTTAAAGCCTCCCAGAGAACTCCGGGTTACAGGCACATAAGGAGCTGGAGACCAGGAAAAAAATTTTACTAAGTCCTTACACCAAGGACATACCAATAGGGCAATGACTAAGGGTAAGGGTCTCTATCCTCCTTATCACAAGTACAAAGTACTTCAAGTATTTATCGCACACAGTGGCCTGCTGGAGTTTGCTTTCCAGCAGGAGACAGAAAATGAAGGCATGAGCTGTGATGGAAGTAAAATTTCAAGTGGGAAGTTGTTGGGGCAGGGAACAAACCTTCATTTCTCTTTACGTACAGTCAAACAGTCAGTGCCTTCTCACAACAGGAAAGTAAAACTGACACTTTTTACAACTAAACTTCATCTGAAATAGGTCAGTCAAAATCTCAATGTCATCTTGAAGAGAGAGAACATAAATAGCCTGAACATCATTCAGCCAGTTCTGGGTAACAGATGATTGCTCACCTGAGAAGTTCAAAAGCAACAAGAAGTCTAAACAACAACATCAGAAATTATCACCGGAGATAGCTGTGTGAATAAATTATGATATCTAAAGCACTCTGGGAGCAGGTCTCCAAACCAGTGTTTTGGAAGGCTGGAATCAACCCAGAGCCACTTGGTGCTTGGAGAGTTTTGACAATAACAACTCTGTCATTTCAAAACGCTGCATGTTAGGCTTAAGAAATATTTTTCTGAACTTCTGTGTAACTCAGAAACCAAAACCTTCTTTCCTCCCCAAAAATATAGCTAGATTTTGAAAAACAGATCTGGCTACAAAAGGAACTAACCATCCTGCAGGAAATTCCAAGTGTTCAAGATTTTATTACATTCCAAACTGGAACAACACATTAAACCTCAGAAACTTAATGAGAAGGGGAATATTTTGATTTGGGAACATACTAGCACAGCCAGGCCCCTCCATCTACCAACACAACTCATGGGCAAAGGGACATGGCCAGCTGTCAGTGGGTGAGGAGGACGGAAATCTGGATCCAGACTGAGAAAGGAAAGCCTTATTTGGAGCCGGGAGGACACCCGAGGCACTGGAGAGATTCAAGAAAGCCAGGAAACCTGCAGCCCAAAGGAGCATGAAGTCTGAAGGGCCGTGGTGCTCACACTCCTGGCTAGACAAGCTTGAGGCCATCAAGGCCAGAGTAAGCTTTCTGCCTGGGAGTAGGGTCTCCTGGTACACCTGCCAGGTGCCACCAGGCTCCGGAGCAACCTGTGCCATCTGGCCAGGCACCAGGCAGAAGTCACATCCCACCCGGCAGGCAGAGCAGGCTAGAGATGTGCCTTCCTAGCTTTACATCAGAATTTAGGCAGGATCCTCTCGTTCTTCAGAGGTCTGAACTAAGAGAAATCCCATTAGAACATCTGCTGACAAGTCTCTCTAGCTCAGAAGGAAAAAAAACCTCCTCTGTTAAAACACACAGAGTCATTGAATGGTTGCTGTCTGGCAGGAATGACTCTCGAGTTTCAGACAGCACTCAGTTCTTGGGCTAAGCACATCACTCAGAAATGAATATACATTAGTAACCAAGTACTGGCAGTATTAAACTAAAAAGTCAAACAAAACTGTGGTCCAAATGTTAAAGACATCGTAAAGCAGCACTGTTGCTCCTTGCTGCTTTGAGATCTTAGTTTTACATTATTGGCAACCTAAAGTGTTCCAAAATCTTGAGCTGGGTTCTCCAAAAAAGAAATTTGACTAAAAATCAGAACAGTTTAAAAAACAACATTTGGCCTCCGCTTTGTTTGCCTTCTAATTTTGGAACTTGTAGTGCTCATGGTTTCAGATTTTGCCTGGAAATACGAGAGCTCGAAGTTTACATTTTGAAGAAATGAAAGCTGGCATTTTTATCATCACATGACTCCAAGAGCTGGGGCTCGAGGGAAAAACATAAAACATTGTCAGGCTTTCTACAAAATTATGAGATTAGCAGCATCAGTTTTATCACCATTTAGGCTGCAAAGTTGACCTATTTTATCAACGGTGGCCCACTGAATTTGAATTGCTTTATGAATTTTAACAATCATGTTTAATTTTAAATATAGTTCAGCTGAAGTGACTTTTGTCACTGAGCTTCAAAGCGAACTATTTAATTGTCAACCTGGGCTACAGTTTTACTCTGAGCAAGTGCACAGTGTAAACTGCACTGCCCCAGAAAATTCAGAGACACCCCCGAAGGCAGAACATGGTGCACACTCGCTGCCTGTCCTGAGGGCTAGCTCAGCATCATGAAAAAGCTGCATCTGGCCTTCAAGTTTCTTTCCTTCTCTGCCCACCTGATGTGTCAGCTACAGAGACTCACACTTCTCCGTGTTCTAGAGCAAGGACACCAGCAAGTAGACTGTGGCCTCACAAAAGAAGATGAGGAAGTCACCACCAGAGTTCTCCTGAAGCCCTGAAGGACAAAACTAGATGTAGTCCAAGAATTTGCTGAGCTGTACTTGCTGTCTGCATGCTCTTTCCTCAGTTTGTTCCGCGGCTGCAAATTGCTACGGAGCTGTTCTGAGACACAACCTGAGATCTGCAGGCCTGCTGATGCACAAGAGTGGACAGAAAACACACTCCAGTTTCATGTCGGGTCAAACAGTAAGACTGAGGTGCGCAGGGGAGAAGACCCCAAATAATTAGCAGGCAGAAACTGTTTAAAGTGAAAACCTTTCCAAGGCGCACACATACAAAGATTAAATGGAACAGAAAGCAGTGTGCGTAGCAGGATGCATTCCAAAGTGGCATAGAATAAGATGGGGGGGAGGTTGAGTTAATTAATCAGAGAAACTCAAACCACTGCACAAATTAGGTCTAGAATATCCTGAAAAGGAAACCAAAAAAACCCCCAACAATAAACAAAACAAAAAGAACCCCAACAAGCAAAAAAACCCAACCCCAAACCAACAAAACAACAAGAAGAAAAGCCTCAAACATGTTCCAAAACACAAAATCCTGTCTAGATCACATTTTCGCATGTTGAGGTCATACAGACTCTTAAATTTAGTCTAACCTGCAACCTTTCTTCAGCTTAGCATTATCTCTTTACTTAAGTCTCTATATGAAGACAAGCTGTTTGTCTTCTGCATCAGTGACACCTCCTTCCAGCGAATTCAGAAGAGGGGGTCTCGAAAAAGACATCATGTCAACTAGAGACTCGTGTGCCAGGTACATTTATCTAAGCCCAAGTAGCTAACACACCTTTCTTCAGCATCACAGAAGTGGCTAGTTTAATTGAGCTGTAGTTATACTCTGCATTTCCAGCCCTCTAAGGAGGACAGACACACTGCAGCCTCTCCCTGCTTATGTATTGTGTGCGTATCGGTGATTGTACGCTGAGGTAGGGAGAGGGGAACTGTTTCCAAGTTAGTGCACTTAGAGAAAGGAGTAATAAATCACGAGGTCAGTTAGGCTGTGCTTTTTTTTAAGCTCAGGGTATTATGTTTTCAATACAATATTTCAATAGCCGTTTTCTGGGTAATAATTTATCTGGAATTATGGCAACTCTTATAAGCTTAGAAAGAATTGGCTCAAGTAAAATGAATCCTTTTGTCATAAATAGGTTGTGTTCATAACTGCAACATAATCATTCAATTGCACATAAGTCAAACAGTTATCCAGACTTCGTAGGAATATTTCCCTGTCAATAAATCTAATGCTATTTGAAAACCCTGGGCCAGCGTGACAGAAGCCTGTTAGATTAATTAGGGCAAGGTCAGAGAGGCTGAACTCACAGCTACATTTGTGTCACAGTTTTGTTCCACCTACTATTACCTGATTGTAAACTCACAGACTGTTTTAAACACGGGCATGTTAGGTTGACTTCATTGTCTCCATTGATACACAAAGGAAGATTTCTGCAGGAATTAGTTCTTCTCTCTAACAATCAACTAAGCATGCAATTGAGAAGAAATGCTCTGCTTTGCATTCATTGTCAATAAGGATTTTCTTTTTTTTTTTTCATTTTTAGATGTTTTTTTCTTATCAGTGACTTCACAGTAATTGGATTGCAACCAGGGTTCATGAGACTTCTAGCCATACAGACTGTGGAACTGTCGAGAGGCAGGCAGCATAATCAAAATTTCACTACAAACAAATCATCTCTGTGAGAATGAGAGGACAGCATTGTCTCTCTGCCTGTTCAATTCTTGACCTTTATCACGTGACCATCCAAAAGGAGGTTGCCCCAAATCTGATGGGCTGTGTGTGAAGCGAACCCTAGAGGTGAAATTCTGACCTTGGCAGGGTCAATATTTCATCCAAAATCTCTTGAGACAGACCTCCAAATCATTCTTAGGACTGCAGCTTGTATCAGATGGTAGCTAGCTGACTTTCTTTCACTACTGACTTAGGTCAAACTTGGCCCAGGGATCAAGAGATGAAAGGCTCTATATCTCATTATCAATAATCAGTGTTCTTCACTACCCTAAAAACGACATACTTCATTCTTATCTACAAGGCCCTAAAACTTAAAAGGGTTGGGGTCAAATTATGTTACTTCCATTTATTTTTATTCGCTGCTTATAAAACAACTTCCTCTCTCACTGCTGTAGCTAAATTCTAAAAATGTAAATACTTTCCTTGCTATGGTAGAGGTTCTACTATTGTTTTTCTTTTTAAGTCTTATTTAAGATACAACAATAAGGAAAAATCCCTTCCACGCACAATTTAAAAACAAAACCAAAAACCCAAACAAAACCAGAAGTCAAGACCAAGCCAGGCCTTGCCGGTCTCAAAATTACATTCAGCAAAGCCCATCTTGTACACAAGTTGCCTTATAACTTGAGGGGTGGACTTTCCCCAGAAGTTTTTCACAGTTACACCAGTCCTGATACTGACAGAGTATCTTCTGAAACAACAAGAGTCAGTCTTTTCCTCTAGTGTAAAGCCACACAACTCCTGACTTTGGTGGAACTAATTTTTCTTGAGATTTTTCCACGATTCCAGGTATTTGTAAAATGTCAAACCCCTCCACTGTTATTCTGTGAAGACCTTCCCAAAGCGTGCTGATTCACATTATTCCCCCAGCAGAGGCATGCTTACATACACGTAAGGAAGTGAAATACAGTCAATGGCATGAAAAGAAACTTCTGAATACTTGAAGGATTAAATAAAGTTTGCTGGTTATGCTGGTTTAGCGACTTTTTCCTACTGTTAGGAGTAAACCTGTAGATACCTAGGACGTACACACAGTTGCTCTCCTGAATCTAACCCATCTTTTGATCGGTTTCTCACTCAGACAATACTTCACCCAAAGAGACCCATCCCAATCCAGTGCTTTCTGGCAATGCTTCTGTCACTCCTGATCTAAGATTTGGTCCTGGAAACCCTTGCTCACTTGACCAGTTCCTCTCACAGCTGCCTCCTGATCCTACAGGAGCTGTGCTAATCATACAAGGCCTTCCAGAAACCGACCTTTTTTGCTTAATAACAGGTAACACCCTCAGATGTTTCCATAAATAAGATGTAAGCCATTGCAGAAATCCTTAAAGACACTATGGCAATATTGGCTGAGGGAAAAGGTGGGGAAATGGAAAGGGGAAAGGATAACAAGGGCACGGGTGGAGACGCAGTCTCTGACCTGGATCTGCTGCTGTAGAAGGTTGATTTTGTGTTGCTGCTGCAGGAGCTGCTGCTGTTGTCTTGCAATCTGTGGAGAAATCACACAGAAGAAACATGAGATTTGTCTCACCATTCTTGGAGTCGGTGCATAGGAAACTTCTACCCTGCTTGGTTCTTTAAACTGCTCTATTAAACTGGGAAACCTTCAAGTGTGGGTGGCAGCAGCCTGGACTGCTGCTGAAGCAAGGGGCTTATGTTCAGGAGCAATCACAGCTGATACCACTGTGAAAGGCAATCTTAAGGAAGACGTTGTGCTGGATATCAAGAGAACCACTGATACAAAAAAAAATCTCTCCTCTCTCACTGTCTGAACTGGCACTGCTAAAAACCCCCAAAGTGAGCACTCATTTGCTCCAGCTTGCTGGAGGAAGAACAATACTGGCAGAGAAACTGGAAAATAGTAGAAGGCGGCAGGAAAGGCAAAAAAAGTAGGATGGACATTAATATTCTTTTTACGTTTGGCACCACCTATTCAAAAAATCCAAAAAAAAGAAACCTGACACCCAGGAGGAAGGTATTAGTGTGCATATTTCCTTGATGCAGAAACAAACACAGAGAGACTGGAACTGGGTTTGGGAAAAAAATCAAATCAAATCACAGACCCTTCAACCGTGTGTATCAGCTGAGAGAAGCTAAGGGGGTAGTGCAAGGCTACACAGCACGACACAAACGGATTTACAGAAGCTGATGGAGTCGTCCTAAGCCTCCTCTCAAAGTCATTTGCATTTTCCATAAGAACTTCCATCCTCCCTCTCCACTGACTAACGATTGGGAAACTTACTGGAGACGCATTTTACAGACAGTGAAGGAAAAAGCAGACAGTACCAGAACCAAATTAGATTTCTCAGAGGACTGAGAGAGATAAACCATTATACGCCTCAAACTTAAAAAGCAAACTTGAAAAACTTTCATCTGAGTCATCACCAAAGCTCTGCTCTCCCGAACAGCTAGCACAGCAGTACAAACATGAGAAGGAGCACTGCTCTTCCCCAGTGGTATGTGTACACATCTCAGGGTCAGATGGGAACTTATACATACTTACTGGGAGGAATTTTGTGCATTCTTCCCCTCAGGTATTTTCTTTCATTTCTATTATTAAACTATTAGCATAAGAAACACTCGCTCATAGTTAAGTCCACATCTCACAGATTAAATAAGTGTTTTCCTTCTAGAGAATCTCTTTAAGCAACCAAAATAACTTCTATTAACATATCTTTTTCAAGGTTTGGTTTATGTAACACAAAGCGATACACAATTTCTTACATTAAAAGAAGTTCTTGCCATTCTAATAATAATCCTGCAGGGTTTCTTACTGCCTTTTTCCATTCTCTCCACTCGCTTCACCACTTTCTGATCTTTCAGCCATCCTGTGCTTTTAAAAGGTAGGGCAGAGGAAATAGCTCCTGCAGAATGTCTCCACCTGGAAGAAATCTTGCTAACTCCACCCTCATACCTTCATCCACCCTCTCCACAGAAACAACAGGTGACAGAAATTCTCTAGTTAAATAGATTAGTCACTTCACCTGTTCTCCTTGTGTGGGGTTTCAGGTGTGGGGCCAAACTCCACAGTATTTTAAGATAAAAGTTTTTAAATACTCAACAATAGGGGAAAACAAGGCTAAAGTGTCTAAAGATGTCAGCAATGGTTTGGACTCTTAAGACTTATTTGGTACAATACAAACATTGAAGCGTGACAACTATGACAGATTTCTGGGAATTCTGTGAGTTTCATAAAAACCATGCAGCTGCAATTCTGTGATATAAACTCAAATGTTCTTACAAGCTGAAATAAATGGCCGGGCAGCTCAAAATGCTTTCACAGAAGAGGTATCAGGATGGACTCCTGAGAAAAATATAAACCAGATAAAGTATTCTTTGCTCACGTTCAGGTACAGAAATGGACATTCATTTCTGTTACAACTTGCACGGTGCAAATAAGCTAGAAAAGTTGTGTTCTTGTGTAGAGTATCATGTGTGCACATTGGAACTGTTCTCATGTGAAAACACGTTTGCATTTTCAGTGGAGGGTATTATTTGCAAGAGCTGAAAACGAAGCCTCTCAAGTGTAGAAGAAAGAAGTCACACTTGTTCACTGACTTTATATTCTTCTCCCCCACTTTCTGCCACAGTTGGCAAAACCAACCCTTTCGTTTCTCACATTACAATCCAAATGCTGCATTTGGTTCCTTTTATACCTATTATTCAGCATCACTGAATTCAAGCAGCATTGGAAGATTATTCAAGGAGGGCTGAATCTGCATGCTTATTTACACCTATTTAAAACACCCCAGCCACTACAGGAAGAGAATACCTCCAAACCAAAAGGTGTATCTTTATAGGACACAGTGTTGTTTTATAAAGCATTCTTCCAGTGTGTTTTTGTTCAGACTTTTTCACCTAAGAAAACAACGGGCAAAATTATCTGGGTGGCAAGTAAACTCGAGAGTATCAACCCTAAAAGAGAAACCACTGGAAAGTCCTCCTAGCAAATGATTTAAGCTGAAAACCACTCTAATAATCGCTCACCTGTTCCTGTTGCTGCTTAGCCAGTTCCATTTGCTGGCGTTGTTTCTCGATCTGCGATGCAGCCAGTTTCTTCTGTTCATCGTGAGCTGCTAGCAGCTGTTCTCGCAAACTGGTCAGCTGATTGATCATACCCATGAGCTGCCTTTCTTTCTCAGCGAGGCTTTCTGGAGTCCCTGGGCATCATATGGTGGAAAAAATAATAATAAAAAAAAAAGGTAAAGAAAAGAGAGGAACTTTAGAGAGAGGCAGGTTTTTATTTTGCTGCTTCTCTGTAAGCAAGGTTTCAGCAGAACTGAAGAGCAGGAGCATATTGCAATATAGTGCACATTTAGACCTGCTCCTCTCAAGGAGGATAAGCCAGGGAGGATCGTTCTATACACAGGGCTTTGCTCTGGTGTCCCCCTTGGATGCTTCTTTGCCCTTTCATCTACTTTTGTTCTGTTTTTATCAGATGAATAGAGGAAAAAATACTGCTTGTTTTGACAGAGTTTCAGATTTTAAACACTGTTTACATTTTGTGGGGATCAAAATTGACACTTCCAGTTTTGAAAGACAACTACGTTTTTGTCAGAAACTTACAACAAAGACGTATCAATGCTTTGACACCTACAGAAACTGTAAGGTGTGTATTAACATCCCTCTATAATCAAGGGGAAGCAGAGAAGTCTCCTGGGTGCAGGATGCATCCCCAGCTCCCCTGCACCCCGCTTTCTCACTGGTACTAGCTCAGCACACAACAGCTGTCAGGATGCTGCTACCTGTGATATCATCTCCAGCTGCCCTGATTAGGGTGAAATTACAGAGTATTTAAATTGTCACTGACTACTGTGGCTGTGGCTGCCACCGAGGAGTACTTTTACAGGAAGAAGCCTTGCATAAATATCAGGAGAACGGAGTTAAACGCAACTCGCCATCTCTCTCATTTGTACTGTCATTGGGTGGTTTTTATAGGAGAGTTCTGCAGGCAAAGGGAAAGCAGCTGACTACCTTGCTCTCGTAATAGTACTGTGAAAACTCTCCTTCCACCCAGAAGGACAGTGGTTATAAGGGAAGGGGGAAAAAAAAAAATAAATCCAGGAAAAATCAAAAGCTATGAATCATACCCTAGAACAAAAAATGGCACTATTAGTATAACCAGGACCGTTTGACTTGTAATTTAACAGACTAGAAAATATGTGTAGCAGCTAATCCACAGACATCACCACCACCACACCCTCTCACATCAGGCAGATCCTATGAAATCCTTTCTCAAAAAAGCTTCAGTAAAGGATTAAGGCTGTCAATGTCTGTGCCTCGTTTGAAACATGCCCGCTTTTGGGACAGCCCCGATGCACGAACCTTTCTCGAACACAGGAAGAGTTCTTCTGCCCATGTCATCAGTGCTCTCCGAGTGAAAACAGTAAATAAATTGGCGACTATACTAAACATGTTCCTAGCCAACTATCAGTCAGACATGGAAAAGAGCTACTGGTAATAGCTTATTTAGTCTACCCCCCCTGCCAGTGCAGGAATGTTCTCTACAATATATTTACTACAGCTTTCTAGTTTGGATGCAAGTGTCTGAAATGGTGAATCATCTGCTGCTTTCTTTGGAAGCCTGTACCACAGCCTTAGAATTGTCACTGTTAGGGCACTTTGCTCGGTACTTTCTTTTACATTCGCTTAATTTCCACCCAAGCAACACCCCATTTCCGACATCAGTCAAGTCCAAGCCCTTCAATGCACTTGTAGACAGCCATAGACAAGTGGGAAAACACAAAGAATCAACATTTTCATATAAAAGGACACGTATCTTGGTTAACTTTTTATTAAGATGCTAGAGATTTATGTGTAAATATTCTCCTCATGTAGCACTACAGCAGAGCATTCTCAGATACAGCCTCCAAAAAAACTGTGGTGCAAGCTGGAAACTCGAGAAACACACTGAAACAGAGACCACAGGACTTTAAACCTGTTCTGTTAAAAGCTGTGAGAAAGAATGGAAGCCGGTGCTAAAATACCGACGCCGCGGAAGAAAACACTTTGAACTGACAGTTTTTATTTCAAACATCAGAGAGAGAGAGAACTGCTACAAGTAATGCACTTGCCACCTGGCCATACCATTGAGCAGAAATGTCTATTGCCACTCTGCCCTCCTTTACGTGGTTTTCCCTAGGAAAAAGGGTGCGGTGTTTCCAAGCGGCACAGAATTATTCTCGAGTAATAGTTATCCTAGAATAATTCCATCCTTGTCCGAGCTGTGGCTACCATGCTGATTTACTGTACTGCTTCTCTGATGAAGACTATGAATACATCAATACTGGCAGTGTAACATGCTGGGAACATCTGAAAACTAAATGGTTTTATTATTTATTCTGCAGGTATTTTACTCCAAATTTGATCGGTATGCGCAAGAGAAAGAGGGAGAAAAACCTAGAGAGGGAAGGTATACACAGGATGGGCTCAGTCCTGAAGTTAAGGCAAGCAAAAAGAAATCCCTGTCAAAAAACCTGATGAATACACTGACACACATCAAAGCTTTTCAGCCAGTACTGGTTCATCAGTGTATTTTCAGCTCCTACAGTAGCTTTCAGTTGGGAATCAAAAAGCACTTTGTAAAGCTAAATTAATCCCCGCCACACCTTTCAAAGGTGGAAAACTGTTTCCATATGTGTAAACTGACAGACAGAGAGGTCACAGAGTTGCCGACAGCGGCCGAAAAAGCACCGTTGATACCCAGCCCTGTGCTCCAGAGCCCAGCCCGCGCTTCCCGAGAGCCACCACCCTGACCGTCCCACCAAACACAACCCACTGCAGCTTCATCTTTAACCTGACTGACCTAGAACAGAGAGAAAAAATAAAATCCTTCCCCGGGAAAACAACAGCTTTCTTTAAATGGCAGGAGCAAGAGGAAAGTCTGGATGAAGCAAGAGCGAGCAGGCGGGGCAAGGAAGAGTCGCCGGCACATCGCGGCCGTTCGGCTGGGGACGACCCCACCAGACTCTTTATTATTCCTCAGTTTTCAAGCAAACTCTGAGATGCCCAATGGGGATGCTTTAGGCACTAACTTAGGAAGTACAACGTAGATCTCCTTTGGCTTATAAACCAGAGTGGAAGTAGCCTGGCAACAGGCAGCCTTCTTGCATTACATTTCACGAGGGCTTTCAGTTTGCTAACAAACTGAAAGGGAGAATTTATCACTGTCCACTTTAAAAATAATCTTTTGCTGGAGAATACTTTCTGGAAAACATGGCTTACTAGGTACTTTATTTATGTACGATTAGCCCACCCTTCCAGTAATTTCAATAATACTCAATTTCAGTTCTTTAAGATATCATTCATTGCAAAACAAGAACTTGGATAGCCATACTCTGAAATGACCTCCATAAATCCAGAAGCAAGAGAGATCAGCTGTGGAGATCTACTGGGAGATGCTTAGTTCTGGGATAAGACTTCCTCTTGCCTTACCCACTCATCTATGTAAGTCCCACAGAGAAGGAATCATAGTTCTGAGGTTTCTTGCAGACAACTGGTGGCTGATTAAAGTGTGAAGATTAAAAAGACAAGAAGCACTTGATCATAAGTGTTTGCATTCGTATTAAGTTTGGTCTTTTTTATATTACCTTTATTACCTAGCACACCTTTTCTACAATTTCTTTCATGGAAATAGCCAACAAAACTGACATTTCACAGTTGCTATCCATAAATTAAGATGTAGTTTACATAACAAATGAAGGCCAAACAGTACTCGATGTTATTTATGTAATGGTGAGCTGAGAGCAGCAGCTTGGTCACTACGTAAGTACATTCAGCGATGGGGATTTTTTCCAGTGTATTAAAACACACTGTGGAATTAGAGCATCAGCTGCCATTTCTAGATGCTGTAGATTGTGGGTAAGCACGGGTGGTGAACTTCTGTCCTACCAACACTACCTTCCTCTATGTTAACCTGCATGACATCTAAACCACCATCTAAAGGCTAAGCCACCAGCACCAGCAGCTGACCCCTCTGTACAGTTACACTGCTTTCACTCTAGCCGTGGAAAAAAAGCCAAGTGCCCATCATTGCAGCGTACAACTTGACAGGAAGCCAGACCACTTCACACAGGTATTGAGTGAGGTGTAGAAGGAGAGTGGCTTACACCGATGCCCTCCTCAAAAACTACTCTTAATTACTGCCAGATCCACAACGGATAGATGTTGCACATACTATGTTCAACAAAGCTTTTAACCATCGGGCCACCTGCCTTTCAGGAGGCTGATGTAGGTGTTCTCTCTGTGCTCTATCACTGCTAGGGCAAAATGTGGATTTTTTCACAACTCAGGAAAACGATTCAGGCAAAAGAGCATCAAACCATACACTGTGGGTTGATAGAGCGAACGGCCCAAGAAAAGATGCTCTCCAGATGCGGCAGCTTATCCTCTATCATCACAAAAAGAGATTCAGAAAGGAAAGAGAAAAAAAAAAAACCCCACATGTTTGTGGATGCAACACCCACAGCAGATGGCAATAAAAGAAGACTCAAATTAGTGGCATTCTGTACCGCCAAATCTAAACTTCATCTCAGATCAACACTATCCATAATAGTGTTTAAGTAGTAAAAGGAATTTACTCAAATGTGAAATAAACTATTACACATTCTTAGTTCTGATTCACAGTCTCAGACTGGCAGTGACAGTAACATTTTAATAAACATTAGAATGAAGACACCAATATGACCAAATGACACACTTAAAGTGAGAAAACGAACAGGAGAAACCTTGGCATATCCACCCAAAACAGAACCAAAGCAAAAAAAAAAAAAAAAAAAAAAAAAAAGGAAAAAAAAAAAAAGGCAGAGAAACCGCTTTTGCGATCAAAACAGTAAATACTTTATTATAATTTATTAGACAGAATGAGAATGTAAATGAGAAATTAGGAAAGCCAATATTTTCTTTAACAGGCATTTTAAGCTTTTGCTGTGACTGCTCAAGCGATGAGAACGCTTGCTTTGCAGCCAGCCCACAGATCTGCTCGCAGCCGGGCGGCACTCGACGCCTTTCTGCGCGGGGCAGGGACGTGGCCAGGCTCTCCAACGTCCCCCGACACGGCTCAAGTTGGGCTGCTAAGGAATGGCATCTACCAGGGGTACTCGTGCACACCCGGACAGACAACGGAAATCTGTCCCCCCCGACGGTTTTCCTAGCAAAGTAATTACTTTTGAACTGTCATGATCTGCCTTTCAAAGAGAAATCAAAGAAAACAATGCGCGAGTACGAAGCCTGGAAGACACGATACTATTGTATTACTCTCATATCATTAACTATGGTTACAAAACAAAACAAAAAAATCCCATATCCTCCTGTATCTACAAAGCTTTGTGTGGGGGGGGGGGGTAAATTTTAATGGAAGTAAGAATATTTTGAAGTACCATGTATTTAAATAACGCTGAGATGTATAATAATAATTAGAGCATGCAGTAAAGAGCGGTTTTTAGCTTCAAAGCATCAGCTCATTGGTCTTCTTAAAGACTCTGAGCATGTAGGGAGTGGTTTGCATTACTTTTTTTAAGAGAAAACCGAGGCATGAAGTGCCTAGAAACTTGTCTGAAGTAATTCTTAGTGCGCTGTAAGCTGGTTTATTGCTGGCCTTGCTGAAGTCACCAGCAGAACTGTCTCAGTAAGGCCAAAAACTTCCCCACTGATTTTAACAGGGATACTTGTTAAATAGATAATTAAATCTTTGCTTGACCCAGTCTGATACTAGGTAGGGTTTTAGCCAAAGGCACCCTAAGAACAAAGGAATTAACTGATGACACCTAACCAACCAAGCAACAGAACCATGGGACAATACAGCACAGTTTCCGTGTAACTCTACTCTGACGTAGCCAGAGCCATGAGGACATCAGCCCATACCTCAGCTCAAAACTGAGTCACCTCCGTGCAGTGGGGTGGTTTTTTCAGTGTGATTTTTTAAGCTAGTTTTGATACAACATTGAAAAAGGGCTGAGGAGGTTTACAGCCTATTAACTAAGCTCTCCTCAAAAGAATTAAAGCTCCTACTATTGACAACATCATTATATCCAGAAAACTAATAGAGATATCAGCAGCCCATAAAATATCTTTGAGGGTTTTTTTTTTCCCGTGTTTTTTGTTGAGTTTCATTCTCATCCCACTGCTAACTATTCTTCTTTCCTCACTCCCCAACCCAGTTTTAACTTTGCTCTGCCACGTTAGAAATCCAAACCCAACATGACTCTGCTCAGGAAGGAAATCAGAAAAGTAAAATAGACAGGCCGTCTAGTCTTCTTCTACTTAAAAGCAAGCTAATCTTTGTCATGCTCCCCTTAAAAAAAAAAAAAAATCCCCCAAAAATCATCTATTTATAGCCTGATCATTTTAAAGAGGAGTATTCTCCCCTTTCTGCACAGACAGCCGTGCTGCTGACGTCACCCCAAGTTGTATATGTGAGGCAATGGGGAGCTGATCTTCCGTGCCTCCAGGAAATGTAGCCTGATAAACAGATCTAACTGGATCAGGTAAGTTCAAAATTTAAACTCTTCCCCCCCCCCCCCCCCCCTCCTTTCACAGAAATGTCAAATGTTTATGACCAAGCAATGAGTATGTACTTTAAATTATGTACTTGCTGGTACGCGTTGGCGATCGGATGCGGGTATGTGCTTGCGCACGTGTGCAAACTCCCTTGATGCTTCCCTAATCAATACTTCAGAGTGTTTTATTATGGACTGGCACATAGCTTTTCGGGCCAGTAAATCCTGGAGCTGTCAGGACATAAACATCTAAAACCTGGCATTTTTCATTAAGTATTTAAGCCAACTTTACTACACAATGACTGCCATCACTTACAAGTACCTACCTTGCTAAATTAAATTACTTCATCTGATTGATATGGCAAGTCAGCATAATAAAAGAAAACTTTCTGCCTGCTTTTTACTCAGCAAGCCACAGGCACCAGAAAAAAAGAAACAAAAAGCCCAGAATTCAAACTGATTTGTCTGTACCTACAGATTTATGTAAGGAATCTTCTCTGCTTGACAAATAAATATACTTTTCAGAACGGCAAGCTAGAAGGAAGTTATTTATTTCAGCATACAGACAGTCTTAATCTTTTAGGTTTCAGGGGAAGACTTTGTAGAATGAATAAAAACAAACGCAGAACAATTACCGTCTTTTGCCATTACTACCCTCAGGAATTAATATTCTGTGGGGACAAAACTTAGCTGTCTGCTCTGTAACAGACCAGCACATTACTATTTCGCAACGCTGGAAAGAAGCTGTCACTGGGTATTCTTTATTTGCTGTCAGAAAAAGTTTTGGTGCGGTAGACTGCAAACAAAGCTTGGTATTCAACCAGGTTAGTAACTTATTGTCAAGGTTACAAAAGGAATAGACAACATTTGTATTGAGACTATTTCCCAGAGGTTATTCTTTGTTTTACTGTCTAGACAACGAGCGAGAACTAGGCTAGAGAAATAGCATTTGCTGCTGGAATTTTATGCAGTAGCAGGAAAAACAGTAAAATATATGTATATGTGTGTATAGTTGCTTTGTTTTGACAAACTGGTAGTTGTAGCTCAGCAACATTCATCTCTATAATCCCAACTTTCAGGTAATTTTAGTAGAAGAAAGAACTGCTTTAGGTGCCTTTTGTCATCTAGTCCTCTGGATGATTTTTAAGTATAGTGGTTTGGCCTCTGTGTGTTTAAACAAAATAAAGCCATTGGCATTTGCTACTTTAATTAGATCAATTTTATTCTATTTTCTCTATTAATAACCACTTCTTAAAAATAAAAGTTGTATTTGATTTAAATAGAACCTGATTTTTTTTTTCTCATTAAGTACCCTTTACATAAAACCAAAAACCAACCAGAAATGCCTGAATTTGCTGCTTTGTTACAAACTCACATTCGTTTTTGCATTTTAGATGCTTGTTAAAAAAATTCCTCCAACCCTCCTTCCACAGATACTACCCTCAATTAACTCCCATTCTAGGGTCAAACAGAAGCAGCTCCATCTACTCACAATCTCCATTCCAGGCTTTCATTTGGCCTGAAAGACATTCTGCGTTGGTGTGGCTCAACTGGCAGTGTCTACTTCCCTGCAGCCTGAGAGTATCACATTGCATTGTGATCAACCTCCACTCTTCCAGCAGCTGCCAGATTTCCTCTCTCAGAACGTAGGTTCCCTCGTGTGCCACAGGTCCCCCCCCACCCCCCCAGCACTTTTGAAATATTAACAAGACTAAAAGCTCACTGTCAGCAATTTGCTACTATTAAACACCCCCAAAAAATAAACACAGAGAAGAAGATACTAAGTAGGTTGCAATAAATATTGAATTTATCACGGTTAAAAGCTGACAACCAGACATATCTTACCTCCTCCACTTATGACTCTCACCCTCCTTCTCTCCCCACTCCAAATACAATACTATCCAGAAAAAAAACAATGCAAAACGTCCACATCTGACACAAGTTTGCAAACGTTTTTCAACCCTTATTTTGCAAATGCAAAATTCACACGGCTCCTGAGGAAGTGTGCGGCTTCCACGCATCTCCTGGGGATCTGTGCTTTATTAGTTGAAGGTTTAAACCCAGTGTGTTCCCCATGAATAATTTCTCCCCCCTTCCCCCTCCTTTCTCCTGCCCCCATCTAAATGCAGAATCCCCAGCTTCCTTGTCTTCAGTTTACAGATTATGAGATCCGAAGTGTCACTCACTGGATTACTGCACATAACCTGAGCACTACCCAAAGCTTACTTGTCTTCAACTTGTCCAGCATTACTTAAATGGAATTATCCGTCACAATCCATACACCGAATCTGCATAGCCCACTTATCTCAAGATTCTGTGTGTCACCTACCAGATTATCCGTTTTAATCCATACATTGAATCTACATAACATATGTCTTTAATTCATGGGCTCTGATGAGCTATAGTATCGCTGAATGGATTATTTCTCTTTATCCATTATTGGCAGTTGTAAGACCGTTCGCTGCGTACACTCTCATGCCCCATCTTCTGCACACAGAAGCAAAATTAAAGAGTCTTCAGCAAACCCAGCCCTATCACCCACCAAACCCAGCCTGATGTGGTACCTGCTCCGATACTTCACGTGGGACCCGGTCGCCCGCACAGAACAAATGTCTGCGTTATCATGCATCAAAGGTTAGGATTGGTACAGCAATCTTGCCTTCAATTACACTCATAAACCTGTAGTTACTGCAGGATAGTGTCTGGAGTCCCCTAGATTGAAGTGGATACAAGAAAGAGCTGATTTTACCCTAATGATGACCTCTTTCAGAGCGAGTGCAGAAAACACTTCACCTGAGTTGTTTAGGAACTAACCTGTACAATAGAAAAGGATTTTCAAACAACAAAAAAAAATTATCAGGTTCGGGCTTGCCCGGTCTTTCTTGAGAGGTTCAGGTGCAATCACTGTTAACAATGCCCTCACTTCAACAGAAAACCAACTCAGAAAGATTAGGAACAAAAGTCTGTTTTGCCTTTTGTTCCACACACCTATTCAATATTAACTAAGTGGAGAACATATAAAATATGTATTATTATTTCTTGACAACTCTCGATAAGCGAGAGATAGACAAGATTAGCAGGAAGGCTTTGTGCACACAGGGGAAATTTTAAAAAGGGTTCTCAGCATGGTTAAAGCTGCTTCACTCCCATCAGCAAGACTGGGGACCTCATGATGCATCTGGGGAGCCAGCACCACTGCCTGAAGTCTGCTCAGAGGAGGCCCCACACCAGTGAAACGGGAGTTTCATGGTAATTTTCTAAGTATAGGGAAGGCTGGCTGACACCAAAGAGCATGGGAATATACTTCTTACACCTTTTCCTACCAATGTCCCACCCTACACGTTGCACCTGCTTTGGAGGAAAGCAACTGCTTTCACCCTGCAACGCTTCGGTATCAGGCAGCTACGCTGGAAGCAGAAACAGAGCATAATTTTCTTCCCTGTAGATGATCGGTTTGAGACCTGAAGTTCTCTCTGCTCCACTGAATCCAATAAACTGCATTATCCATGAATAATCCAGAGGCCTTTTGAGCCCTCTTCTTGAAGATAATGGATATAAGTAAGTTTGAACAGGCTTTAACCAATTCAATATACAGTTTTACAGCTTTATTTTAAAATATTTCAGTTTAACCGCAAGTTTCGTGCTTTTTACTATACAGTGGCTTGTTTTGAACAGAATAAAAAGTCCATGGATTTCAAAACAAAATTTCTTAAAGAAATCTCCAGTGCCAAACCAGTATTGTTTATTTAGCTCTGGACTTACCTCTCTAAACAAACAGAAGCATTTGAGTTACAATTTCTACAGATATGAAAGGTTCTAGATTTTTGCCTCATTTTAAGACTATTTAATCCCTTTCAGTACCTTTCAGTCAAGCCCTGGAATGACATCTCACGTTTCCTTTTCCACCAGGAACTAGACATACATAGATCTTTCTAACTGTGATACTGAAGTTTGCTGCTGGACCTCTGGAGATTCTCAGGGATGATTCTCCCATTTTACAGCCAGCAGCTGAAGAAAGGGAGGATTAAAGTAGATGAAGAGGTAACAAAACAACTAAGGGAAACTGCTGAACACAAACCATGGGAGTCTGGTCACTTCCAGCCATTCACCAGCTCCTGTATAATAAAATATTGTATGTAGAATATAAAATATTACTCCTAACTTAAAAGGAGTAACACTACTAGAAAACAAAGTCTTTTGCTTTATCTCCCTTCCTTTTAATCTCTCCCAGGGAATAAAACTCAATGGCAATAACACAGACTCGGGCATTAGCAATATGTAGCCTAGTGCAGAGACTGTAGCACATGACGTACTAAAACTCCCCCAGATCTAATGAAAAACACAATGAAATTTTGAACAGTTAAGTGGAAAAAACTATTCGGTGCATAAGACAGTTGGGCAGTACAGCTTCTAGTGCTGTCCACATTCCAGGGTGTATTAATAATGAGACACTACTTGTGCAGGGTTTCCAAATATCACTAATAGAGAAAAATACTAATAGAAAAAAATAAAAAAAATACAGCTGCCAGGCCAAACAGCGAGAGGAGTTAAGTAAAAAAAAAAAAATCACAACTGGAAAACTTGGGAACTCTCCGTTCCTACAGAAGGCCCAAACCATTTTCCAGCACAATACGCGTGTGTTTGTACACGCGTACGGCGAGTATAAAGCAGCTCAACTTGCACACCTTTCATGCTGCCTCCCTAAATACAGCTGCAATACAGCTGAGCCATTGTTCCTTGGCTGCTCATGGCTGGCGGTGCCATGAAAACCACATTCCTGGGCACTGCATAATCGCCCTGCCTGACCCCCCAAGAACCTGTAAGTCAAATTCATTTACCCCCAGAGGGCAATGCTCTATTGTATCCTCCCTCCTTTCCAGCCACCTAGGAACAATGGACAATAATTGCAACTGTCACGGCAGTCAGCAGGAAAAATAAACCAGTGCCTGTTTTCACAGCTTACTGCCAAACCTGATCCAAACACCTAATAACCGTGCCCCCAACCATAGAACCACAGTCGCACTAAAAAGCCTCAGATGTGAGGCTTTTCAGCAGAGCTGCAGAACAATAACTCGACTTGTGTTCAAAATATGAAGCTAAAAAACAAAAATTAAAGCAAAGGAAACTCTTCTTTGAGGCTGTGCTGTTGCTCCCCATCCTCCCCCCCGGGCAAGACTGAAAGGACTGTTGAATTTCTTTCGTGCTAGCACAGAGCTGCTGCTGCTGCTTTCAAGTTGAGCTCGTGAAAGGGAAAGAGAGGAAGGGAGAAAAAAAAGATTGCCCTCCAACAGAACAAGATCACAGGGACTGGGAACAGACCGCCTTCTCAGCGCACAGCACTTTTCAGAGCAGCTTTACTGAGCCCAAAGGCAGAGAGGCATCACTGGGAGGAAGCCCTTCTAAAGGCTTCAGCATATCAAGAGTTAAAAGAGGCTCCAGACAACAGGCAAGATGTGCTGAAATGCACACCCAAAGTGGCTAGGAAAGCCGCCTGAAACATCTTAAAGATGCATCAGCTCACGGCAGACGATGATGTTATTTTAAAACAATATGCTTTTAAAACCCAGAACTCGCAGATAAAGCCCAGTGGCAGCCCCTGCCTCTTTATGACCTGTTGCTTTACACACACGGAGAAAACGTACTCAGCGGGAAGGAAGAGCCCAGGGTTTGGCCCTCTGTTAGAATAATAACAGCATCTCAGCTGATGTGGGGCCAAAGCGCTGTGCTGGGTCATAAAGTTTTTCTACATATGTAATGAATATACATTTTTGAATTACAGCCTCTCAGGGAGAAGCCAGGGGAAGCAAGTGACATACTTTCCTGCTTGTGTAAGTCGGGGGACGAGCACAAACTAACGGCGGTGGCTTATCGGTGACGAGCTGGAAGGCACATATAATTAAAATAACACTATCTTTGCACGTGTACCAGCACATTAACCTCTGCGAGCATGTTGTGCTGTAGTCTTTACTGAGCACTGCCCACCTCTTGGGCAGAAGGGCCTTAAACCTGTCAGGCATGAGGTTTGGGAGCCCGCCTGAGCGAGGATCTTGGTATGAGGGACAACAGTAGCAAACAAACAAATCAAAAACGAATGGCAAGAAATGAAATCGAGTTTATGAATCTAAGAGAAGGGTTTAATTTCAATCTCATTCTACTTTCACATTTCCAAAACAGCACTGGCTTGGGTTTTGCTACTCCAGATGTACACCGATCTATCTTCTTCCATTTCTAAATGGGAGAAGAATCGGAGTCACCGTTCCTTTTCAGTGATAATGGCTGCTCTGAAAAGTAGAATTTTCGACACACATGTATTTTGAGCCGGTTCCTCATCACAAGCACTGAGGAAGAATGATAAAAATAATAACATTACATGAAAACAAACAACTACAGGTCCCCTAAAATGACCTCACACATACAAAATCGGGAAGTATCTTGGCAAAGCAGAAGCTACTGCTGCTGGAGAGTGGTCAAATTTTGTCATTTTCCTTCTGGAGTACAGCTTTAAAAGAACATGCTTTAGTGCACAGATGTTGTACTCTGTCTTTTAAAATCTGCACTGGCTAATTTTGGTACCTAGAGGTATCATTACACAAACTTTGCTCTTTTTTTTTTTTTTTCCCCCCCTACATGCAGAAAAGTCAGAAAAATCGACATCATCAAAATGTGTCCAAAAACTAACAAGGATTTCTGATCACCCACAGATTTCAGAAGCCGAGCTCCGCTGTACTCTGATAGCACAAAAGCCTGTGTTTGATATGTGAATTGACTTTTTTTTTCCAATATAGCAATAGGATGTGTCGCTCTTCTAACACAAAACAATATATGCAACAAAAGCGTTACGTAAATTCATTCACTTAGGGCAATATACCATTTCATTTATTTATATTATCACAGATGGAGAGCATACATTTCATTTAAGCCCTAAATTACGATGTTTCAAGGGGAGGGGAAGAGGAGCAAACAAACAAAGTTCCACAAAGCCAGTAACATCTGTATATTCATTCTCAATTTGCTTTAGCACAGAAACAGCGTTACCTTTTATTTCTCCAAAGTTCCCTGATCCCATGGCAAGAAGCTTGTCTTTCCAGTCCTTTGATAGTAGCTTTTCAATACTGGGAGTTTCTGAGTGAAGGGGGGGAAAAAAAATGTAAGCAAATCAACATGACTGTCTCCCACAACAGAACTCATTAAAAGTCTATCTGCTAAAAATAAGGCCAACCCTATTCTGGGCCCCAGTTCGTAATGACTTCATCAACAAACTGATAAGAGGGGAGGGGAAGAGGGGAAAAAAAAAAAAAAAAAGAGGAAAGGAAAAAAGGGGAAAAAAAAAAAAGAATGAGTTTTGTCACCTGCTGTTTCAAAACCATTAGCTTTTTCCTCTTGTGGAACAAAGCCCCGGTAATTCTGTATGACAATGGGCACATATAAACCTACAGTTCATTGTTTTTCAATTTGGTGAACAAGTTGCTGCCTATAATGGATGCCTGTCAATTTCTGGGTGTTAGTCTGCAGTCAAAAAATAATTATGTTGATAAAATGCAGAGTAAAGAAAGAAAGAGAGAGAGAGAGAGAAGCAAAGAATTAGCTCCTAAATCTGCTACATGTAATTATATCCCTCTGAGTGTTTACAATTACATCCACTTTATAATGTGTGTTTAAACATCGTGTGGTGGTAAGCACACTGTGGAAAGATTTTCCAGTAACACGCACATTATAAATAATAATAAAAAGTTGGGTATCAGGGAAAAAAAAAAAAGCTTTAAAAGATTGCAAAATCCAGAGGGAGAAAAGGCATTGCTTAGAATGGAAACCCATTATTTGCTCATTTCAGATTCTATCACTTCCTTTAAAAAATAAAATAAAATAAAATATATTTGTTCGGTATTTTCAGGGAAAAACGCAGCGAGGGTGTGGATGGGTCTGATATTTATGTCTGTAACTCTTGTGTTCTGACCTCTTTTTTGTGTAGAATTTTAATGCATAAGTAAATATAAATGCTAATAAAATTCAGAGAACATTAAACTCAATTCCAAACAATGTAATTGTATATTCTTGTCAGCGTTTAGATGGGTACACAATTACAATAGCTTTCAATCCCACGATTAGCATTGCATTCAGTTAGAAAATGGAGTGTACTAAAAGATAAGTGTCCCAGTATGCGCCATCTAAATAACAATACCCACACTTATTATCTGGATCTAAGACATATACTGCTATTCTCCGCGTTTGTGTTTATGTGTATTTGTATTTGTTCAGGCATTTGTTTACCCCCTACCAGGAGCATAAAGGGAGTACATGTTAACTTATCAAAGGGACCGTCTGGCCTAGAGACCGTACAATTATTAGCAACTGGTTAATTTTCCCCACAGTAAAAAAAACCATTATGAGCAACCTTCATTATCTCGTTTGGCTAATTCTGCCTCCTTCCTCGAAGCCCCAGACTCGCAGCTCCGAGGCGGCCTCGCCGCACGCCCCCGCCGCGCTCACCGGGGGCCGGGCCGGGCCGGGCCGGGCCCGGGGCCTCCCCTACACCCCGGGAACCGTGCGAGACCAAGCTCACGTTAAACCAACCCCACGTTAAACCAACCCCGTGCTGTTAACGCCTGACCGGCCGCGGTGCCACGGGCACAGGGCTGCCCTCTCCGCGCACAACGCACGCTGCTTACCCTACCGCGCCCCCCCCCCCCCCCCGGGGCAGGCAGCCCCCCGCGCTCAGACCCAGCCCCGCGATGCTTGCACTGTCGCCGGGAGGCAACGGGCCGGATCCCCCCGACACCACCAGACACTGATTTTTATTTATTTTTATTATACACGCTGCTTTCCGGCTATGCAACCGCCCCCGCATCTCGCAGGACGGGGTGGCTCCCCGCTCTCCCCACCGCCTCGTCACCCGGGGCTGCCCGAATGCCGAGTTCTCCGCGAGAAACCCCGCAACCCGACCGAAATCCTCCCCCCCCCCAGCCCTGCAAACAGCCGGGGAAAGCGGCAGCGCAGGGAAGGCTTCGGCGGCGGGGCTGACGAGAGGGAGATGCCGGCAGGCTCCGGGGCGCTGCCCCAAGTTTGCCCGTCCCCTTGCCGAGCACGCCCGGAGGAACCGCCGGCATCGTTCCCAGCGCAGCTCGACGGGGCACACCAACGCCGCCGCTTGCTTTTGGGGGGTTTGGTTTGGGGTTTTGGGTTTGGTTTTTTTTTTTTCCCCCTTGCTCTTCTCTAAAAATTCTCGAGTAGCGTGTAAACAGGCCAGAGCGAACGCTGTGTTTGCAGTCGACGGCTGTCCGTCATTAAAAGCTAACAAACCTTTGCAAAGCAGGAATGCGGCAATAGAAACCCATTGTGAGCTGACAATAGGCTCCGGAGCCTCCAGGCACCAAAAAGCAGCCCGTCTTACTTTTAAAGTCTATTGTCAGCAAAGACGACGACAAAGCTTTTCCCCTGCAGCTAGACAAAATATTCGCCGTGGTGCGCTCATAAAGAAACAGAAGTCTTCTGTCTAACTTGCCGCGTTAAAGCAACAGTAGCTGCCGGACGGGGCTGCCCGGGGGCCCCGCTGCCCGGGCTCCCTGCCCGCCCCGCCCCGCCCCGGGGACCCCGCTGGGACTTTCGGGCTGGGGGGGGGGGGCTTCGCCAAAAAAAACCTTCCGGCCTTCCGGGCGAGGCCCCCACACCGCGGGGCTCGTGTGACAAATCAGCCCCCCCCCCCCCCCCCCCCCCCCCCCGCAACCTGACTCCGCCGGTGATGCCGGGAGAGCTACAGCAAACGAGCGGAGAATAATGAATGCGATGGACGGCCATGTATCAATGACTGAATTTCTGCGAGAATGGTAAAGATTCTCAGTAGGAAATGATGATTAGAGATGTGAAAGGCCAAATGGCAAAATCCCAATAGTAACAGTGCATCTGTTCATTAATGTGCGAATATGAGTAATATGAAAATTTAACACAATTATAAGCCCCTCAGCAATCCTGATGGCATAAAATAGATTGTGGTGATCTAATCAGCTCTTCCCCTGTTGAAATACTGTATGTTAACTATTTTAAATAATATTATATACTTTTTTTTTTTTCCCTTAAAAAAACCCCCATGTAATCATCCTTAATTGATGTACTAACTTAGTTTCAAATCTCCCTTGACTTAATTGCAGTTTTTACACAGGGCACTTCAACCGAATTTTGGTACAGAATCAGCAAATAATCATCCTTTTGCTAATACTTAAAAAGAACTTTTAATTCTGAAAGACAATAGCTTCCCCTCCCCTATAGCATTATAAAGCTGAAGAGCTGTATTAAATTACAGCTTGTTTAATTCTATTATATACCATGTTCACATACTGCACTTATATAAAATCTGCTATTCATATACTCAACCTATCACATTTCAGTAACTGCTAGTGAAATACATTATGTACTTATCTTGGAAACAAATATTTATTACGTCCTTCATGTAGCCCATAAAAAAAAGATTTGAAATTTACACATCTTAAATAAAAATAACGGTTTAAAAGGTTACAACTGTAGAGCTTTCATGAATTATACAGAAGCAAAGTCATAATTTGTTCAGTTGTTTTTAGGCTTCATTGGGAAGCTCTCAAACGAAAAGAAATAAAGCACTGTATCTTGTTTGCAAACCACCTGCTCTCCGGATTCATTAGAAAGTCAGTAAAACTTTTAATGTTTGCACATCAAATGGGCACCTTGAAATTGGGAAAGGTGGCCTGCAAACAGGAACTGCTATCCCTGATCCCTACTCCAACGCTTAACTCTCTTCTTGGCTTCACCAGAACAACATTCCTACACTTAAAATCTAAGGTGTACTGACAGATTTTGGATACTCATCAGGACAGCTACGTACTATAATGATCTGTATTGGCTTTTAAGTTATACACAGCGTTCTCTGCTGTTCTGCATATCACAGTTACTCAGAACAAGTCCCGATTTCATCTTCAAGAGGAACCCAAGATTAGCCCCATTTCTTCTGGGCCCCACTCGAGACAAGAATACGCTCCGTTACCTATTTGCAGGGTAGGTCCTTTCAGCACACGGTAAAACAATTCTCAGTCTATCCACAGCACAGTATGAATACATCTACGAAAGAGTTGTTCACGGGTTGTTTGTGAACAGTAATTCACTAACGTTTGGGGAACATTCCTGTTCCAGAAACACTGAGATTAAGTGTTGTTGTAGAAGAGGATTTAGGGCACCGAAGATGGAAAGAATAACAGGAAGCATTAAGGAAATGTTGGCAAAGAGGAGTCTGACTGAATTCAGAGATACAAATCAACCCACAAAAATTATTTCTGCTATTCCACACATTTATCAGTCATTAGCTCTTCCTAGAGGTATTTACATCGCGTTTTGCTTTTCTTGCTTCACCCCTTGCCTCTGCTGCTTGCATGTGCTGCTTCGCATCGCTGCGCATGGCAATGCCCGCTGGTGAACGGCCCTCCGGCTGTGCCAGCCATTGTGGCAGCAGCACACTGGCTCCTCGGTGCCCCCCAGCCCTCCCTCCTCTTCCTCCTCTGCCAAGCACCATCGAGGCTGACTCCCTCATCTACAACAACGAGGCCTGGAGACTGATGCCAGCAGCCAGTAATTCTCACGCAGGCCTTCAGCGCGCGGAACTAAACCACTTTCTCGGTGGTTAACTGCTCCTATTTGCAGGTATGGATGCACGTGTACACTGATCTGTGCCTCCTGGGAGCACACATACGTACGCTGAATTGCTGGGACAGTACTGGACAGCAAAGCATGGAAATAAGACAAAAATCACTTGTTAATCTAACTTTTTTGTATGTTAACAAGAGTGCCGCTGTCCCTCTCCTTCTGTATTTGATGTTTAAATACAGCTTCATTGACTTGCTTGCTTAAAAAAACTTGTAAGTTTGCACACTGAGCAAGAAGCAGTTTGTTTCCAGGAAGTGGCTGAAGCTACAAACCCACAGTAAGAGGCACCGCTTTCAGCCTCGCCTGCTAGACTTCTGTTTAATTTCGTCTACTTCCAGAAGTTGTGTTAATTTTTTCAGGCATCATAACTCCCCTTTGGGAGTGACCTAATCCTGCTCTCGACTCGGTGGCAGCACAGATGCACATGTACCTGAACCAGCCTTCCAGAAAAGCAGTCCCACAGCGCAGCAGTCCCTTCAGACCTAACCTCTCCAGGAGCTCTTTTCAATCCATGCTCCAGGGTTACGGTCCTGGAAATCCACTTGCCAAAGCTTAGAATGGTCTTCACTGCCAAATCTCTTCCTATTACCTCTTTCTGCTTTTGCTGGTTATTTACTAAAAGCAAACTTCAATCTCATGCAGCTGCCTGCTTCCAGAAAAAAAGTCATTCAATTCCTATCATGTTGTAACAAGGTGCAAGACAGGGGCTTTCCACATGAGGCATTTCCAGAAGAGTTGTATTTGAAGAGGAAAGTACAGAGCAAAGCTCTGATATGACAAAGAAGAGACAACTACAATAAAAGGGAAGGAGGCTGAGCTAAGTCAACCACAAGTTAGAGGAACAATATGAGTCCTGGAGACTTCCACTTGCACGGTGTCCGGGTACCTGAGCATGGGTGCTCTCTCGAGGAGACACCCAACGTGCTCCCTCCTCCATAACTACTGTGAACAGCTCTTGTCCAGGGATGAAAGAGAGAGAGACTCCTTAAAACCAAGTAAAAGAAAGACGTTTGGCCTCAGCAAGGATGATGACATGAAGTGTAGCAGAGTGGAGAGAAGCCAGGAGTTGCTCAATACCCAGCCAGACCACCAGACGTTTCCTGCCAACACGTCATTCCTAGAGGAAGGAATATTTGGTCAGCAGAAATGATTATGAATAAACTTTAGCACTGGCTGATATACCTTCCACTTCTGGCAAGCACCTTCCTTTATGTTATGAAAGAGCTGGCAAATCCCCTCCATCCATTATTCACCCTTCTGTTACGGTCATAAATACGTTACACCTGTTGGCTACAGCTCCACTCACTGTTCCTACAACCCACCCCACCAGCACGCTGTTCTGCATTGATGCACCACGACAAACCCTTTCTGGCCTACAGCAGGAAACAAGATTAAGGGCAGATTTCCACTCTTCCTTTAAAAGAGCAGACAAGCACAGACACAAGACGTTCTATGTGCCCGCTTTTTATTACGAAGGCCCTACCTATACAAAACCAGAAACAAATTTCCTAGCAAAGAAAATAAAGCTACTATTGTGAAGAAATGGTTGGTATCAGCAGGTTACATAGACATACAGCAGCATCTGCATACACATATGGTTCTCCATCAACAGAATCATGCTTTTAGGGAACTACTTGCAGCTAGGCAAGACACTATGAATCATGAGCAGGCACAACACAGAATGTATCTAAATTTGGAAATCGAAGACCACACAACATACATTTTTTCTCTTGCCTTCCAGAAAGTACTGCAATTTTTCACCAGTCTAAAAGCATTTCAAACTTTTGGAGAAGACAGTAGGAAACGCCTCTATAAATGTAAATATTGTTCAAATGTGGGACATAGTTGCTCTGGTGTGCTAAGCAAAAATGTGGTGCCAAGTACAATACCACCCGGGGCTTCTCTGGACAGAAAGGAGTGTGCTGTTGGGTTCTTTAGGGTTTTTTTTTAATACACAACATGGGTTTAGGTCTTTGGGCATAAACTCACAGAGCCGAACAAAATATTCAATTTTCAATGAGCTATAAGGAAGCTATGGTGCTCTGGCCAGCGCATCATAAAAGTGTGACTCTTACTACACCACTCCATCACAACCACTGTGCAGAAAACAGCTGGGCTACATATGTTGTCCATGGGTGGCTTCCAAACCTACTGAAAAGCTCCCTTCTCTGGCAGGGATAACCAGCCTTCCTGCTCTTGGAATCTCCAGTCCCACTCCAGCCACATGTTAGCTCCCATAGCACTTTATTCCAGAGGACAAAATCAACTTCTGTATCCACAGATGATCGTAGTTACCTGTGGTGCATGATGACATCAGGTTACCATAGTATTCTTGTTGCACACGCTTGCATAATTTTGTGTCTGCTTAATAATACAACAGTTGTTGGCTCCCTTTTGGAATTACCCATCATACTGCACTAATGAAGTATACAATATATGAATGATAAGACAATTTCATTGTGATTTCTGGTACAAGAGTACTGCTTTTTGTGCTAAAAAAAAAAACCCCAAAAAACTCACATAGCCAGAAGAGGTTCCACAGCACAATAAAAAAGTTATTCAAGATTTAAAAACCAAAATCAGTAATCTATGAATGCCACAAAAAATATGATTTTACTCTATCTACAAATACACAAGTGGTTATTTTTACAACGGCTCACCAACGCAAAGTGCCACTCTTACAAGGAAGTTACCTAAAAACACAAGGGTGTTTATTAGGAAGAAAAGGTTAGAGTAGTCTTTAGATACACTACACTACCATTTGTTGAACTAATTATCCCTTAGGATGTAAGTGAGGAGCCAGCAAACCACAGCACAAGGCAGGAACACATGGCTAAGCAGGACAAGGGGAGGGCACGGGGACTTCTTAAGCTAGGTCTGCGGCCAAAACCAGCATCTCCTTCAACTACACCCTGAGGAACAGTCAGGCTATTGTCTGAAATTTTTATAGTTTCCATCACCTGAATGCACTGTCAGTTGCACCATTAGCTGTGTACTTTTCAGGCTGTCTTGCTTCAACCGACGGTCACTTACTCCAGGAGCTGCGTCGCACTCCGGATACGCCACGTACAACGCAAAGAAATCAAGCCACGCAACACCTTCTGCCAGTCCTTCAATTTCTTAGCAGCAAGAGTTTATGTTCATTTTGGGGTTACAAAGCCAACAGTCAGGATTTTCTCAGCTTCCATCCCCTTTACTGGTATATAGCTTCAGGACAGAGCTAGCTGCT
The DNA here is from genome assembly GCA_025345505.1 of Todiramphus chloris collaris. Lineage (NCBI taxonomy): Eukaryota > Metazoa > Chordata > Aves > Coraciiformes > Alcedinidae > Todiramphus > Todiramphus chloris. Next base: position 8,258,141 of record JANVCC010000066.1, on the reverse strand, counting down.
TTCAGATGGGAAAAAAATTCAGGTGCTTTTAAAGTCTGCCATATACTCTTCTAGACTGACAACGCCTATCTATGTCAATAAAACGTCCAGAAAGCCCTTCTGAGGTCCGTGTACCCAACAAAACCACCTCTGTGACGAACACAGCGCCTGCATCCCTGCTCCCACCTCAGAACAACAGGGAATTTCAGCTCAATCTCTGTTATTTCCAGCACGCTAACTCATAGAGTGCCTACTTCATTGCCTTACATACCTTAGCGACAACAGATCTCATCAAGGCTACTACGTGTACGTTGATCACCCTCTAAAGAATAATAACCCAGGGTTCCAAGCTGCTCTATGGTAACTGCCACCCGCTTCACTGTCGTGGGGGTGACATTCATATTTGTGTGCTGGGGCGTGCTCCACTCACACCCTCCATCAATCTGCCTTAACACATCGAGCCCGAAGCCAATGCTGGTTGCCTCGGATTCATATGGAGATAGGGCTGTGTTACTTACAGGATATCCCACCCCCCAGAGCCACTACAGCTTAATTATTCTGAAGAAACACAGGAATGGTGTAGTCTGTAGTCACTGCTTGGTCACCCTCTGTCTAAATTCTAGTCTTTGCAAATACAGAGTAGGATACGACCGGTCCGAGAACTGGTTCAACGTCTGCCTGTTCCCTTTCTGCAGCACAGCAACTGTGTCCCCCCGGAGAAGGGCACACTGAGGCACTGTGAACGGCACTGGATGCCATGCACGGAACAATATATCTTTTGTCGCTGAAATTTGTTGGGACTCAGTGCTTTGGATTCCCAAAGGCATTCAGGAGCATAAATCTCATTCTGGAAAGGAATTAGGCTCTGACTGCTTTTGGAGATCCAGGCCAGTGAGCTGGCCGAAAAGAGCCGATCGTGAACACATTCTGCCAAAAGTGGCATTTCACTGGCACAAGTGTTGCTACAACATCTTTTTCAGCATATACAATCTTTAGAATGATCCCAAGTCCCTCCCTGCCACTGTTGTTCTTCAATTAGAGCAACAGACGAGAATGAAACAAGTTTTTTAACCTTACCAACCTTAAAAAAAATTAAGTTTAGTTTAAAAAATGTTCCCCATACTTTCCCAAAAGGAAAAAAAAAAGAAGGAAAAAAATTAATAAATGAAGCAGAGTAACTTACTTTCAAACACCTGAGCAGAAACCTTTTCCTTTTTCATTGATGTTAAAATTACACCAGTAGGAATCTTTATGAAAAGAAGGGCAACAGTAAAATAAAAAAAAACCCAAACCCCAACACCTCTCCTACGCGTGAAAAAAGAGAATTTTGTCTTAATCTCTGTTCTTCAACTCTCTAATGCCTCTTTAATTCCAGGCATCTCTAAATGAAAGAAGGAATTGATTTTCTCAGGAGTGGCCCACCCAGCAAAAAAACCCTGTGTTAGTTGACAGAAGGAGGCACTATACCAAGCCTGAGCCTCACTGAAATTCTGAAACCACAAAGATGTTTTAATATTTCCAGAGACTATTTCAAGAGTAACAACATGAAAACAGAGACATCTGGAATTAAATACCATTAAATTTCTCTTCAGCTTTATTTTTCTGTCTCAGTTGGACAGAGATACTCCACTGAAATACATATTCCCCTGAAATATATTTTTGTATTAGTGCTACCAGCAGAGCCAGTTTCTAATTAAAGGGCCATAATATCTTGTTAATATTAACAGCGGGCAATGTTTTTGGTCTGCTAATTTTTTACATCTTCAGCACATCCTTCAGAAGCAAGAGGGCTTAAAAAAAAAGCATTCAACAAGATGACTATACGCTAACTTTCTATGGGTATTGACAAATCATTAAAGATGTTCTAGGCTTATCCTTTGACAGGAAAGGTCTTTTCTTTTTAAGTAATTAAATGCTTTCTTGGAAAAAACCTCAAAAACAAAAAACCCAAGAGGGCCAAAAAGTATATAATCTAAATAACCGTAAAACATAAATTGAGAAGTACAATGCTTGGCTAGAATTTCAAGGAAACCCTTCTGAAACTCAACCACTCCACGTCCCAAATCCCAAACTCAACCACTCCACTCCCCAAATCCCAAACTCAACAGCAGCAATATAACCCCTCACGTATGGTTACTATAGCATTTTTACCTGGAAATATCAAAACAACTTTTTTTTTTAAAACAGGGGAAAAAAAAAAGTCCTGAAGGGCTCATCATTTTCCTCCAAAGGACACAAGCAAGGACTGCGTGTGATGAAGCTGAGGAGACAGTTTTCTAAATAGCCTATCTCTCAGCCTTTGCCACCAGCCATTATTTCCCACCACCAGAAAGTACGCGGCTCTTGTCTCGGGACGATGAGCTGCCAGGGGAGCTGTTGACACCAGGAGCATCATTACCTCTCTGTCTTCCCTACGTGCCATCTTTACCTTGGCAAAGTGAGACCAGGAGCCTTATTTGTCGATGCGAGAGAGCGATTAAAAAAAAAAGGAAAGGCTTAAAAAGTGAAACGAGCGCTCTTGTCACAAAGCTGCCACTTCCACTGTCCAGGCTTGGTTTGGGGGGGTTATTTTATTTTTTGGTTAACTATCACCACTCTGGGAAATGGGCACCTCGTCCAGCACCTCTGCACGCCCTGGGCTCTGCCACTGCCTGTCCCAGTGAGCTCCGGGAAGCGGGGAAAGCCACATCTCCCAATGGGAGCCACAAAATGTCCTGCTGCAGCTGCACCGAAGTGCCTGTTACTGAACTAATCATTGGTTTCCACCCTCCTTCCCCCACCCTCTTCCTTTCTGGGTTTTTTTCCTCTTTTTTTTTTTTTTTGACAGCTGTCTTCCTATCTTCCCAACAGGTGCTATTAGGCCCTGAACAATGGCGAAGGCTTTTAAGCCACTGCTGTTGACAAGTGAAAGGGAACAACAAATGGCTCGGTAGTGCTCTTCTCCCCGGGTCACTCAACCAATGGTAATAGTTATTATTTTTATTTATTAGCTCTGCGGCACTGTCCTCCATTGTACCTCCTCCAACCTCCCCCTTTCCGTGACAGCAAGGAGCTTTTTAACTTTTAATAAAAATGGGCGAGCGCTTAGCTCCTGAGCTGGCTCTTTCTGCAAAGTGCACAGCTAATGAATGTTGTCCATTTAGATCTGGATAATTTATGATGTCAGCGGAGCGGAGGTGGGGAGGGACGGATCCAGATATGACCATTAGTTACACTGCCAGGGGTGACAATGAGAGTGACGGGAGGGGGAAGTTGGGACAGAAAGAACTTCGCTCCCCCCACCACCCCACGTTTGTTTTTTTGCAGAATAAGTACAAGGTTAGGCGATAAATAAGATATTCCTGCTTTTGAGGTTAATGCAATTTTTCTTTGCTCTTCTTAGCATTTCACTGACTGCATCAGAGTCCTCTTCAGAGAGCAAACGCAGAGGGAAAAGTTAATTTTCCCTAAAATTAAAATGACTGCACCCATTTAAACGACACAGTCCTGTGACCGTTAGGAGAAAAAAAAGTGCCAAAGTGTTTTCTGATCCTAACAACAAATACACACATTCACAGACGTATATTTATTAGTTGAGGTCACTCAATTAATGAGCCGTCTATAACAGATAAGCCCCATCAAACGCAAACCCTCTATTGCCACTGTCCTGCCAAACTAGGTGAACATGAAGGCAAATCAGGCGATTCCAGCTCCAAACAGAATCAGTAAACCAGCAGGTAAGTCACCTGGGAGAGAAAATACACTTGAAAGTTGAAAATATAATAGTAAAAAAAAAAAAAAAAAATCACAATATTGCCATATGATGGAACAGCTAGGTTTAGAGATGTATGTTATCAATCAAACTGAAGAAAAAGCACCTACATCTTTTGATCACCTGGACCTATTTATTTGCATTGTAAGTTGGCCTAATTGTGTAGCAAAAGGGCTACAGTCAACAGATTGTCAGTATGCTTCCTAGAGTAAATGTGTACTATTACAATTTGAATCTAACGATAACATTGAAAGAACCATAATATACTTGTTTGTGATGTTGATAAAAACCTTTAGAAGGATTTAAAACATTGAAAATAGAAAACTACAAAGGATATCCCCCTGAAACACCCAAGAAAATACACAGTAGGCTCAGATTTCTCGTCTCCTTAAAAATATGACAGACTGTTTTACCACTGGAAGTGAGAATTAAAGCACATACGCCTGATGCTAAACAACTACACATCCTGAACTCCTCTTGCACAACATATGCGAAAACAAAATCTCAATCATCGATTGCCAGATGCCAAAAAGATGGGAACAATAATAATAATAATAAAAAAAAAGATGTATACCATAAATCACTGCTTCTGAACTGCAGGTAGTTTCACAGTAAATCAGACTGCTAGTTGTGATCTAAATGATATTTGCATGGAATCATTATGTCAAATTAAGTAGAAATTATTAAAGCTAATGTCATCTTTGGACTTAAAATAATCTTCCAAGATTTGCACACAGGCTTCTCCACTGAAGTACAGCATTCCATCTGTCTTGACAACTTGTTCTGTTTGTTCTCACTTGTCTCCATTCATGGATTTTTTGGACTCTGTTATTTTCAGCGTAAATAGGGAGAGGAAATACACCGGGTTTCCTTTTGATCGAGCATTTTCCTTCCTGAGCTAGAGAATAACACTGAGATACATGGGTGGTTCAGCTGTGTAACCCTCGTGACAGGTAATCCCCAAATAAGCGAAGAGAAATCAGAGAAAGTCTATTATGCATAGTTCTTTAACATAATAGTTCTAGACAAGGAGAAAGGAAAGTCAGAAAGTAAGAGCAGAAAAGTCAAAGAGGGGGAAATGAAAAGAGAGACAAAGAAAACAATACTGAGAACAAGGAAAGAATATGATTAAGAAAGGTGACTCATTTGTCAAAATCCAAAACGTACTTATATTACACAATGCACTGAAGGAGCAGGAGACTCAGGGCAGCTCTGCAGCCACTCCTTGACTGTTGAAAACGGTCGGTCACAAACACAGAGCTCCCCCGTTCTCCAGACATCCAAGAGAGGAGGTAACATGAATTTTTGCTATGAGAAAAGACAACAGGATCTAGCTTCGAGCATAACCTAAGCCTTCCAATCATTGCCTACAATCTAAAGAGATAAAATATTACTACTTTTTTTTTTTTTAATCAGAGAGGAGTCTTACTCATACTCTGCAGCAGAACTCTTTCAGACTGTATTAGAAAACTTAAGACTTCCTCCATTCACCTCAGAATGATAAGACTTCCTCTGCAAATAGTTGTCCAGTTCCACAAAAGAGATCATCTGCATTCAGGATGGCTTCACAAATCACCAGGGAGCAGTAAGGTGAATGCAGGGCAGGAACAGAGTACCTTCCCAAGATTTAAGGTCATTCTGTGAGCCGCCCTTTACACAATGATGACCATCAAGAAGCACTGCATTCTCCCTGGTAAAAAGAACACAGACCCCAGAAATACTGAGTGTGTCAACATTTGGACGTCACCTCCAACCTGGGGCATTCAGTGACTTGTTCTGATGACAGGAAGTTACTTTAAAGCAAGAAAGTCCCCTCACCTCCACGCCACTAATCTCATCAAGTGCCACCTAGAGTTGGCCTTTTCCCAGTTTGTCCAACAAGCTTGTCCTTGTTGCTCTGGGACCTGATTTGTTCCATCAAAAACCAAGGGAGGGGTAGGCATCCTCCCAGCTTTCTCACAGTATCTATTTGAGAAAGTCTACCTCTCAAAATGACTGAAATGAGGTCTTTCTCATCATATCAGTTCTTTCTTGCCATCCCAAAGCATTCACCTGTATAGTCCTATAAGATCAGAGGAGAGGAGGCTTAAGCTGAACCAAAGCAGGATAAAGAATTTCAGATGACAAAAGAACCACTTGGGAGGGACCACCTTCTTTGCAACATCTGTAGTTCAGGATCCTATTAATTCTACACTTCTTTGGTGTGTAATAGACATCTGGCTTCTGCTGTGAGGAGGCAGAAGCTCCACTTTGTGTTACCACACAGAAATCTGGTACCAGTTATCTTCACATCAGTGTTCTTGTCTTGATTATTTCTACCTTCCACAGTTACAAAAGGACAAGGCATCTTCTGAAAAGCTCCGGCTGGCACAGAAAGCAGCAAATCATCTAGGTCAACAACATGGGTCTTCATGAATCTGAAGTTCTAATCGGTGCCCCGTCTCTCCTAAGACTCTGGCCTGATATTCAAAACCCTCAACGGGACCACACCTGCCTATTGAAAGAAAACCAAACAAACCAAACCCAAACATCCCTCTCTGACTAATCTCAATCATCAATTAGGTTGTAACTGACAAAGAAAGGGAACATGGGGATCTTAATGCATGATCTGAGAATTAGTGAGAAATCCTTATGAGAAGCTGGACCTACACTCAGGAATGCTATCTTGCAAGACCTAAAAATGATCCTCCTGACAGTAAAAGTGGTGCTTTTGGGGAGTGATAGCTCCTTCAAATAAAGACTAAATCTGTAAATGAAGAGCATATTGGACAAAACCTGAGATCTGTGAATGAACCCAAAGTGCAGATCCGTGCACAGATCTGTGCAGCTTTCTTGCTGGTATTCCTGGCTCTGTCATCTCCTGTCTTTATCTTTGTGGGGTAACTCTGAGCACTGACTCAAACTATCTCCAAGTCCTCAAGAAACTCAGCTAAATGTTAATGTTTGCACTGAAATTGCTTCAGTCAGAGAACTGTTGCTGCTGCTGCTGCTGTGAAAAAATAAATCAATCCAAGTCCATTATCAACTGTACCTTCATTTTAACACTGACACATCTAAAATACGTTAATGAGCTGTGTCTGAAAAATAACATCATCAAACTGTTAGATGGAATCACATCTTTTGTGATTTCATTTTGTGACTAACACTGACCTCCCATGTATGGTACCTACCTCTCTTTGCAGATACACTGCTTAACAATATGCAGTTTACACAGAGGTTTATTTCCCATCTAAATAAGAGATGTTTGGAAAAAAACTGCATGCAATTTAGCCCCCCCTCCCCCCCCCAACCCTGAGATAAAAACAGGGCTAAGACTAAAATATTTTCTTTTAAACCTACCTCTCTCTGAGTAAGATAGAGAAGTCTTTGAATAAGCATCTATTAAATGTTTGCCTGGTATGCAGGTAGGAAAGAGAGCAATACCAAATACATGTGAGCGTGCCAAGCACCAAAAAGGACCCAGGGTCAGTATCAGAAGTGGCGTGAGGAAACAGAGGGATGTGGGGCTCCCGTGGAGTGAGGCAAATGACAAGGGCAAATTCCCAGATTGCTTGAGAACAGGGGGTCTGGGAAGGTGGGGTATGGAGTAATTGCAGAATGGTGTAACAGGGAATTTAATAGATCAGAAAAGGCTGAATAGGATAACAGGCCCATTGTTCAGAAAGTTCTCTTTTGTGACCAGGCTTTAAGAGAATGCCAGAGCAACAGATGACTTAATCCTGAGGGGATGCTATGGCGTAAATGAAAGCAGTCTATACCTTGAAAGCCGATGGAATAAATTTCTGTATCACATAACCAGACTGATGACTGCAGCTTTCAGCAAAGTCTTAACAGTTGCAATTGGCAGAAACCACACAATCATGCCCTCCCATGTCCCCCTGTCCCTCTTCAACGACATTTGCCAGCGTACTCGGGGGGCAGAGGGGGGAATAAGCCACATGAATGACAAACAGACACGGTCAAATGCCACGTAAAATACAATGGTTACAGGGAAGAAGAGAAGAGAAAGAAAGAGCAGACTATTCTGTACTGGCTTCCCTTCTCTCCTACGTTCTAACCACAAAACTAAACTGGGAGCCTCCTGGTTGGAGGAACACAGCCTTTAAGCTCCACCTCACCAATTTCCACAGCTTCCCGCTCCCTTGCTAAAGAAATGGAAGTGCCTTACTAGAAGCTTGGTGTAAAATGGAGACTAACCTTCCCAGTCTCTCCCAGAGCATCACAAGTCTCTGGGGAACTTTCCCCATTTGCTCCTGTATTTCTCGGGCTCTATTACAGCAGATCATGGAGCCAGAGGGTCCCACCTCATTCTTGGTACATCAAAGAGCATCTTTCCAGTTATTCCAATCAGGAATACAGAAAAGGCAGTCTAATTTAAAAAGTAAAGGTCACGCTCTAGGGCGTCATACAGAAGATGTTATGCCTGTCCTTGCAAGGATGGCAGGGCTGGTAATGGAAAATGGAATAGGGTTAAAAATGGCATCATCAGCTTTAGCTTTATACGTAAGAGAAGAGCCAGGATATTATTTGTTATATGTCCAATTAAGGAAAGTATAAAATCACTGTTTTCATGAGAAAAGGTGGAAAATGCACATTTCTCAACCAACTACACTTTCTTCATTGAAATTAAATAGACTTTTATTTAAAAAACCAATAATCTTGATCTCATTCTAAATCAGGCAGAGAAGTGAAATGCAGAAATCCCGAAGTCAAACTTTTTCCAGATCTTTGTGAAACGTGGCCTCTAAATTTTCAGCTCCCTACTACATCTAGATGGAATCCATCAGTGGGTTCTAAATTTGGCAACGGAAATTCTTCAATTCTCGGTGAATCTGGTGAGTGATATTCAATCCTAAAACAATCGACTGAGGAAAATCACTTCGCTTTGTAAGAATTCAGAGTTGAAGAAGAGTAACTGAGCTGTGATTTGCAGCTTACTTGGTAGGCAGCGTGTTGTACTTTTTATCCTTCTTCCCACTCCCATTTACCTTTTGCTAAAGAAAAAACAGGAGCACCATAGGTGTGCCTTGCTAGAGCTCCCTGCACAAAAGCTAGGCTTCTGCAAAGCCTTGATCGGAGTTTAATTGAAACACTTGCTTCCATATATATTTCAGATAACTTTTTGAAAGTTTCAAAACATATAAAAGCAGCTATTACCACTTTGAACATTTCTAACTCAGAAAATAAAGGAATAAAAAGTTTCCTCTGTCCTATTTAAATTACATTAGGGTAGCTCTCTGTGGGGCTACCACAAAATCCTTTAGGCCCACTAGTCTCTTAGCTATGTTAAATTAATGAGCCATCTAAGCATTCACTCTTCTACAGATGAGCGTAGACTCTCCAGTCAGACACCTACAATTCACTAAATTGGAAACACTGACCTAAGGGAGACACCATACATACAATATTGCACTGTAACATAAAACACAGATAATATTTGGGGGAATTAAGAAGATGAGGTATGCACTGAGTGGATTTTTCACTGTCAATAGGGATAGGCTTTAATGGACTCAGTGCAGTTCTCCTGACGACCATACCATTTTAGTTTTGCCAGCAGGCAATATTACGTTCTTCTTCATATAAACACCCCAAATACCCAAATTCCAAGAGTCCCCATTACAATGTGTTCCTGCTACTCCATACAATACTTCAATTAAGGCTGAGCTACATTAACTATGATTATAAAAAATATATGTGTTTCCATAATGACATTTTTTCCTCCACCGTTCTAAGTCTTGACTCCCAAAGCTGTGTTTATAATGAGATGGTGTGGTGTACTTTCCATTAAAAGCCTCGGCAGGAGTTTCTGTAGTTTTTCTCATGTATTGCAAGTTCAATACTCTTCCTGCATTTGCTTCACAATAACCAGTCCATTTCCAAGTGATTAATTTTCTATTCTAAAACAAAGCATTCCTTTCCCCTCTCATTTTGCTGGTGTGGTTTTTTTGTGGGTTGTTTTGTTTTGGTTTTTTTTTTCTCCTTTTCTTACCAAAAGAAAAAAAAATACTTTTTCAATGACATCATGGTATAAAATTTTCAAAGCAGGTTTTAGCAGGAGATATGCAGATTGCTTTGAAAAGTTACCCTCATAAATAACAACAAAGTACTGAATTATCAAGGCTGTAACTCAGTCAAGAGGTGCTGTAACCATTTATATTATATGACCTCAGCAGAACCTCTTGATTGAATTGCAGCCTTTCATTAAATCGGGCACTCTGTATTATTTTCTCTGAACTAGAGTAAATCAGAATGGCAAAGAGATTAGCCTCCAAGCCCATCTCTTTGTGATCTAGACGCATATAATTTTTAACCATTGCCTAGATTTTAGTTTGTAACTTAAAAAGATTGTGAATAATCTTCCGCGTCAACAAATCCCGTTCTCTCTGAGGTGGTACAGTTTGATGACGTGACAAAAATACTACTGTGCAACCTAGGTACATTTTGAAACTATAACGCTCGTAAAGGAGCAAGATCCCACGACTGAAACCTAGAGAAAAGTGGGGAAAAGAGGGGGAGAAACTGTAGATTCCACAGCAATGCACACTCATTCACAAAAAGCTGGAAGCCAGAAGGGACCATTAGCTCATCTAGGCTCATCTTCTATATATATTACTGAATATTCATTATTTCATCAACCAAAATCAAACCTTCTTCTGATTTATTTCTAACTACCATTTTACCAGAAGAGAAACAGCTGGCTTCTGAGTCAGGACATTCCATAAATATCTCCCTGCTTTTACTGGAAAGTTGTGTGTGCAGGGATGAGGGCGGAGGGAACCGGGGTACTTCTAACACACTCTCCGTTCATCTCCAGCTGGCTTATACAATGCTGCCTCCATAACGGGAGAGACAACCCCCAGAGCCAGCGGTTCTCAAACAAACCCACGACGACAACGTCAACGGGTTTCAACTTTTTATGGAGCAGGTCCACGCAGGAGCATCTTTGCTCGCAGCGAGCCCACGGAAACGGTTTCTCCAGAGGGTGCTTCCCAAGATGCTTGGGAGACGGCTGCACGTGCCGGGGGTGAGGATTTCCAACAGGAGAGCATCGCTCTGGGTGTACAGTTTGTGTCTCACATGATTTAAGTTTTCCCCACGGCTGGAAGAACACGGCGCTTTCCTTATCTGTCTGTAACGCTTCGCAACGTGCCTTCACTTTTCCTTATTGCTTGGAACTCCCACCTCCTTTTCCAAGCCCCTACGTTCAAACTCGGTAAAGAAAAAAGCTACAGTAAGTCCCTTCTCCTATTTTCTTATATTTGTGTAGCTGTTAGACATTTTGCAAAGGAGGGGAGTACCAGCCAGCCTTTCACAACAAAAGGGCTACTGTCACCGCGCCAGTCCCAGACATGGTGGAAACCAGCCCACAGGAAAAGGCCTGGCTCCAGTGTTAGGGCCCGGCCGAGTACAGTCACTGCATTCACTCAAATTGGCAACAGGTCTCAGTGTTCCTGGCTTTGAGCTGTGAACAAGGGTCGGGATTGAATAACCAATTATACAACCGCTGACTGAGTTTATCCAAGGTTTGCAAACTGCTATAATAGCCCAGTATTCACTGACTGTTTTATCCTTTTCCAGATATAGTGTCATATCTCCCCTTGCGCTCCATTTACATGTCACTTTATTACATACATCCATTAAAAAAGGTTAATACAATGTCACAGTCAATACCTAAATGTTGCCATTCAGCATCCTCGCCTTGCTGCCCGGTACGCTTCACGCAGGCACGTTGCTTTCTCTCCTTCTCCCCCGCGCTCTCCTGCGCGCTCGCTCGCGTGCACGCACACACACACATGCTCTCTTTCCTGCTGTAACTTAAATCAATTTGCTGTCAAGAATACAGAGCAGAGCACGAACCAAACGGTAGCCAAGAGTCAACAGAGAAAAAAAAAAAACACCGCACGCTCCCTAAAGTTGCCAGTCACGGCGAACATATTGTACCGCTAGGCACAGGAATAACCTTTAAAACTCGGAAAGTTCACGTAATTACTTAAAATTGTAGACATTGTTGAGACTCCCTGAATCACCTGGGTCTCCTAAACTATCAGGAAAGTTCACTCGCTAAAGAAGTCTTCTCGGTTGGCTTTTCTCACCTTCAGATAAACGTTAAACATACCAAAAATTGTCCTCCTCTGATTTTTAACGCTTCCCAACTTGACCCCACCTATAACCCAGACGTGTAGGAGGCTGGAAAAGACTGGAAAGAAACAGAACCAAAATACCCTACATCTTCCTGTGAATGACTGATGGAGTTCTTGCTTAAAGTTGTTTTGGGTTTTTTTTTTAGTAAATGACTTATTTTCTCTGATCAAATTGATCATCGCTGTATAGAAGTTTGTTTCTGAAAACAGCAAGAGAAGAAAATGACTCAAAATCTTCTACAGGTTCACTTTTTGAGATAAAGGGATTCCTGTTACTTTTTTCATTCCCGTTTCCTACTGCTCTATTAACACAAAATGGTGTGAGAAACCAAAGACACAATTTTACCTTTCGATTTCATACTATAGAGCATACGAAAGCGGTCTGGTTCAGAGTAGAGGTATTTTATCAGTGGTCAGACCATACCTACAGGCACATGCTCTTGTGAAGAGCTGTACAATAGCAACACAAAATCACTGCTGTTTGCCCATACAGCATCACTGGGAGAAAGGTACAACTTTTGAGTTGGGCAGGGGATCTCCAGTGAAGCCACATTCATTTTACAAATTACAGTCTGGTTCCTGATCACAAAAGCTGATTTCCATTTAAGTTTGTGGATTTTTATAGTTAGGAATAGGGCAGTTCATGTAAAACCAAACCAAAACAAAACCCTTTGATCCTGAAATATAAAAACCATGAGGATATTTTTTATTTCCCCTCACTTTCCTGGGCATGGAGACTTCATCTTTTTGCGTCGACGTATTAAAGCGTAACAAACCCACACCTATTTCTCTGGCATGTCTGACCATGCAAGTCAATGCTTGAATATCATCTAACCCAAGGGTTATATCAACTCATCATCATTAGGTGATGTCTGACTGCAACAATGGGAAACAGAAGATTTTCCCCAGTATGCTCCCAATTCAAAAGAAGATGAAATATACTGTCCATGTAAACTGCACACTAGTCCTAAAGGGAACAAACCCATTCAGCCAAGAGAAAGTCAGTCATTGGGGTAAGACACTCAAAACATGTTTTGGCCTGCTTTTTAAAAGCAAAGATGATCTGTATTTCCCTTCTGATGAGTGCTGAGGCTTCTAACACCAAGCACTGATCCTTACACCGTTGCATGTGATGGTACCAAAGTGTGCTGCAAGGAGCTTAAATGGTCTTATTTCCTCATTCCTTAGTTCAGGAAAAGTTAGGTGTTATGTGAAGCATTGAGAAGCACCATTAGAGGATCACAACAGCCTTAGCAGACTAAACGGAGAGACACTCCAATTTCACATCATTTCTTTGGCTCTTAAAAAAAAAAAAAATAATCAAAATCTTCACAAAGCTCCGTTACTCAATTTAGGAGTCTAAACAAGAAAATTATAGCCAAAACCTATTTCCAATGAATCACTTTCCTATCTAAAAGCCTGTATGTAAAGTTCTTTCTTTCATTCTTCTTTTTTTTTTTTATGTCATGCCTTTTGAAACGGACACAATGCAACTGCCCACTTTTGCATCATAAAAGATCTGTAGGCACCACATTGTTCAGCTATCAGTAATAGACTCCTGATTGAGTTGGACTCTGAATGACACATAGTAGCAGCAAATGATAAAAAGAGAGACTGGAGAAAACCCCTCCCCTCAATTTACTCCTAAACCAATTGTGTGCAAGCTACGTGCACCATGAAATTCTGATCTGTTAGAATTAATCTATTAGCATTCTAATCTTTTAGAACAAATTATATTAGCACTGTTTATGAAAGCTATGGTAAATCCTTATCCAAAAACATGAATGGCAAAAAGGAATGGGACAATTCTTATGGCTAGTGGAGAGGTTGATCTTTTTCCTTTTGTTTTCCTTCTCTCGTCTAATTGTTCTAAAGCTTAAAAAAAAAAAAACACACAAAAAAAAAAAAAAGAGACTAAATTTTGCTATCACAGTTTCTTACAACTTCTTACAACTTTGTAACCTGACTTTGTGCTAATCTAACTGAGCTTGAAGCAAGGAGTTAAGAGCAACAGCTGAACCCCTTTGGAAAAGGACATTCTCCAAACCCTGACTTCTTTTTCCTGCTCATTCAAGCACAAAAAGGAGAAAATGGGGCTGGAATTTCTACAACCAAAAATCAAAACAACAAAACAGGACATGACGCATCTTGGCAAGTTTACAGGCTTTCAGACAGAGAAGGATGCAAAACGGCATCGTATCTGGACAAACGCTTGCAACAAAGAATAGTCTAACTTGAAAATACTGTCATAAAAAAACTTCACATGTTTTCCTGTCAGGAAATTCTGAAAGTGAAAATTTCCACCTATCACCCCTTTTTTTTCACAAATTAACATCTTGAAAGTGTCCACAGCTATGGCCACCACAAAAGACGCTGCCAGACACGCTGTTCTGTAGGAGGATGTCTCAGTGTTACTTTAGCAGTGTTAGGATCTCACCCATTAGAAGAGGATGGTTCTGTAAGGTACCTACGATAGTCTGTGCTTCTGTGTTTGAAGGAAACTGGTATTTCCTGAAAGATGGTGGGCCTCTCAAGTAAAACTGTCACATTACTGATCTGTGGAGCGGTGTTTTCATTCCACTGGTAGATGGCTTCTTGCAAACACTTCAATTATGTATAAATGCAGAAAGAGGACGTAGTACAATACTTTCTGATTGCTAACTAGTATTTTTGTCTCAAGCCTCAAACAATGGACAATTCAGATTTCATGCATTCGAACGCTAGTCTACAAATGTTACTAGCCCAGTTTGTCCCACAGTCCACAGACCCTGAAAGAGTGGTGAGCACTTTAGTAAGCAATTCAAATATTTTGTTATACTAAAAAAAGGTATTAAAAATAATAGTTTTACTTCCTTCTAAATTTAGTGACAAAATTTGACCGGTTAGTTTCCAACCTTCTCATCACTTTTCCTTCAAAGCCCTCCTTATTTTGATCACATGATTTTCATTAATATTACAAGTGAGATATTAATTAACATCTATACTAATTAACATCTAACTATTCAATCCTTGACAGAAAAGAATAACAAATCAGAGTTTGATTTACTGACTCCTTGAAACAGATTCTTAGGGGAAATGAAGAAATTCAGAGATTAGAACAAATTTTATCTTATGGAACTCATTCTTTGGTGACTCTAGAGCTCTATTTATAATTGTGCCTTTTGGTATTCATGCTACTTCCCTGCCCTCATCAAAAGAGAAGTACAAAGCAGCAAATGCGAGGGCAAATTTTTCCTTCCATCAATTTTGATGGCTAGATGCCCTAACACAGCACACTTTTATTTCTATTATAGTTCACTTCTTAGCCTACTGTTAGCAATAGCCAGTTTTAAGGCAGGTCCAGTAATTCTAGCTTGCTAATTGGTTATTTCAGAATGATATTATTATTGTACTCGAGAATCGGAATGCTACTGCTTTCATCAATCTTTGTTTAAAAAAAACCAAAGATATGAATTTCCACCTCTTCAATTTTGAGACCGCAGCGAAGTGCTGAATTGCCGGTGGTTGGTAGATAGCTTCCATTTCAAACACATATTTATCTGTGTTAGCTGCAAAATGATAGGGCTGTACAGGAGGAAAGATTCACTTGTTTCATGTTCCTAATCTTCTGCTGAATACCCCTTCGTAACGACTATAAAGGGATGGATTTATTTGAATTTCATTTGTGATGTCATGCAGATTTAAGAGCATTCCGAAGTACAGGAATTACAGGGGAAGCTTTGAAAACTTTTCTCTCTGCACTAGGTACAATGAACAGCCAGGAACGGTGAAACTCAAGAGAAATCTAACTTAAAATCTATCAGACTATTAACATTTTAACCGCCCTCGGTCATATTCATGTTGTTCCATTTTCAAGTTATTTTCCCTTTACAAGAAACATAAACATAAGTTTCTTTGATATTTTAAACCCTGACTTCGAGCCTGTTTTAACCTCCCTCCGTCCAAGTGTTAACTGACTAATAGCTCTGCAGCTGTGGAAGAAAACATCTCTCATCTCCCCCATGGTCTGGCACCTTCCATTTATGGTTAGAATGATTTCATTTTATTTTACCACTGCTGGCTGCCATATTTTTCCCCTAGCTCTCTCCCCAGCCCACTACTAACTGTTATAAACCTTAGAAAGGATTTGGGAAGCTATCACTCAGAGCACCACTGAGCAAGAGCCAATCACCAAGGCAAGGGAAGCCTTCTTACCTAAACAAACCATTATCGGCTCATCTCATGTCTTTGTACTCTTTTTTTTTGCTATTACCTCATGGGATTAACTTTTATCTCTAATCTCTGCTCTGGCCAACTGTCAGGGAGCCTAAAAGCTGCCTGTCTTTTAATCTGTGTGTAATAATACTGCTGTTACTAACAGATAACTGTGAAACAACATGGAGGGAAGGAAAACACACAAATACACAAGGGTTGATTGTTAAAAAACTGCTGTGCTAGCTCCTACCTGAAAGCAGAGTAAGATCACGCGTGGTGTCCGTACTGCATCGCCTTCATTTCCTCTTTCATGTTCTACTTTTCAATCCAAACCCCACTGAAGTGCTTTAATTTGGTGGATCTGCTCTTATTAACCAGTTTATCCACCGGCCAAGTTGTGAGGACTCTGAGAAAATCCTCACCTACTTGGAACTTTCCATTAAGCAAACAAAAATATCACGATGGGGAATAAAAATTAAGGGGAAAAAAGGTAAAGAAAAGTCACGATTCTACTGTATCCAAGGCTTCTAAACAGTCAACATTTTAAACACACCTTGAAATAAATAAGTCACTTACTGGGTGGCATGTTTACCAGGCAGTCAGGCTTTACACGACTTGAAGTTAATTCTTTTATAAGCTCCCCCCACAACTACATTACACCCTGTTTGGTGAAACAAGGTTAGGACTGAAAGAAAAACAAAGACTACTTAATTATGGCCAGGTGTATAGGGAAGCAGCACACACAGAATACAGGGTCTTGTGGGGTTAGAGCAGGGAGGCAAACCCTCATAAAAACTGCTCTTGAAGGGGAGTTGGTGGCATTCTTTTAGTTTTTATTTTTTCAGATTTTATTAAAAGCTTATTAAAGTCAAAGACAGGCCCTTTGATTTAAATCTAGTCCTTGAAAGAGTCTGAAAATCAATGGGGGAGAGGAATAAAGGAGACATACCAAAAAAAGCCTCAGCAGGAGAATTATGGATACAGTATTTTAAAGAAGTGATTGTCAGGACAGAAAGGGTACAAGTATTCTATGGAACAGCAACAGCAATTAAATCAAGAGTGTTAATGATAAATGTATTTTAACTGTTGCACTATTTAACTCCTAGGATTCCAGCTCTTACTATACCTCTAAAATCTTGCAAAGCAAACCGATGCACTCCAATCACTCTCCCGATATGGAAACTTAAGAATCAGGTCTTGCTCCATACCTTGAATAATCAGCAAACTCAGACTTAGGGAAGCTGGGAGGTGTAAACTAGCACATGTCAAAAACTCCCTCCTGGCAGGTCCAAGACAATTACTTTGTGGGCTGTTACTCTGAGGGTCCCAATTAGAACTGATCAGGAGGTTCAGTATCGTGCTTTTCATCATTAAATCTCAGTGCTTTACAAAAGAGGTCATTATCATTACAGTAGTAGTATTGAAGCCGCCTAGTCTACGGGTCTACGGCTGAAGAAAGATTTGTGGGGAAAAGCAGAGAACTTTATTAGATGATATGGACAATGTTTGCTCGCCCCTGTCAAATCCGATGACGACTTTGTACACCCTAATGGCCGTGTAATTTTCCAGCTTTAGTTGGAAAGACATCTTTATTCCCAAGCAGGGGAAGATAAGGTAGAAAAAGAAATGACTTGTCCAAGGTCACCCAAGAAGGCCCAGTGGCAGAGACAAGGTCTTTTATTCTAAAGCTGAGTCAGGTGCCAAAATAATCAGAGCTTTCTGTCACTCTCTACACCTGGTTGAGCTGCACCGGGAAATGAATGAGAAGCCAACGAAGGTGTCAAAAAGCAGGTCTGGAGTGTCCCCTGTGGCTAATGTCACCCATAAGAAATCAGAAAGACATTCTGCAGGAGTGATTATCTTCTTCGCGGTGTCTAAATATCAGCCCTCTGCAAAATGTGTTGCAATAATCTCAGTTACAAATCACAGCGACAAGGATTACAGTGGTAGGGTCCAAAAATGAAAGGCAAGGCTGCAATCTTCCAGCCAAGCACAAACAAGCAAAGGGAATTTTTAGCTACTAAAGGCACCTGGAACTCCACGAATAGATGACAGATCAGAGCCAGTCCCTGTCATGAACTTCTTGGCAAAGGAGAGAAAAAGACCATCATGAAGGAGGGAGGGGGAATGGAATCACCCTTCATCACACCTAAATGCTTTCCTAATGTCTGACACTACTCTCTCATCTGAACTGTTTAGGGGGGGATTTGTTCTTAATTCCATATTGTACTTAACCAAAGATGAACATGTCCCAGCAGCCAGAGCTAGCTATCCTTTCACTGGAACTCAAACTCTCTCTTAACTCAAGTCATCGCTCCTAATGATATTTTGAACTCCAATGAAGAAAAGCAGGAAAAAATACAACGAATTCTCCCATCCATCAATACACTGATGCACTCTGTCTGTATTGTGGTTTTTATCACACACTACCTATCTCCAGATGGCTTTCCAGGAATTTTGAATAGATAACAATGAGGAAATTCATGGCCTCTCTTTGCAAAGGAACAAGTGACCACAACTGTCTGGGATTAGTTAGAAAAGAAAATAGGGGAGCAACCAAGAGTGATACCATCCACCTCAGGAAGGGATCACAGATGATTTACCCATTTTTGCTGCTCAAGCATCAAAGGCTGCTGCTATGTTCTAAAAATGCTCTATGCTAGTAAAAAGATGCTCAAAAAGCAAGGCGAGGAGCATTCCCTCTCATCCCAGATCTTGATACTAAACTAACAGGGACAAGAAAATTTCTGGTAACCAAACTGCTCAAAACCTTGTCCCTCCCACCTGCTTCACCCGACAACGTGAAGTCTTTAGACTTGCTCATCTCATTCTGATATGCTTGTATTTAACCCCAAAATACAGGATCTTTACACTGCCACCTTTGAAATTCTTCATACCACTGCGACTGTTGGTCCCCCATTTCATTCCATCGGAGTAAAAATCTACATCTGTTCCACATTGAAGAGACAACATTCACAGTTTTTCAGACTGCCAGCACCAAAACCTAACAACCAACTTCTAATCAGTGACAGAGATGCGCCTACACTTGCTGCCCACTCCCACTAAAATAAGGAATCGGGGACACGAACACCAGCTTTGACCCGAGTGCCCAGATTAGAAACCTCCCACTTGCCCCCCCTCAGAAATCAATATATTGCTGTGTTTAAAAATGTTTTGCTGAAAACTTCTCAGAAGCAGCTTGGTGAGGGTGATTATCTGAGGATCTTAAGTGAGGCTTTAATAAGGTTCTACTGTATACGGTACATCTAAAAAAAAGCCCACTAAAAATAACAATGAGAGATGATTGTAGAGGATCTCACTCTCTAAGCATCATTTCTAGCTTGTGCCCACATGACTCCAGTAAAGATATCTCATCAGGCCACAAGGGCTTGACAGGCCTAATCAATAGCTGTTATTTTTTTTCACAAGTGCCAACAAAAGAAAAACATAATTTATGCCACACAAGATGCTGAAAATAATTTATACTAATTAGACTGCCTAAAATTCCCCTTCTGCGCTTCTGTTTTTGATCGCTTTTAACTTCACAAACTTCGACTGTCCACACTAAATGCTTAGCCTCCGAGCTAGAGAAAAAATGAAAACACAGGAGTAACAAGGGCAATATTACTTTCTTGCTATCTGACAGTTTAAGCTGCCATTTCGAAGCACAATTTGCATTGGATTTTAGAGTCTGACTTCCTTCAACTGTTGTGTAAAGGATGCCTCTACTGCACAAGAACACGAAATTTTTTTCAAGTGAAGGTTAAATGAGTCCAGACCTCTTTCTACAGTCAGCATGTCATGTAATGCTTTTCATTAACTTACAGACCTCTTCTTTAAAAACAGTTTGGGGTTCTTTTTTTTTCCTCCGACATGCTGCTCCAGAACCCCACTGTGTTCTAATGATTAAAAAGTTTCTAATTTCCAGATCACTTTTATTCATAGCCAGTCTTTCTTGTTTTAGGGCCACTGCCATGGCCAATAAAAACTGATGTTTGCCTATGGCTCCTAAAAGCAAGCAGAATTTGGGATAGTGTTTCCTAAATTACTCCAGTGATGAATTTGGCTTACTAATGACCAACAGTTGAGACCACAGACAGAATCTGTCCTACATTTGCTTCGGAGAACCCTTCCTGTAGGTGACAGACACCTCTTCCTGAAACTAAGCTCACCAGACACATTATTATCCCTTACACATTTGAAAAATAAAAGCTAACGTAGCAACTGAAAGTTATTAATGAAGGGAAGACTTGTCTAGGGAACAAAATCTTTCAGAATAAACCCTCCACTGCCATTTGTCTACTCAATTATAAAATGTACTTTCATGAATTGCATCGCTACCAGTAACTATTCACGTTATCTCAGTACAAGGTTAGTTTCCAGTCTCTGCCCTCTTCGGAGAGCTTCGGATCTGGTGTAGAGCTGTCCAACAACGTACAGACAGCTGCGTAGAGCGTTTGTTTTCACCTAGTATTTTTAACTGTGGTAGCACAAAGAAAAGGTTGGATGCTTTCCCAAAACAAATGAAGATGCATTCCAAATCCTAAACCACAAGGTCTAATCCACAAAAGAAACACACGGGGCTGTCAGGCCAAAGCTGTTAGTGGGGGGAACAGACAGGTACTAGGAACCTGTTTGGGAGAGGTGGGACAAGTAGTAAAATGTTCTGCACACGAAGCAAAACTAAGGTGCAGTGAACTGAGGATGGAAGAAAGGTGGTTGCTAGATTTTTATGACAAGTCCCTATTTCTGTAGCACTTTTACCTGATGACCATCCTGCGACTGAATAGCATGACTCAACCAGAACAACCTGCATGGGAAAATACCTGAGGGACACAAATACATTTTCACGTTGAAAATGTTGCTACCTCTGGCTTTATTCTAACATGTGGCTATGCTCTTAGGATACAAGCAGCAACAAAATCAATGCACAGTCTAATGCAGAAGCTTTTTGCCATTCCCTCCTAAATTCATTCCCTTTTGAAAGGGTTCACGCTGTTCTTCCGTCCACAATTTGCATACGCACTTCCAACAGATAGTAATATTTACTACCAGGAATAAGCAAAGTATAAGTATGATAAATAAAGCTAATCTGTACTTCTATTCCAAGATTAAAAGTTTAATAAATGTGACACACCCAACCCTTGCAGTGCTGTAATAAACCATCCCCTGTGCACAGGAGGGAAAAATGTTTTGTTTCTTTTGTAGAAGAAACATTTTCTTTCATAGCTTTCCTCATAAACTGAGACATCACAGGCATCACTATATATATGTCTATGCACATGGAAAAAACTTTCTCCTCTTACCATGACGTCAAAATTCAAGCAGGACAAATAAGAGCATATTGCTTTAAACAAAGGAAGCATTTTACAAACTAATAAATAAAAAAATATGACTGAAAATATTCTTTTGGGGCTTTGCGGAATGACTTTGTAATGGAAAAAAAAAAACCCTCCTAGATATAGACAGGCAGGTGATAATTGGACTCACCTATCAGGAGTGGGTTGAGTATTCATTCAGTTCCCACCCAAACACTGAATCCTCTGTCAGAATTTCTGCTAGCAAGAAAAGCTTGCTCTTTGTCAGCTCCATTAAATACAATTAGCTGAGCGATAGACTCTTGTACAGGAGCTGAGTGGCATTATTAACACAGAACTCTGAAGAATTCTTGCATCCATACCCCACTGTGCTGATTTTGCCAAAGTCACTGTTAGAATCACAGGTTAATTTACCCATGGAGAAAATTAACTTTCAAAAGATCCAAGAAAGAAAAACGTATTTACAAATGTGCCAGCTTCAATTTCAAGGTCTACAAGATTGCAGAAAAATATAATAAAAACAGAGGATCAGTTTTTCTGTTCTTTCAACACGGACAGCAAATCAAATCTTCCCGATCTAGACAGTGCTACAGACATGTATGAGAAAGAAAATAAGAAAGATAACCACATACATTGAGGAACAGATAAGAATCATCAAAAGCATTACCATAGTTTTGAATGATGACAAAAATTGCACTTGAGTGAGATATTAGCCTCCAGCTTCATCACTCTCAACAACACATTTAACGTCAGAGTAAAATTTATAGGATATTAAAGCAAAGAAAACCATGTTTAAAGCAATGCTAACGTTGCCTTGGTGTTTACACACAAACCACCAGAAGTTTACAAATTTAAACTCGACACATCGGCCTTAAGCTGTTTTATAAACACAAACAGCAAAAACTGTAGAGTGCAAGCATCTTAAATGCACTTTTTAATTTTACGGATGGGTTTCAACATCAGCTTTTCACTTCCTTGTCCAGGTTGTTGGGCACTACAACTTCTACTGACAAGGTATTACAAAGTAAAACCCTGCAGCTGTGAAGCTACTCAAAGGATCCAGAAACTTTTATGGCCAAGAATAATATTCAGGAGTCTATGAGTTGAGCTCAAAACGATCAAGTCATATGTTTTAGACACAAAGTCATTCCTTTCAAGGAACAGGTTGAATTTCCCCCCGACTAACACCAAACAGGACATATATACCTATGTAGGTGCATTAAACATTTATTTATCTTCCTTTCCCTTCTGCTTTCATTCTTTGGAAGATCTTCCTCTTCATCTCCAGATATCAGATAATACCAGAGGCAAAAGACAACCAATTTGAATATAGCACATCTATTGTTTTCAAGATTAAAATCAATCCAACAAAGTCCTTCTTTTAATGTAGCAGCTGAAATAGGTATATTGTGTGACTCAAAGTTAATACAGCTCATCTTTTAATTCTTCAGCACTATCTACACCTCGAGAAAATAGCTACCAACACTCTTCATACTGCTGAGTATGTGTAGCCCTAATTCAGAAATTCATTGAGTATGTGCTTAGGTTAAAATATTTGCTTAAATCCACCTTTGTGAAGACAGGCCTAAGTGCCTCCAGTTTAAGAGAGTTTTATGCTACCCTAATGCTGTAGTAAAAAGTCTTTTTTTAAAAACAAAAACACTGATCATATCTGGTTATTACAGAAGTGGTGTGAAAAGCACTATTCTAGTATTTTAAGAAGCGCCTCTTCTAAAAATGTTGTGTATTTGTGAAGGATTTGGGGAATTTAAATAAACTATCTTCAAAAAGCTCTATCTTAATGTACAGAAATAAAAAATAAAACGACAAGGAGAGAGAAACTACACAAACAGGTTTTCCAGCTGATCCTGTTAGGAAGTGGGGCAAATTCTGCCTTTTTTTATTAAGTACTCCATACTGTTACTCCTACTGGAGTAAACCAGAACAGAATTGCTAGGTGCTGTTCATACCCATAATTCCACAGGTCAACTCTTGTTTCGTTAACCAAACACCACAGAGAAAGACACTTTGCAAGAAAAAGGGGATCCACAACTGAAAGTTAAGTCTGGTAGTAAATTATTCAAGACGCATTATCGTCTTAACTCTTCTCACTTTGATTCCAACCACACAAAGAGACAGAAACAAGGAGTTGTTTCTTGTCACCTCTCACAAAACCTTGGTTAATTAGCATAGCAAGGAGCAACGCCACGTGACAATATAGACCCAGACACTAATTTGCTCTGCCATATTCTAACTTAATTAGGTGTGGGCCCAAGCTGCGAGGTTCCAATCTGTATCTGGAAATGCACTGAGTTGGCTAGAGGTTGAGGTGATCCAAATTCAGGTCCTCACTCTCTTCTGTCCCCCAGCTCACATTTACCATCAGACTACCTGTAGCTGGCAGTCTGTGAGGCAAGAAATGCTTTTGTAGCTTGCTGATACAAAACCTAGCACGCATGATCCCAGGCTGAGGTTGCACCTCACAGGGTTACTGGACCCAGGACTGAACACAAAACCATACCAGTTGTCTCTTCCACAAGAAAGAACACTTATAGACCTGACACACTTCAGCAGTCGAGAATATATGCCATTATTGGATAATTAAAGTCACACAAAGACTTTTCTAGAACAGTGCTGATTTTAAAACTTTTTTTTTTAAAAAATAAGACATTTAAAAATATTAGTCTTGTTTGTTTTTCTAACGTGACACGCAGCATTGCACTTTGCATGGAATAAATACTACAGAACTATGCCAACGTCAACATTTAAACATTTAAATCACATGAGACACCAAGTCCAATTTTAAGGTAAAGCAGATACTCTGAGCTGCACTGAAAGTTGAAATGGCTTCGTTACGCCCATCAGACTCATCTGGAAACAGCCTTTTAAATCATTAACTCCTTCCAAAAAGCTTAATTGACATCGCTTCATTGTATTTTTTTTTTTCCTTACTTCTGAGGTTCTGGGTGGGGTTTTGGGGGGTTTTGTTTTGGTGTGGTTTTTTTTTTTTTCTCTGAGGGTGAAAACAAGCTATTGGCATCACTTTCTTTCTGCTTTCAGGTGGAAACGTTACTCTCCTGCAAATTGATGATGAGTCTTTCTGTGCCTGCGTGCAGCAGCTCTATGTCAACACCGTCCCACAACATGCACACGTCTGCACGACACTGATGGGAGAACGTGTAAGCTGTCCTGATGATTTAGTGTTCAAACAAGGGAACAGTCTTTCAGGAAAACCAGCACTGTCCAACTTTCTTTCCCAGAACTGTGTGAAAGGAGAAGATGGCCATTCAACCTGAGGGCTCCACTGCTCCCAGTATGGGCAGGATCGAGTGTGTCAGACATGGAAGTTTTGCTGCTGGCGGATGCTGAGTGAACAATATATGGGCCTCAACACATACCCCATTGGGACTTTAGACAGAGACTAAACAGAACACAGATCCTCAAGAAAAATCAAAACAATACATTGCACGGCCCGAGATACATCCCTAGATGAAAGTTTACTGCTCCTGAAAGCATTCTGGAAAAAAGGTTCTCTTTAGCATCTGAACTGCAGAGATGGTGTTCAACTAACAGACAAACAGGAAGGAAAATATTCTACAAGCTGAGAAGTGAGTGCTACCAAGAAGAGTGTAATTGAATAGTCTGAAGCTGTCTGGTATAGTCTGAGCATAACCACACTTAAGGAAACCTTGCAAACCACCAAACTGTTAGCTACCTGTACCGAACGACACACCAAATCCTTTTAACTGCAGAACATTTTGGCTGAATCCTGTCAAGGCAAAATTAGCCCATGTTGTTCACAACTAAAATTACACACTACCATCCCTATTCAAAGCTTTCTTGTTCAAGGTCTTGCCTATCACATTATTTGCATTTATGCATTTTTCCAAAGTGCACTTGTCCAGAAATTGCCTCAGAACTTTACTGGCTGGAACTAGCCAGGTTTGAAAATTTATGCACAGCAGTATTTTTACTATTCATATTACGTCCTGGCATCACCCCTCAAATCCCTCCACCTCACCCGACAAGAACTTCCCCACAGCAGACTTTACACAAGTATAATAGAATTATTCCATAAGCTATGTACTGGCTGAAGGCTCTACCCCTGACACAGTGAAGGCATTTACAAAGGAGGGGGAAAAAAGCCACCTTTCAATGGTTTAAATGATATTGGAGCCCTTCAATCAACACAAGAGAGTTTTAGCAGAAGATATTCTGGGCTTCTGATCCAAAGTTCACTGACTTCCATTGACTCCAGTAGGCTTAGACAATCACTAAAAATTAGTTCATAAATTTGGTTTCACTGAATTGTTGAAGGTGTTAATTTGCTGAATTCTTGAAGAAATAAATTCTCCTTTTAATTCCCTTGGAAGAACTGACCTAACACCAGTGTAATTTCAGGCAGTGAGCATCTTTGCGGGAGAGCAACTAACAAGAGGAGACAATGCAGTATCCCTAGTTCAATTTCTTCTTCCTCTCTTCTGCCAAGTTTGCCAACAAGTGTGCAAAACAGGCTGGATTGTTAATGTTTTCTTTAATATGGTTACTTCTCTTAGGGCTGTGAGCCAGCATGATGCCATCTTTCAATGGGATACAGTCGTTCTATGGCTCATGCAGTGACTCTGTAAGAAAAGGCAAAAAACCCAAACGAAACACAAACAAACAAACCAGCCTTCTAAAAGTCACCACTATTATAAAAAAAAAAAAACCCTAAAAGAAAGGATCCACAGAAAGCCAATGCAACCAACTTCCTATGCTCTCTGGTAGCTCAAGGACAGGTCTATCTCCTCTTCTGTGGTTCTTTTAAACCCGCTCTGAAAATGCTTTGAGATCTTTCCTTTTCTCTTGGCCAAGGTTGGCTAGTCTGCCTGATACAATCTGTGTTAGCCATGCATACGTAGGGCAAGTTTAAAGCTTGGAATTACAGTTCTGATGGCTGGCTGGATGGGGAGAAGTGTGTTAGGCTGTTTACTCTGTGTGTCCGCGCTGGTTCAGCTAAGTCAAAGAAAGCAGGGAAGAGGGTTCTGACTAGATAGTTTGCAAACTGTTAAACAGTTCTGGGAATACGATCAAAGCAAAATTCCTACGTTTTACTGTTTATAATTCCTGTATTTCACAGTTGCATATGAACCTTCTTGTCTGCATGAATTTTCCTTCTACTGACATTCCGCAAGAGCACTGGTGGAGACCTCTAACCAGGGCACTTGAACTAAGCCTCCTAAGACTCCGTTCCAGCCACACTCCTTATAGTTGTTAAGAACATCAAAATGTTCTCAGAAAGTTCAACGTAGACTTCTAAAAACAAAGACCCGACAGTTGCAAAAAGTACCAATGAAAGGAAATAATTTATACAAGAGAACTAAACTAAGTGACTGTTACTCTAGCAGGAAAAAAAAAATGAATGGAATAATGTGCATTACAGAAGAGTAGCTTTAATTCTAAAAAGCATTCATTCTGTGATCATGTGGTTGACTTCCCAGGATATCAGCTTGTAGCAGTAGGACACAGCAACCTCAAACAGTTAGCAGGACACTAAATTCTTAAGTTCTCCAGGAGCTGCCATGGACCTCATCCAAATTAAAAACATCTAAACACCTTCTTGTCAGACAGATTGTAAAATGAGCTTGCAGAACACTCACCACTCACTGGTAACTGCCTGTACATTCACTCTTATTTCACAATACACACCCTAACTTACAATCGACGGCAGAAGACAACGCTACATCAGTTTACAGTAGGCAAAGACAAACCACGCAGGGCAGAACTAGAAGCAGTTGACAAGCTGCAAATTCTTATCTTTAAGTTTACCTTGTGAAAACTTGCTCATGACCATGCTCTGAAGCTGCAGAAAAATGCAGTAATTACAGGTAAAACTTCTTTTAAAGTGGTTTTGTTCAACAATTGCTGCTGCACTCCTAGCTTCTGTTCTAGTTGTTTTAACTTGAGGTTAAGTACCTACAGGCTTCTCTCTTATTGAAAAATATCTTATGGGTAAGTCCAGAGCTGCTGGCTGTGGAAAAAGGTGGATAGAAATGAGGTGGGAGAGAAGTCACAATTATATATTTTGTGGCTTCTTCACAACTTGAAAATAAAATCCTCTTAAAAAGACAATACCCTAAGTAAAAATCCCTTTCTTTTTCACTTCAACCGGTCAGAAAATGTTAAGATTTTGAAAATCCTGAAGCAAAATCTTGAAGGAGATATTACAAAAGTTACAAAGAAATACTGCCCTTACTAGTGAGCATTATGTGAGGTGAACTAGTTTTTTTAATACTACTACCTTTATAGTTACTGGCAAAGAAAACACAAAGTAAGCATGGTCACTGCCTCAATGAGTTTAAAACACAGCAAGTTTTAAAAATAATGTAAACGTCGGGCTTTGTCATCTTGTCCTCCACAGACAAGCAGAAATAGGCATCAGTTTACATCAGCTTCTCCCAGGAACATAAACACATACACATAGAGAGAAATATACAGTCTTAATCTTAGCTCTGTTGACTTTGTCCGCGACAGCCCACCAATGCCACATAAATGAGCTTATCTCCTGTGTTTTTCTGAAAAAAATGTCATCTTCCATCGCCTAGATGGAATCAGAAAAATCCAGACACATGACCACTGACAAGCAGTCCACCTGGAGAGGAGAGAAATATTTAACTGTATCATCTCGGACACCCATCAACAGCGGATAAAGAAAGTTTTGTTCAAAGGTACCAAAACAACCGCTTTGTTATGGAAAGCAAGAAAAAAAAGCACTTCTTTTCTCCCGTTGGAAGCAAATCACATTGGTACCACTGAAAACAGGTGCAGCTATGTGAATGTGATTACTTTGAGGTGTATCTATCAAAGACAGTTGGCAGTAGTTAGCAGGACATGGAATTTTTTCTGCTTATTTTCTTGGAGAAGTTTTATCAATTTAAGCAATACATTTACCATTCTAGTTTTGAATGCAAATGAGTATTTTTTTCAGCTTAGCTCATAGACCTTCCTAGACAACAAACTAAACTGAAAATGTCACTCTTCCACCCCAACAAGAACAAACACACAGTGGGCTGTGGCAATATACTGATAAATTTAACGTTGCACATTGCATTTTATGAATATAGGAACATCGGACACGTAGCTTACTATATACTGAGGTTAGACATCCGTAAGAATGGTCAAGAACTGCATTTAATATCTCATCTAAGAGAAACTGCTGCTTAATTAAAAGCCTAGCAATATTCTGCGCTGTACTGGCATTGCAGTGCACTTTACAGAGTCATGTCCTGTTGATAGCAAATTTTCACTATTAGTTTTGCTATTACTGTTGCTTTTCTGGCTTGCCTTGGAGATGCTTGTTCATGCTCCTCAAATCTAGTTAATGGATGTTAATGAGCTCTTTCAAGAATACAAGTGGAAAGATTGAAAACAAGGTAAAGAAGAAAGGGAAAATGATACGGAACTGCAAGATGAAAACCAAAAGAAAAGAGGAATAAATAAGCAGAGCCTGTTTTTCTTCATGTTACACATTTTTTTCTGTCAGTGGTGAAAAAAAGCTATGGAGCAATCTTTCTTCTCCTCTCAAAAAACAGACTTCAGGTAATTCTTCCTCTACTTACTCCAATCACACAAGCAAGAAACAAATGGATGGACAAACGCTGTTAAGTATCACAGGTCCCTTGAGTTCTTGGCCACTAAAGGGTCTCCTTGGCTGGTCCCTAAGGACAGAGACTGGTTTTATGAATTCAGCAGCACAAATAATTGTGTGCCTGCAGACTCCTCCTGAGCCAATCTAGAGCATTCCACAACCCCCACCCTTTGTATGTG
This sequence comes from Todiramphus chloris collaris, assembly GCA_025345505.1. Classification (NCBI taxonomy): domain Eukaryota; kingdom Metazoa; phylum Chordata; class Aves; order Coraciiformes; family Alcedinidae; genus Todiramphus; species Todiramphus chloris. Next base: position 8,228,952 of record JANVCC010000066.1, on the reverse strand, counting down.
TGCTCTGTCTATCTTCTGGGAGATAATGGTGTATGTAGACATCTCTTACACCTTTGGATTGTCAAACATAAATCAGTGGGCCAAAACTACTAAATGCAAAGTCAAAGAAATTTAAATATTGACTCAAGTTGCAAAATTCAGATTTTGAATACCCCTGAATTCAGATTGGCAGGGTCAAGAGTTTAGGTTCAGTCCCTCACCCAACAGGAAGCCAGCTGAAAAATGTGCTTACCTGTTAACTCCCAGAATCATCAGTGTGAATTGACAAGGTTTTACTACATACAGATAAGATTAATGGAACCTTTCAAGTTGCACAAAACCCTCAAAGGTTTGGAAGTACCTCTTAATTTGAGTAAGCCAAAAAGACACACATTTTCTATGTTGAAGACACTGGGCTCTGACTCAGTCTCACTTCAGTTTTACACATAATTTCACTGATGCCACCGGAATGACCCATCTTTTACAACGGTCTCATACCAAAGGAGATTCAAGCTATGTGTCTTGCAAAAGAGAAAATAAGAAAAATTTGTGTTAAATTAGCCTTTGCAACTTTAACTTAACCAACATCTCATTTTAAGAAATGTTGTACCTTTAACAGTATTCAGAGTATTCATCAAGGAGGTGGTGGCAGCTTGCTGCAGAAGCCATGAGTCAAACATCAGTTCTGGTGTGAAAGGCAGCGTGGATGAGATCACAGAATGGTTTGGGTTGGAAGGGACCTTTAAAAGTCATCTCATCCAACCTCCATCCAGTGAGCAGAGACATCTTTAACTAGATCAGGTTGCTCAGGGCCCTGTCCAACCTGACCTTGAATGTTTCCAGGGATGGGGCATCTTCTCTGGGCAACTTGTTCCAGTGTTTCACCACCCTCACTGTAAAAAATTTCTTCCTTATATCTAGTCTGAATCAATCCTCCTGTAGTTTAAAACCATTACCCCTTGTCCTGTCACAACAGACCCGGGTAAAAACTGTCCCATTTTTCTTACAGGCCCCCTTTAAATACTGAAAGGCTGCAATAAGGTCTCCCAGAGCCTTCTCCAGGCTGAGCAACCCCTACTCTCTAAGCCTTTCTTCACAGACGTGGAGATGGAAGGAATAACAAAGCAGCACTCCACCTCAGGAACCATAAGCATGCCTGGCTTCGAAGCTCAGTTGTTTTTTCAAACAACTACAGGCATCTTGCAAAGCAGAAACTAAACCTATATTGACAAATCCTTGTAAGCTAGAACATTTGACAATTCATCCTCCAGCAGGGCCTGATGCAGTTGTAAACGATGAAGTATCACATACACATAATACCAGTACATAAAAGGTGGATACCAAGAAGATGGAGTGTCCCTTATTGCAAGGAGTCGTGTGGAAAAGACAAGGGGTAATGGGTACAAGTTACTCCTGGGGAGATTACAGTTGGACTCCAGAAGAAAATTTTTCACCATGAAAACAATTAGGCATTGGAATAATCTCCCAAGGGAAGTGGTGGATTCCCCTACACTGGACAGTTTGAAGACTCAGCTTCACAGGGTGCTAGGCCATCTCATTTAAACTATATATATATACACACACACACAGTTAAACTTAAAAGGTTGTACTAGATGATCCTTGAGGTCCCTTCCAACCTGGTATTCTACGATTCTATAAATGACCAAATGAAACTGCATCAGAATCTGAACTCTTTAATCTCTGCAAAACAAAATGCTTATGGTTTGGGTAGAAAAAGTTTCCACCACGGCGTATCATTTCTTTATGTGAATTTTCAGTCACCTCAGTATTTTATAGGAAGTTCTTGCTTTGATCTAACAACTCTCCTGCCCAGTAGCACCTTCTGTGAAATCAGAATTTTAGATTAATGTATTACTGATTAAATCCTTACATGAAGGAAATGATGTTCTCCTCTCTGCTAAAATGTTCCTGGTATACCACTGTAGCTCCAGTATTTATCCACACAGCATGAGAAACACGGCAGAATTCAAGATAAACAACCCCAGCTCCTGCTAATGTTAGTAGCAATAGTAGCTGTGAGTGTGTGTAAGTAAGTAGTTTGGTCCTACGTATCCCACAGCCTCCCATGCACAGATGCACTTCATAACTAGTATTCCATTTTTCTAATACTAAATGGGACCTTCAGGAATCATTTCACATTTAACTGAAAAATACTACAGTGGTTTAGTAAGTGATGGGAAATCTGAAGAAGCTGCTTCTTGTCCTACTTCAACAGTAGCACCGTTGGAGAAGAAAGATAATAATGATGGCTCAACCAAAGGCTGATAGATAGGAATAGTGTTATTTCATAAAGAATTTCAAACTTCTCTAGGAAGACATTAACATGGGGGGGGGGGGCTTTGAAAACAGCCACAACTGTACTGGAATTTAGGATGCTGCTCAGGTAGGTGCAATTCTGTAGTACCAGCTGAGCATGCCAAAAAGCAGAGATACATTTTAAAGGTGGAAATGAGATCAGCACCTGCCCTGATGAATTAGCTGGTACTTCAGCATCTGACATTTCCTTTTTGTCTTTCATATAATTACTAAAGTTTTTGTCTTCTTTTCTTAAACAGTAACATTCTTCATCCAAGTGTAAGAATGAAGAGAGAAAAGAAAAGAATTATACTAGTATTATTTGAGGAATATTTCCTATTTTAACAGAATGCTCTTGAAAAAACTCAAAACTAAAAGATAACGAAAATCTCAAGAAATTAGGCTTCAGATGGAAGTCTTTATTTTGCAACACGACATAGACACACTGCCTTTATTTATGTAGGAGACAGACAATACAAAGCATGATTTTTTTTTAAAGGATCCCTTTTATTTGGCTACCTGGCACTTGAAATCACCTGCTGAGAAAAAAAAAAAATTACCTATAGCCACTTTTTTAAGTACATCTTTTTCCTAGGAACATGCAAAAGGATGCCTGAATAATCCTCTTCAGTGTTTTAGGAATGGCTTGTAACATAAGTCAAGAGAGCAGCCTCAGTTCTCTACCAGTTGAAAATCTGGCCAGACAATTGGGATGAGTGGAAACCTTAAAGGCACAGAAATCCCTCCTTGTCAGGACTCGGGTTTGTGTAATCCACAAGTGCTATCTGACTCTGAAGCACTGGTAATGGACTATAGATCCTGACCACATAGGAATAAGTCACATTAGAGAGTGTCTACTGAAATCAATAACATCTATCCAATTTATGATTGTTTTCTCTACAGTTCTTAAGGCTACCATGTGTATGCCATTAATCTAGCAACTGAAAGCTGTTTTAAATGTCTTCCTTACGAGGTAGCTCCTGTTAAAACTAGTTAGGAAAACTAGGCGCGCGTTGAGGCAAAAGGGAGAAAACAAAAGAGCAGTGCTTCTAAAAAGGAGGCTTTATTTTTGGCAATAAAAATTTAGAGCCCCCCCCCCCCCTTCCTCCCTCCCAAACCCTCAGGTTGATTCATCTCTCATTCAAATTTAAAATGCACAGAGAGGCTGCAACAAACCCACAGAAGATTGATATGCGCTGCACTCCACACATGGTTTAGCTCTTTATTCCAAAGCCTGGCATGCTGATGTTGGGTTTTGTGATATTATTATTTCAATATATAATAAACAGGGTTCCATCTAAAAAAAAAAACACAACAGTGCAATGCAAGTCCCCTTTAAAAAAATAAAAGAGGGGGGGAGGAAAAAAAAAAAAATACAAATTGTTACTATAGTGCTTTGAGAGAAAGGGAGCGAGAGATTCACAATGCAGGCTCAGAACTTGGCAACCTGTAAAAGTGCCCAGTCGAAAATTACTAACAGCTGGAGATGACAGTTGTTTTAACAGCTGAGCTGACAGGATTAATTTAAATGCACTGAAATCAAAAGTAGATAACACCTGTTTAGTCTTCCAGGGCCATTCGACAAGGTAGGCCAAAGGAAAAAAAAAAAAGAAGCGGAGCCAGGGCTGTCTGTGCGAGCGCGCGCGTGTGCATCTATGTATGTATGTACGTATGTATGTACGCACGCGTGTAAGTGAGGGCACGTGGGTGCCTCCTCCTCCTCCTCCTTTTTTTCTCTCCCCCTCCTTCTGCGGAGGACAGAAGGACTTTGGGAAAGAATTCCATACTTTTTGAAGGCTGAAGAGCCGTGCCTTGTCACACAATAACAGAGAGGCCGACCCCCGTCAGCTCGAAACATCTGGTTCCCATTGTGCCCACCCCCCTGCTCACCCTTCTTCCCCCCCCCCCCCCCCTTCTCTTATCCAAGGTCTTTGACCCAAACCCAACAATGGATAAAGATCACCGGATTTTAAAGCTGCAGTTTCTCACTCCCGCACACCCCGGCGATCCCCCCCTGGCTTCATTAATGCATTCTCTTTGAGCTCCCAGGCACTAAAGCTCCCACAAGCTCCCTCCCACCCACCTCTTCCCCTCAACTAAAAAACAAAACAAAAAAAAATTCCTCACCTTCTTGCCGTGCCAGAGCTCGCGACTCGCACGCCCGTAAAATAAATAAATAAATTCTACAAGGCGTGTGAGGAAAAAGCCTGTGAAACAGCAAGAATTTTTCTCTGTGGCAGGCAAGGAGGGGATGGTTTTCTGCCTGCCCCTAACTCCAGCGCGCGTACACGGTGTCCTGTGCCACGAGGACCACACCTTGATGCCCCAGCACAGCCCTGGTTCCAGGTAAGAGCACCAAGGGGAATCAACACTGAGAACCGACTGGCCCAGGAGAATCTCTAGGAGGAGGTACGGAAACCAAATCTTCTCCTAGCAGCGCAACCACCGCGCAGAGCCGCGCTGCCAGCTTCGCGTTGCACAACAACCCTGCAAAGCCCAACTCTGCAGCTGCTCCGCTTGCAGAAATCCCATTGAGGCAAAAGTGAGCTCTGCCTGGGAGGAAGCTACTGAATTGAGGCCAAAAGTTTCCAAACTCAACCTGCAGTCTCATTTCTCGTTAGGAAGACAAATGGGGCTGGGCTGTAACAGGCGCGTTATTTCCAGACAACTTGTTTCCTCAAAACTATGCCCAGTCCTTTCTTTTAAGCAGGACCACTGTCAGGCTCCATCTCTCAAGCAGGAATTAAATATCACCACTGTGAAGAAATATACAGTTACTACTATCAACCACGCTTTTGAAGCGCAGAACTTGGACACAGAGAATTAAGTTAATGTGAAAAAAACAAATCCCACAAAAATAAAAACCAGAAGGAACTGTATTTTCTGACTTTGTGCTTTTAGCCACAGGATCCATCTTTCCTCCTTGTATTCCTCCAGAGAAAAAAAAAAAAAAAAAAATAATAGCCCTGCAGTTGGTACAGTGATGCTGCAGCTGTACACTTGATACAACAAAAGGCTGCGTTCAGCTCTCCCTTCTTGTTCCACAGCCCTTCAGCAGGACGAAGGTGAACTGAAAAGCTCGCGTGCTCGCTCCAGCTAACTGCAAGCCTACCCACCGCACTGTCACATCAATATCAAAGCATGGTGGGCACCTTCAGTCTTCACAGTTGAAAAAAAAAGAGGGGAAAAAAAAAAAAAAAAGAAAAGTGTTCAGAAGAACTGTTCAGAAAATGTTTGATTCATTGATATCAAAAGCTGGAGAATCACAGATATTCTCGGTTACTGCATTAACCCTTGCCAGAAAGAAAAGGAGAAGGAAAAACCATCCACGATAGCGTTCTCTTCGCCGCGGGTTTCAGCGTACTGGGCTTGTATTCTCTTTGCATTTCCAGCCACTAAAGCTCCCACACGCTCCCTCCCACCTTCCTCTTCCCCAAACAGCACCGAGCTTCATATAAGCTAATTCACCGTGCCAAGAAAAACAGAACAATTCTTAACTAAGCTGCATCTATATTTACTCGTTTCAGAATTTCAAGTTCTCTTGTAGCATTTATTGTCCAAGTAGAACTATTTCTGCGGACAAATGTAAGTATTAATGGCAATTCTGATGTGAGAAAGACCAAAACACAGCTCTCAGGTGTGGGTCCCGTATGCACCAAATTTAGGTAAAACCACAATCAGCACTTAATTTACCTAGACAAGTTCAAGTCTGGGTCTAAAACTGTCTTTGCTTTGTTTCACAAGAAAATGCCAAGACAGTTTAAAACTCAGGTCACACGAACCTTTCTCCAGAGGGTACACTTTGGATACTAAATTAATTTTAATGAAGCTATGGAGTGCCTTGTGATGGACTGTACCTGAGTTTTACTGCTGCAACCTAGCCCATATAGCAGAGGATTTACTGCATGCTGCTCTGTTGCCCATCTTGCCAGCTTTGTATCCCAGGCAGGAGATGGACTGTACAGGAGTATGCTATACTAGGAGATGGACACTGACACCAGTTCTCACTTACTCCTGGGTAGGAAAGTGCAGAACTTAAGTCTAATGAAATATAAAACTTGCTGAAGCATTGAACTTTTCCAGCAAATGAACCCAGAGATTCCCAATACATTACTAAAATATTGGGTTAATACCAGAGGGCATTTTTCCTGTTATTTTTCACGTCCACAAACCTCTGCATGTCTGGATTCTGGCCAAGTCTGGAAACAGAAGTGCCAAGGAACATGCGAGAGGCTGTTCTCCTGACAATTCCAATTTGGCTGGTTGCTGGAAGTGACAGAAATCCCCCGAGAAAACCAGCACTAACGATAGTTCACTGCCTGATATGCAGACATAAGAGCCTTCCTGTTCAACACACAAAAAAAAAAGAAAAAAAATCAGGAAATATTTCAAAGATGGGAATAAAAACACCCAAAACAACAAACTGGAGTAAAGTTGAGCAAACATATATTTTAAAACATGATGAAACACTCGACTCCTTCTAAGCACACATCAAATTGCAGCAGTCATAGTTGTATTAACAGTGATGATGATGATGATGGCAGGAAGGCATGACCACCATTGCTTGTATTCATACTTCATTCTTACAAATTTTATAAAATCTATCTACACATCTAAATAATTAATTTCCATTCATATTTACAGGGGAAAAAAAAATAATCTTGCTTTTTAGAGGGTTTTTTTAACAAAGTTTTCAGTCTACTGGGCATGCGATGATAATTGCTTCTCTGTTCTGCTTAATGATAGAGTCCTTTCCCTGTACAAAATAAGAAGCAGTTTTTTTCCTCGCTTTTTATTTCTTTACACAACTCAGAGGCTCAAAGAAGATAATTACAAACAATGCCTGAAGAATGGTTCAGTTAATGTTAATTTATACAACAAACTAATTACTACCAAATGGTAAAAAATCACATGTGGAAGTTCCTGTCTCCCACGCACACAACTAAACCAGCAGCCATCTGTCTCAGCCTGGGAGCTCTCAGTGACAACCGAGGAAAGCAAGGGGAAGGATGAATCCAGATACACTAGCTGCTGCTTCTGACACAAAATTACAGCATTTGAACACCAGGCTCTGTATGGCAATCTTATCGGTGGCTTCCCCCCCCTTCATTAATAAAACAAAGAAAGTACTGACATCTATAACTACCTCTCTATTTTAAAAAATGAAAATCTCATTTTTTTTCTCAATTTCAAGAACTTAATCTGAGGTCTACAGCTGTAATTCCTCCTCCTGGCAATTTCTTTACAATGTCCTTAGTATACTGACTAGCAGAAAATATGAGGTGTAGGCTTTGAGTCTGCTTACAGCATGTTAGACATCACAATGGAAAAACGTGCTTTTTCTGTTTCAACATTTTTTTCACAACCTGAGAAAGCAATTTTCTCCCAAACCTTGAAAAAAATCAAAGTCAGTACAATTGTTAAACACTTTCATGGGATGCTCATTAAAAACTGACAAGGAGAAAATAGCTGGGGACAAATCCTGAAGCATTTGTTCAGTTTAAAGTCTCACTGAATTCAATGTGAGTGTTACTTTATTGAGGACTTCAATACCAGATCCTTTAGATGCATAAGGACCTTGGCATTTTGACTGTTAATTATTCTCTGATGAGCTTGCATCTAGTGAAACAAACTAAACACAATATTATCCCCTAAGCTCTGTTCAAGAAATCTCAACTCAAATATTCTCTTCTCCCTGTGAGATCAGAACTCCAACAGTCATCAAAGAAAGTGCTGCACATGAATGGGAGCAAAATATCAGAGTTTAGATTCACAGTACAGATTTCAGAGGAGAAGGGGTTTTTTTCCCCTAACAATAAAAACTTACAAATCTTTCTATGTTTGAATATAAGGCAAAATTCTCCTATTGCAGCACGGCCTCTACGTATCTTATTTAGACCAGGACCCCCTCTTATGTGTATGTGAATCCCCCACCAGTGCCCAAATGCAGCCTTATGACTTTATTAGAAAGAGCCAAGCCAGGATAAGGTAGACTAAATATCTCCTATTAAACTAAATGTCTACCAACTTGTGTTTCTGAGTATTCACCTTTTCACAAAGAAAGAATACGTTTCAGATGGCCCGAAATGATCCCAGAGGAGGAACAAGTGTTACGTCAATTTAAAACAAGGTCTCTGTAATCTCATATTCATGATGTAACACAGTCATTATTTCTACGTGGCAAGAACAGTATCGACAATTTAAATGAAGTAAACAAGGAAGGATCACAAGAGAATCTACACAGCCAAACAATAATGCCTAATTAGTCCTCATTCATAGTCCTTAACAGAGAAAAAAATCAAAATTACGGGGACACGGTTCTTGCATACAGCCAGGAGCATAAAATTTTACATAATAAAATATAATCACTTGAGTGAAAGAGGAAGAAGGAATTTTACTGCTGCTCAGCCCTATTTCACCTCATCTCTTTTTATCATTAGGTTACATCATCAAGAGCTGATTTCTGTGAATGGAAACTTAGAATTCTTCATAAGCATTCCACCTTGTTTCACCATGTTTTCAGGTTTTTTTTAGGTGCATGTTACAAAACATTAGCTACTATTTAAGTGTTCACTCCTCTTTCAGAGTGAGGAGGGGGGAGACAAAAAAAAAGATCACAATCCCAATATACCAAGAACTGGACTTTGCTGTAACAAGTGAGCTATGAGAGCTTTCAACACGGAGTTGGTGTGTGAAACGAACCACTGAGTGCTGTGTCACTGAGTGGGATGAGACAAAAAAGGGTCATTCACTACACGGTGTGTTACAGAAAAACCTGTATTCGAGGGGATACTTTGGACATCTTGCAGTCCTTGGGCCATAGCTGACGTCAGGTCTCTTCCCTCCTCTTTCACCCCAAGTAGCCTCAAGAAGCTCTCACAGCCAAAAGTCTGCCTCTAATTTTAGTTCCTACTCCTGGCACATGTTGTGTCCTAGATCACTGAAAGCCTTGAATTAATACACTAAGACCTAGTATTAAGCTAAAGAACTGACAGCTTTATGGAAGGCATTCAGCCTGGGAGGAAAACTACCTGTGATTGCCTAAACAATCCCAATGCCCTTTCCTAGTAGGAACAAGATTGTGGGGGAAAAATAATAATAGTAATAATAAAAAAAAGTCAATCATCAAAAAAATCCCCATTAATATCTTCACTATCCCAAGATCAATCAGGTTGCAAAGGTGCATCCTAAAGAAGAGGTCTGAAGGCTACTACAGCACATTTCTTAAGCTCCCTTAAAGTTACACCAAAAAGTTTACAAAAATTGTCTCCCCGTTTCATTTTTCCACAATGATGCCTGTTTTTGCAAATGCAGAAGGCATTTTCTTTTCCTCTTGATGCTTTTTCACCTGTCTTTATGTCTACAGGGACCTGTCTACTAAAACAGATGAAACAAATGTCTTCAAAAAACGGCCGTACGCTGCATCTCGTCTGCTCCTGGAAATACTTAGGTGATTGGTAGATTTAGTCTGATTTCTGGTGATCGTTTATAGTGTCCAGGATAAACAAATCAGTTGTTAGCAATGACGTGTGAGAAATCAAGGCTGAAATGGAACTGGCAGCTGAACTCCCTCTCTAGTACTTTGATGGCAGCTTTCTCCATGCTATATCGAGGGCATAAGGCCAGGACAAAACAAACAACAACCAACAAAAAGAGTTTACATGAGAAAAATCCAGGAGAATTTTGCAGTCCAGCAATGCAAGAAAGCACCTTTAATTATGTTGTCTTCTTGGTGTCTGCAGGCCCCATTACTTTAAAATATTGGGTCATATATACCATGTAGCATCCACTGGGTACCGTGTTCCCCCATTCAGTAATCTGTCTTGCAATAAAATACTGGTCAAAATGGTAATGTAATAACATGATCATCTCAAAGGACTGGTTTTTGGGTTTTTTTTTTTTCTCTGCAGAAATAACAGGTTGTAGCCTAAACCCCTATGTCATGTGTATTATTCATCTAATAATTTTATGGTTAGTTACAGAATGATTCCCAATGACAGCTTCTAATTCCCCTGAACCCAAAAAGGATTGACTTGGCCCAACTTGTAAAGGAAGAAAGCATTTTTCCTGAATATGCGTCCCACACCCCAAAGCTTCACAGGAGCTGTGAATCAATTAGATGACACAGCAAGAGGAAATGCATAAAAAAGACTTAAAATAAAATAATCTTCAGTGAAATGTCTCCATATTTAGTTAAACAGCATTGCTGATTAAGGCTGTACATGAGCTCAGTGTGGAATCCAGAATCGTTGCAGCTGAAAATCATTAGCAAAAGCCTGCTGTCCTCTAGTTTCATCTCCATACATTAATTCCACATACAAGGAAAGGCAACTATTTGGAAATACATTGCTTTATTTAAGTCTAGTATATGGACATCCCAGCAAAAAAATACGTTAATGTGCTTTACGCTTTGCAACAAGACAGTGATCTTAGAGACTGAGTCAATACACAGTAATGACTGCAGTTAAAACCATTTTTCTGGTTAGTTGTTGACTTTTTTGCCTTCCCCCCCTGCCCCCGTGCCTGACTCTGTGGGAGATAAGACACTCAGTTACTGAAATGGGATATGTGTTATGGGCAAAACAGAAAAGGAGAAAGGAAAAAAAATAAAGAGAAGAAAAAAAAAAAGGGTTAGCATAAAAAAGATCAAGGATGCATACAAAACGGAGAGGCTTTCTCCTTCCATGTGATCTTTGTCTCTAGACTATTTACCCTGAGATTGCGTGGGCTAATCTGCAGTACAAAACTAATGCAACATTCCAAGCTGTACTGGAAAAACAGGACACTTGGATAACCACTTCCAAGTCAGGAGAGACACCTTCCTTTCTGATAAAGCACTTGGAAACCAGTTGCGACTTTGGGGCTGTATAAATCTTTAGCAGTGATCATCCTTGATTATTGGTAGTGCAATACAGTAACTGTTTGGGATTTTATTTGGGATGGGAAGGAAATTTCCCCTTGGGCATATGGGCTGAGCCCTTGCAACGACACTTCCTAGATATCTAGAAAAGATTTATAAGTAGTGGCCAAGCAGCATGTGTCACACACAACCAATTGCCTATGACTGCAGGTCTACTGCTGGACTTCAGATCCTCTTCTAGCTATCATCTGTGCTCCCATTACTTATTCAGAGATTGAATAATTTAATTAATTACAGTTAAAAGACTCAGATGAACAACGGCGGGTCATATCCTCCCCTGCGTGTTGCAGTGTACAAACACGTGGGCTAAACTCCTCCTCCTCCTCCCTGACAGGAAGGATCTGGCTCTCCACATCACACATCTGTGGCTCTCCATCCTTGTGCTATATAAGCCAGTACTCCAAAAGGCAAGTCTGGGTGCTAATGCATCGTGCACTATTATTACTTCGACACAAGTATCTCACCAGCTAGGAAATAAGAAGTTTCTCGCAATTAACGACTACACAGACTTTGTTGTTACCCTTCAGCTCTCTTAATAATGCTCTTTCTAGGAACTGTCCTAATCCCTGTCTGTATAGGGATTAAAAAAACCCAATACACACTGGGTTCTTTACAAATCCTGTGCTGGGTCAAATGTTGTCACCTTAAAGCTCTTGAGTATTCGGTGGGAGGTGTGAACTTGTATCTGGGAGCAGAACTTGGCCCTCGTCGTTCTTAAGCGTCGATTAACTCTCCTACACTCAGAAATAAATCCAGACGAGATTCCTCTCGAGCACAATGAGCCTAAAATATAAACCATACTGCTCACAACGGGGAGACCAGGAATTCAACAGTGGTCATATGGTTCTCTCTTCCTCCGTCTGACTTGGGTCAGTAAGAGGGAGAAGAGGGCAGAAGGACTATTAAATCCCAGGAATAATTTTCCCCTCCAAGTTGAATATCACTCCCAGCCCCCAATTCTGCCTTGCACAAACTTGTGAGCAACCACTCCTGTTTACACCGTGCTGCGAACCCGCGTTGACACCTGTCAATCACAGCTCCATTTGTCTTCAGAAGGGTGAATAAAGAGGGGAAGGAAAGGAAGGAAAGGAAGGAAAGGAAGGAAAGGAAGGAAAGG
>JANVCC010000066.1:8169034-8216610 GCA_025345505.1 Todiramphus chloris collaris | reverse complement strand
AAGGAAGGAAAGGAAGGAAAGGAAGGAAAGGAAGGAAAGGAAGGAAAAAAGCAGGAGGACTTCTGCATTGATCAACAATGTTTGGGGCAGAAAGGAGCGAGGGGAGAAAGAGGGGGAGAGAGAGAGATGGAGATAGATTAGAGGGTAACAAAGCTAGAGAGGAAGATAAACAGAGCCAAAAAGAAAAATGTCCTTTGTTCATTTAAATGGCTCTCTGCTCCCAAGCCCTCTGCATGACTAATGCCACGCCGTGGTGTGTAAACCTCTTGGGCACATAACACAAACAAAGCATAACTCGGCCTGGACAAACAAAGGCCTAAGCAACAGTGATTGAATTCATCTTAAAACAACAAATCAATTCTTCCCTATTAATGCCCTAAATACCAGCGCAGGAGCACTGTCCTGTTGTAATAAACAGCCATGTGTTCAATTACCGTCTGTTTTCCCAACTACTGCTCTCTTCAGTAATTACACCATGCAATGCATTCTACATTGACATTATATTAATGTGCTGGGAGGAGAGATCTTAAATACAAATTAAATCAAGGCTAAACATCTCAGAAAGCCTCCACCGAGTCGCGCAAGTGCCAACAGGGCATTCTTCAGCACAAAGCAGAGACTGATTTCTCTCTTCCTTCCCTTTCCACTTTCATCCCCTGGCTAAATAAATAAATAAAACCAGAAGCCTGAAAGAACTCTATTGCCCCAAAGACCGCCACAGTAAACCTTTCCTAAACTCTCTCAACGTCCACTTCACCTGTACGAGATCACTGCTCAATGAGGAGTGTTTCATGAGTACCAGCTGACATCACAGCAGCTCAACAGCAACACAAAAAGCCTTTGGTAACAGACAGGTGACAACACAGCGAGGCAAGAGAAACAAAAGCAGAAAACTTTTGGGACGGAGACAAACACAGGAGACTAAAAGTTTACGAAAAGCTTTCTTACCCTTTTGCAGAACCATCAAGCAACTTCTATTGATTACTGAATAGCACACAGCAAACAGACTAAACAAAAGATATGATGAAAGACGTATTTACTCGTGCGGGGTTCCTTTCCCCCCACCTGAACCTTTCTTTCCATTTCATATCCACCCACACTGCACCGTTTGCATTGTGTTGTTAAATAACCAATAGCAACCCAGCTGAAACCGTGGAAGGGTTTCTATGATGCTGTCAAGCACCAGACAGATGCTTGGCAGTGTCAACATGGTTCTTTACATTTGGGTTGTGCCAAGGTTTCAGATGAAAAATAAAACAGGAACGATAATAATACTTCGAGAGAGAGAGAGAAAGATGGCAACGAGTTAGCGCACAGATGCGCGATAGATTTTTTCATCAATGGAGTATCATTCTACCTACTGGGTTTTACTTCAGCCACGTGAACTGTTAGGGGAACAGATAAATAAAGCTTTGAGTTTTTTTCCCCCAGCGTAGTGGATTACAAGAATTCTAATAGAAAGCAAAATCAAATTCTAGGGGTGTAACAACCGCAGATCTCTCAGCCTTCTAGAACAGACTCAGGTTTCTGCTGCAAAGACACATCAACTATGCCTAACACACAAAGTCTGAGCAACTTCCCAAATCCGTTTCAGAATAAAATGCCCTAGGTGCTCCAAAACGTTCCCGACTGAGGCTTCAGATGAGAGAAACTTGCATATTTGGAGGAAATCAAATCCAAAAGCTGTTCTGACTAAAATATTACAGTTTACCCTCGAAACCACAGCCCACAAGTGTCTTTGTAACAACTGCTCATTTGTCCTCCTCAGGTCATTAGATAGAAAAACAGTCCTGAAACCTCTCCAGGCTTTGAAACTCACGTTCGTTTGACTAGCTTGGATTTTTTCATTTCGGCTGCCAAACCAAGTCAGGGGAAAAGCTGTTTCCACCTGACCCAAAATGTTTTATTTAATCCTCATTGAAATGTTTCATTTCTCTTTCAGATTAATCATCTTAACCGTCTACAAACAAAAAAAATATCATTTCCAATGAAACATTTTGTTCAAAAACGTTGACTGTTCCAAATTTTCTACCGTTTTTGGCTAAAATTAACTTGTTGAATCGCTAAATGTTATCAGTCCTTAATTACTATTTAACAGGTTTTAGGGTGTTCGTCCCCTCAACTCTCCTTTACTCTGCTTTGAGAGCTTTTTGAATTTGTATGTTACAGTATAGAAATCACACACAAAGTGTATTTTCTCCCAAGGCAATGCAGGAACCACAATACAATTAAACTGCATGAGAAGAAGAAGGGATGATGAAAGGAGTTCGCTTATTTACAACGCAGGAGATAAATACAGTTGTGTGTAACTGGCAACATTCAAGCCACCTTAAAAATACCGACGTTAGCAGACACATAACTAATAAAAGTAAGCAGCAGCTTCAAACTTCAGAGTGTTTCTACAAGGCTCCTTCATTAGCTAAACAAGCAAGTGGGAGTTGCTGCAAATGTCGCTTCTTGCCATAGTAGAGGCTTTCCCTTGCTTCTGGTAAACAGAAGACAGAAGACAGCCTTGTGAATAGCTGATGGCACAGGCTGAGATCTAAAGCTAATCAGACAGGATGATAGGTCATCTTAATCAACTTCAAAAAGCCAATCCACATGCTTGTCCCAGCTCCTCGCATCTCCTTCCCTCATGGCTCTCTCGCTCATTTGGCCATATTTCCCCCTTCCCCCTCCACTTATTCCCTGCAAATTGTGCTGTTAAGAAAGAACGCGGGGAGCCCTTCAGGTCTCAGCATCCTGGGCGCAGGTGGTGGGGGAAACTTTGAAGTGAGCTCTCCACTAACTCTAGAGCTGGCCGTGCCTCCTCTATAAGCAGCTCTTATTAAAAAAACAAGACCAAGTATCCACTAGAACAAAACCAAGCAGGCCTATTTAATTAGGGCAAACGCTTGATATCCACTTCTTCACGTTAAACCACACGGTCACACAAGCCTGGGAGGTCTGATTAATTTTAATATGCACGGTCGTGACAAGCGCCTCGGGGGTAAGGGAGAGTGGGGGGGGGAAAGAAAAAAAATCCCACAAACCCCGCTAGCTCGCCAAATAGGCTTCAGCTAAATGTTGTGTACGTTGCCCAGATTAAGATGTTACTATTCAGCGAGGGCTTGAACCTTTAATATGAGGGACAAGAGGCCTGAGAAACAGGTGGCTCGCTCTTCACTCTTGAATAAATGAGCTCCCCAAAAAGCTGTGGCACAGAAGCATACAGAAGGAGCTGGCACACTCCCGCATGTATATTTGCATAGTACCAGTCTGGGTCAGAGGTTTCTCCAGCAGTCATCCAAGGACTGAAATGAAGCTCTGAGAGCTAATGGCTTTACTGGGAGCAGGGGAGGGGGGAACAAAACAAAACCAATGAAAAAAAAAACCCAAAACCAAACCAAAGGACAACAAAATGAACAAACCAAAACCAAACCAAAACCAAACGAAAACAAACCCAAAACAAAACAAAATAAACCCAAAACAAAAAACCCAAAACAAAACCCCACACAAATAAAACAAAACAACAACCCACAAAGAAACAAACCAAAAAGCAGGCTGCAAATTGATCTGTCTGGAATACAGCAGAGGCAACAGGCATATCCAGGTATCTGGGGTTAAGGGTGGCAGCGAGTTTTGGAAACCTGCTGAAATAAATCACGGCTCTTGAGCCTGGCTGCCTGGGGAACCAGGGGCAGACAGGAGCCCAAATAATTATTTTGGTGAACTGCTTATATGCTGCACTGTAAGAGATGGGAAGTGAGAGATCAGGCACTTTGTTACAGATGCTGCTTGTCCAATATTAGAGAGTGAATGTACGCTGGAAGGAAATTTTAATTATGGAGATCCATTAGAGAAGACTTTCATTCTGAAACAGGGAGGGGGGAGAGGGACTTCATCTTCTCTCCAAAAGCACAAGTTTCCTGATTCTCACTTGACCATAATGCTTTCTTCTGTATGTAAGATGCTGTATCAGCACCTTGGATGCCTTTATCAAAAGAGAAAAGAAAAATCCAAAAGCGACAAACGTTTGAGGATGTAAGCGAGTGAGGCTTGGACTGGAATCTAAGCAAATGTTGAAAACATCCACTGAAACAAACCGTTACTATCGGGCTAAATCATTAAGAAGACACTTAAAAACTGAGGATGACGAATAAACTTCACTTTGAGCAAGTAAGAGTTGGCAGGGCTTCAAACTAGGCTACCTCTCTTCTAGAGTTAAAGCACTCGTTAATAAAGATTTAAGCCACTGAAGCATTTAACAGTGCCTTCTCTTCACACAGGCCTATTCCATGAACTTCTTCATCTTGTATTTTTTTTTTAAACTTTTTTTCTTTTTTTTTTTTTTTTTTTATCAGCACTATATGAATGCACATTTCCATATGGTAGGGTCTTTGAAAGAAGTGCCTGGAAGTTTGATGCTGACTTACTCCCCAAGAACAGACAGTGTTTTTGGCGACAGACTGCGTGGAACGTGGAACCACGACGCAGCTGAAGCATCCTTCCTTCCACAGCGCAGAAACCTATGAGCAAAACTTAAAAGTACTCAACTGCAAAGTATCCTTGTTTGTCCTTCAGTAGAACAGCATTACAAAGCCTCTTCAACATGTACATTGTAAAAGGGGCAGCGAAGAACCAAGTAAGAGGAATTCAAACCTCAAACAAATAGAGTATCCCCAGGCTTTTCCCGAATCTGCTCACTTTATTTCTTTCCATTTCATCACATGTGATTTAAAAACATGAGTCTGCATTTCAAAGGTCTCCCTTCTTGTGCCCATTAATGGTCTCCTTTGGAATTTACAGCTTAAGAAGAGGGAGACCCCTTGATTTCTTTACGAGATCTGTTGATTAAAAGTATGATATAATGTTAGGAAATATTCTGGGATCTTATTTCAGCTGGAGAGCCTGAATTCAGTACAGCTCACTTTTATAGACTACAGAACAGCTTAAACAACAGCCATTTAAATTACCACAAGAACAGGTGTTGTGATTTATAATGTAAACTTAAACATCAAGCACAAATAGCCTTTGGGGGATGTTCAGAAGACAAAAATTATGCCCAAGAGGCCTTTCTCATCCCTTTCTTTTCGACAAAGTAATTACTTATAGTATTGCAGCATACTGTAATACATGAGGCTCTCATATTCACACTGACTGTTAAAGCCCTGCAAACATATGTATTACCTGCTTACTAAACACTTGAGATCAATTGTTTCTGCTCAGAAGACCTAAGGACTAGTAGAATGGAATTTTGAAGTAGGAACAATATAAAATACTATTTATATAGATTTAGGTGCACTTTATATGTATGTGTATCTGTGTACGCACATTTATATCATATTTCAAGTATTCACTTAAACAGCCCAAGAGAATTGAGTTCAGAGGTCCTTATTACACAAGACTGAGCCATGCAGGTGAATGAGTGCACCCACATGAGCACAGTCTCTGTGGTCAGGTAAATGCCCATATCATCCCTTTTACCCAAAATTCATACAAATCCTGTACAGTAACACAGATCCGGCCTCAGAAGATACCGTATGGAAGACAGACAGCTACATAACCTGTTACAAACATATACTGCCAAAATAGAAAAAGAAGATTGATTCTTAATTAAAAGTTAGGTGATGTAAAGAGCTGGTGAGTACTCTGGCTTATTCTAAAAATAGGGAAGAAATTACTTGTTTGCCTATTTTTTTTCCAGAAGCTAAGCCATATATTTAGAGGAAAAGCTACACAGATTTCAGAGATTTCATTTTTTCACAAGCACAAGCCATAAATTAGAATACAGCAATCCAATCCCATTACTAGTGCAAGAAAAAGCTAAGTGGCTGCTTTGGTCTTTGCTTTCATGAACTTGTGTCAAGCTCAGTGACTTCAAAGAGATTTCCATTTTATTTCTACAAATGAAGAGAGTAGACAGAGTCTCTCTGCCATCCTCTGTGCCTTAAGAAAACAGAAGAAAAACATGCCTGGGTCTCATTCGCCTAATGATTTTAGCTGCAAAAGGAATCCCATGGTCGGCAAACGACCCTCAGGGCAAGGGCTTGAGGTCTGTCACAGTATATAAGGCTTCTCCAAACCCACTCCATTATCTTCATTATTGTATACCAGGAATAAAAGGGGACTGACTCCTCTTCTGAAGTTCAAGTTAGAAAGGACAGAATGTTTCATGTAAAATAACATTGTGTGACTTCAGTAATAGGTTTATGCCTTTGGGGGCCTAATGCTAAAGCCATGTGTAAGGATTTTCTGCAGAATTTGAAGAGAGGAAAAATGAGCACTGTATGAGCAATGAGTAAAATTCCACAAGTTTTAGATTCACCGGAGCGCTCCACGTCTCCGTCTCAGCGCGACTCGTTGCTGGCCGCGTACTTTTGTACAACAAAGCACCAAGATGGGGATAAAAGAACCTACCAAAACAGACATGAGGCTTTAGAGCTAAGTGTAAGCCCCTACGAAAACCAAAACAATACACGTATGTCAAGGAGGGAAAGGAATTGACAAGCTGTTGGAAAGTTCTTAGGAATGAGGAGGTAGCATGACTTCCTAGAGGGGACATCAGCCAAAGGCATACGTACAACAAATCCACGTGGAAAGCATTTATATGAACAGTGGTGCTTCCCTTGTCAGCTCATGTGTTGGTACACATATGTGCTTATATATATATATACACACACACACATATAAACATGTGCATTCATGTGCTCTGAGCGGTATGTTTCATAACACTGACAAAATCCTTGTCCTTTACCGACAAAATTAACTAACTCTTACTTTCTAACAAACAAAACCATTTACCTAATCAATAGAAACAGTCAGACCTGTTATCAGTATTTTGGAATACCTCGCCTGTCCTCAAAACTCATTTAAGAACAGAGAGGTCTTCTCCTGATACAAGGTTTGCATGCAGACCTGAACCTGTCTACCCAGCCCTTCTCTTCTTGCTAGTTTTGAAGAACCAGGCCATTTGAAAGAATGCTTCAAAAGCACATTTCCCACGGTAATTCAGAAGACAATTTCAAACAATAAAAACAGAGCAAACGTAGCCCATTGTACACGTTAAATAATATATAAACTTTTGAGTACATAAAGAAATAGGAATCTGGCTCATATATGGTCTTCGAAAGACTCACAGGAGATTGATTTAATTAAACCTCTGCTACTGGTGCAAATGTTTCCCTTTCTTCCCGAAGAGAAATAAAATATTATGTTATTGTTGTTGACATAATGCAGCAAAGCTTAACCAGGATTCTTGGTCTTCTCCCACAAAGCTCCACAAACTAGCAAGACTAAAAATTATTAGCAGAATACGCGGCGATCGTGCGCTGTTGAATTGTTACCTACATGCACTACACCAAAGATTCCCACTTAACTTATCTTATTCATGGGGAATTCATTAATATGCTAATTACCTGACTAGCAACCAGTGATGACTGACAACTTTACTTTAGCAGCCCATGAAGAAGACATGGCAATAAGTAGATTTTCTGCTGGAGTTCAAACAGAGAAGACATTGTGCTTGCAGTAGTACATACTTCTTTTACGGAAAGCGACTTGTATTTGTGGGAGGATCTCTAAAAACAGTCTTGCCATCTGCACCCAGAAATATATATTTCTTAATTAGCCACTCTAAAAACAATCATGTTGGCTGAAGGGAAGGGGGAGGGGGGACTTGTCAAAATGATGCATTTGTCCCTCACCACCTTTCAATGCTCTTATGCAAGTCTAATTTTCTTCCTAGCCAGCTCACCTCTCTGGCCTCCTTTTGTTTCATGTCCCATTTCCCATTCTCTTCTAACTTCTGAAGTTTTGTTAGTTCGCTTTTAAGGAGAAAAGGAAAAAAACCCCAACCCTTTTCCTATTCATTTTTTTTCCTGGATGGGGAGTAAGCAGAGACATGAATATGGCACTCTCATAATGACTTAACTAGGGCTTAATGAAATTTTCATCACAACCTGCTGTTCATTTTAATGGCCTTTGAAAGACAATAGAACAATGGCTAGAGGGAAGAAAAGATTTTCTGTTGCATGCATTTGCAAAGCCCAACATTCAGTTGCTCCCCCTCCTTTCTCTCCCAATCTCTTCACAAAGCTGTAGATCTTTTGTTTGTACTGTATATTTTCATTTTAGTAGAGCTGAGATAATGCACGGGCTCTGCAGCCATTCTCATGTCTAACTGTGGCCTTTCCTTAATGGAGTCTGTGCAGCTTGTACAACCTCACACTCAACAAGAGTATTCATACATTGCCCAGAACCCCCTGTTCTTTCTTCTCTCTTATATGAAAGTCTGGTTTCCTCCCTCCCTCAGCCCATACCATACACAGGAAAAGATCTTTTTCATTCAAAGGCACAAGGTAGGTCATGGCATTGACCATTAAGGCAACATAAATACAAAATGAAGCACTGTGATTACAGGTAGTATTCCAAAAAAATGCTTAAATAATGAATTTGTTTCCCAGCAGACCCTTCCTGTGTGCTCTAGTCAAGAAGAGAAGGCCAAGCTACAATCCTGCAATGCTCACGTGTGTGACAGTCTGGCTCTGTCTGCATCTGTACTTTCCTTCCAGTATGCAGGCTGGCCTAAAATTGTCCTGTAGGTGCTGTCAATTCATGCTTCAACACTGAGGCAGGCTCTGAGGGCCACGCTTTGAAACATTTGAAATAGGTTTCTACAACACGATAGGCAGGTGTAAATGAAAACGAAGGCTTATTACTGCGCACGAGGGAATAAGGCTCAGTATGTTCACACAACATCCAACCGGCTCTCGGTACTCTGGAAATCTAGCTGTAAATATGCATGCTGGATACCTATGGAGAATACAGTGAGAACTTCATCTTCCAGTCAGGGGTTTGACTCTGCCCCAAAAAGGCAGGAATTGACAGCCTTACTTCAAAGAAAGCTGTTCCGTGGATTGTCACGAGGTGAGCTGCTAGTTCTTAGCCCACGGAGCACAAGTGGCATCGTCAGCAACTGGACATACATTCTCAAAACCAAACTGATTCTCCAGAGGTGATAACCTATATGCCAAGGATGAAACTTGCTGGCCAGACATAACGCAGAGAAAGCCTGTACTGTGTCTGTTTGCATAGTACCTGTGCTACAGGTAAATAAAGGATGACATGATAGGACATGCTCCAAACAAAAGCTTGCATGAACTCCAATCTAACTTCTTACCTTTCAAATAATGACATGCCCACTAGATAAATTCACAAAAACGTTGACATTGCTGGTAACACTGGTTTTTGCTCTAGAAATGAGGGAAGGGGGGGAGGTTGTGGTGTAAACAACCCCTAGGCTATTAAAATAACAGTGTTCGTTGTACCCACGTTGAGGAGGTTGCTGTGTCCATTGCAACTCTGACAAAAGACTTACATCAAAGGCTCTCGTTTGGGAAAAGCTAAAAATGCTAGCAATGATGGGGTACTGCTCAAATGTATCTATAAGGTAGACGAGAACTGGGAGTTCTTTACTTCAATTCTGCTAGCAAGCGGAGCAGAAAACGGGAAGATTAGAAAGTCTACATATCCAAAGAATCTGGAGAGAAAAGAAAACAAACGAGAAAATTTTGGCCAGTTTCCCAGGCCTTACCTTCTGGCTCATTTTTGATGAGCTCTTCCATTTTTCTTTGCTTAAGGGTGTCTACAACATCCGCTAGGCTCCCTTTGCGCCTTTCCGGGGTTCCCAGGGATGTGCTGGACAATGATTCTCCACTCTGACGCCCACCTTCTTCTGCCTTCAAGGGTGAGGTAGATGAGTTGTGCGGGGCAAATGAAGACATCACTTTATTGCCATCAACTTCCTGAAAGGGGAGAAAAACGAGATGAAACGTTTCTTTCTTTTCCTAAAGAAGAAAAAAAATAAAGAAAGAAAGATGGAGCGAAAGAACAATCCTTTGTTCTTTGAGTTCATTGCTGTTTGTTCTTCCGTTGAAACCTTTAAAAAGGCATGCAATGCTTCAAAAGCACCCAGAACAAAGCCTATCCATAAAGCATAAACCAAGATTACAGGCTGAAGTGAACAAAGATCAGCTTGCAAGAGAGAAACATAAAATAGAGTTTTTCCCTAATTGAGAAGAAGTGTTGCACTCCTAGGTTTCCTAATAACAATGGTATTGATTACCTTTAATTGTTTGTTCTTTTACAGCTTTCTTTCGAAAAAGTCTTCAATTTTTACAAGGACCATTAATTTCCTGACTTTATAAAGTTCTTAATGCCTTGATGGCTAGTTGTTGTAAGAAATGAAATAGCAATCAAATATTAAATGCCCTTCGTTGCATGACTTACTTTAACTCGCTGTCCAAGTATTCTTCCACCTATAAAGTAGGAAACAATTGTTTTCTGTTTCCTAATTATCTTTCTATTCTCCTCTTCTGTATCATAACTTTATTTCTTATAGAGACAATATATTTCCCAAAGGTGGTCCTAATGACTTTGGCAGCGCAGAGGCAAAACTCTTGTGGCTTCCTGGAACATCCACACAACCCTCCTCACGTGAGTGTCCACATGTTAATTTTAATGGAAACCAAAACTGGTTCCAGCATCTTCAAACTTGCCTTCATTGATGTGAGAGCCTTCAGCCTTCTCCTCCACATCTCCAACTTAAAGCGAGGCTCTTTCCATACAGTCCTTTCCCCTTCTGTGTCTCTTTTATACCTGACCCTTCTATACACATCTCTGAATCCCCTTTTTTCCTCTGCTAACATATGCCATCCATACATTGCAAAAACAATGTTTCTGAACGAAGCTTGCTACAGAGCACCCAGACTGAATGATAAAATGCTGCAAACATGGACAGGTTTCATTTTTATCAGATTCTCCAAAGTTTTTTATTTTACTATTGTCCTTATTATAATTATGAATTATCCAATTTTCTTATAGTTTTGTATTCCAGGTGTTTAATGATTATTATTCCTTAAAAAGTCACTGGACCATCCTGTGATTTGATTAACAGACTTTGTTGAAAAAGTCTTAATTTTTAAATTGTTTTCATTTTATAAGGTATGAAAGGGACATGTATACTGTTTTAGGGATTTGTGTTACAATTTTGTATTTTTTTTCCCCCCCGAGTAATTTTTGGTGCCTCTTGTTCAATAAAGCCCAATATTTCAGAAAAAAAACTTGTGTCTTTCCATAAACAGAATGTAAATGTCTAAAAATCATCTCAATTTTACACAGACATTGAGGTAAAGAATGTATTTGTTTTCACAGACTACTTCATTTCAGCTAAAAGATACCTCTGGATAAGAAAACTTTTAGTGCAAACAGTTTTGAGCAGCTTGAATGTGTTATACTAGTGAATAAATTCCCTAACAGAATCGGATTTAACCGAGATTACAATCTGGGCCATCATATGCCCCAAAAGCCAAACCCAGGGATGTTAATGAGAGACATTCTACTGACGTCAATGAGCTTTTGACCAAGCCCTAAAAAAATTTTCTGACTCTAGTCAACAGAAATGCTCCTTTTTTTTTTTCCCCCCCTCGTAACTCCCTCCATTTTTGTTCTGCGCTTGGAAAATTACTAGTTGCTAACAGAGGACTTAAAAAATGAGATGGAGCCGAACGTAATTTTTTCCACATATACAGACCTGAACAAACTGGGGTTTTTTTTTTTTTAACACTGATCTAGATGAGCAAAATAGTTAACTTCAGCATCAGTTCATATTTTAGCTAACATTCAAACCCATTATCACCAAGCGGCAATTTTTTTTCCTACAGACAAGGCCAAAAGAGGAAATATCTTAAAGGCTGATTTCTTATTCACACTTTGAAGACAGATAAGCTGAATATGATCCTTAGTTACAGTTCTTAAATCCACATATAGCAACAATTATGTATGGGAATAGTAGCACTGCTAATTCTAACAGGAACTAGTTTTTGATTTTTATTCTGAAGTGAATTCTGAAGACACTCACTCGTCTTTCTGTGCATGTCACACATTGGTCACAAAGTCCTTGCAACAGCTGCCTAAACCTTAGGAAGCACCCTTTCTGTTTCCATGTACAATTTGTGTGCATGGAAATGTTTTTATACGTATCCCGAGTATAAAACAAGTCTGTTACAACACAAGCAGTGTTAAGAATGCAAGGACTGAATGATACGTAAAGTAATATAAGGTGATTTTCAAAATCACAAATTGCCTGGCATTCAAATGGAACCCTCAAGTATTTTCAAAACAACCAGAATTTCCCTGCCTCTCTAGGGAAAAGGAATTGTGAGGGGGAAGAGGACAAGAAAGTAGTTTGTGGATAAAGCATCATGAAAGGACTCCAGATACTCAATGCCTAGTTCTTTCAAATGTTCTCTGTAACCATGGAAAAAGTCACTTTTGTTTCTGCATTTCAGTTCCCTACCTGCAAAACAGACACAAAAGCAGTGATTTCTTATATTATACAGGTCTTGGAGTGATAAACTCAGTAACACTGCAATGTCCTGGTACTACAACGTTAGCTGAAAACATTTATATAGCACCACAGTTAAGAAGACTTCATAGCTAGACACAAAAAAAAGGAAAGAGAACTGCTCTACACAGATTTATGGGGTTTTTTTTAAAGATAAATTATGTATTAAGATATATATTTAAGTAATCATTGCCAAAACAAAACGTTTCCTTAGACTGCTCTGGTTAGGTGTGTATGTATGCAGTGTTTGCGTATCACATACGTGGGCTATTTATACACTTGTGCGGTTTAAGATACACTCCACTTAATCAAAACACATATACAGTAGGGGAACAGCTGCAATCACATCTCAGTGGGCTAAATTACAGTACACCAGTGAATTATTCATTCAAAAAGATCTGTAGCAATCACACATTCACTGCGTGATTTGCAATCTGAAGAGGAATCCTCTCCTTCGCGTACCGGCGGATGAGCGCACGCATCGGCTACGGCTGCTGCTGAGAGTTCAACGTGTATCCTCTGGCACGCCAGCTCGAGAAGCTGTCTTCCCCACTTGTGCATCATTTAGAACAACCACCTGAAATGCTCAACTGGTATCTTGGCTTTTGCTTTACGTCCCTCTGTTTTATTTTGCTCGTTCTTATGCCCTTACCGGGGAAGGTGAAAAAGAACATTCAGTGGTTCTGGGTTTTTACCACGTAAAAAGAAAGGATACTTCCACATAAAACCTACTCACGTCAATGACTGTATAAAGCTAAAAGACTTCTAGCAAGGAAAATCCTCTGATACTACACGAGAGTTTAGCTATCCCCCTGAAAACGCTCGGAGAAATCCTTAATGGCAAGGAGGATACGTCAGGGCAACGGCTGAAAATAAACCACCTGAGAAGGAAGCTTCCCTCCCCGCAAGGGAGACTTAGCAGGTTCCTTTTTTGAAAGGACAAATTCACATGACTTCTTTCAGTTACCCGAGAGAAAAGCAACAGCATCGCAAGGAGTGGTATTAAAGAACCTAAATATTTACTACTTGCACTTCAAAACGAAGTCCATCGAGCCACACACAAGACCTCTCTCTCCATCACCAAAACAATCCTTTAACGGAGAACAGTCTCTCTCAGCTACACAACCATTTCACCTGTTCAAGTTTGATTACATTCCAGCCTCTGGCACTGTTAATCCTGGTAATAGTTTTATGCAGTTAGCAGCTGCTTGGTGGATGGGGCTCTATCGTTCATTTGCATTGCGAATTGCTCCGCTAACGCGTGCTGACACGCCGTTTCATCCGGCTCCGAGCTGGGATCCTACTCACCAACACCTGAT
This sequence comes from Todiramphus chloris collaris, assembly GCA_025345505.1. NCBI lineage: Eukaryota > Metazoa > Chordata > Aves > Coraciiformes > Alcedinidae > Todiramphus > Todiramphus chloris. Next base: position 8,202,906 of record JANVCC010000066.1, on the reverse strand, counting down.
GCTGCTGCTGCTTCTTGCTCTTCCCGCTTCAGAAAGGCAGGCGAGGACCTACTTCTGCTGAATCCAACGCCCTAGGCCCCTTCTTTCCACCCCAACAACAGCAACAGGAAAAAAAACCAACAAGACCAGCCCACGTTTCGTGTCTTCTGTTCCTGTTCCAAGCCAGAATCCACGGGAAGACTTGTTCATTTACAAGAAAGTGGCCTCTATATTGCCAAACAGCTTTCAAACCTATGGAGGAAATACCTCTTCCAAGGTTTAATGATAAAACAGGCTTCTGTCCTTTCAGGATGAGGTCAATAATCTTCCTTTGTTAATCTTGGGCAAGCTTTACTTAATCTAGCCCCCTTGTCACCTTTGTGATTGACAGGAAAAGTCATGTCACTGGACAATGGACTTATCCTCACAGAGCAATATCTTTTTTAAAGATTACACAACGCTACCCTTGCTCTCATAAAAAGTGCAAACATTTTGTGGTTAAAAGAACCTACTCATCCCAACCCTATCTTTTAAACTGCCTCTCCATTTTCCAGGACCAAGCGAGGACTATTTCAGTTCTGGAGAGGGATGGCGAAGTGCTTAATGAAAAGAAACAGGTTGGACTTGGTGAGATTTCCAAAGTATCTCTTAGTGCTCTAAATAGACCCCACCACCTCCCTCCTCAGCTAGAGATGCACATTATTCCTATCTGCAGTTAAACTCAGACAGAAAACTCCTTTTCTGTGACATTACTTTTTTTTTTTGTTGTCCCAAACCAACCGTAATTGATGCAGAAGAAAAACTCAGAAATAAGTCTGAAACTGTTAATTACCACCATATGGTATGCAAGGAGGCTACATCTGCAGGGGGAAAAAAAAAAAAAAAAAAAAAAAAAAATTGAGAGAATCAAGCTTCTGGCTTTGCAGCCAAAAACACCTGGAATAAAATACTTGTGTCTTTAAAACAAGCACTGATATTGTCTGATTTTACGAAGCCTGTGATCCGAAAAGCAATCTAACAGGTTCTTTTTTTTCAAAGCTGGAATTTTGCCCATACTTTGCTCTTTTAGAATGTGTAAAGAAGACACGAAAGAGAATTTTTTTTTTTTTGCTCTGCTTTCTACGTTACACATGTAGGACTATCTATTTTATAGTCTCCATAGTGACCAGGAAGCCGGTAACAGTGTGACATAACACAGAATGAAAAACCAGAATACTTCACACTTCTGAAGACAAATGACTCTCAAAAGCAGTTTAGTACTGTTTGCTATTTATTTTTATTTATTTTACCTAATAAACGTTTAGGGAATGAATATCTGTGTTTAAGATTCAACAGCATAGCTACTTCAAGTGAAAATCTGAAAGCTATATAAACACTTCTAATACCCCCAGGAGGTCCACTAGCAATTATGAGGAAAACCAAATTTGACATTTCCAATATTTTTTAAGGTTAAAAAGAAACAAAACGCGCACACAATATTTGCAAAGCAATAATGATTTTTTTTTTTTCTATTTCTTCTTAACCTTCCATTTACAATCTTTGCCTTAATTAATGCAATTAACTTACTTCAGGAGCATAAGTGCCATGAACGTTCCACGGGAACCATATCTTCAAATCACTTAAGTGATTTGAAAAATTCTCTCCTTTTACATTCTATGTCATAGGGGCTGTAGGGCATGTATTATCATAAACCTGTATGGTTTATGGTGGCTGTCAACCTGGAACCTTCAGAAAGATGAAATACATACTCCACAAGGCTTCCCAATGGACACCGTTCTTTTTATGCTTTAGAATTTGCTTCTATCCTGCGTTTAGATAGGTCTCCTTCACAAGCCAAAGATGTTCACCAGTGATGGAAAGGACTGATCCCAAGAAGACTTAAAAGAAACAGCGGAAGATGCAGTGAGAAAAAGGGAGGCTATGTACAAGGGCAGGAGGGAGGGGGTTGGAAGTGGAAGAGGAGAAATACACCGTTTGGAAGCAAGAACTGACAAGAACACATAACCCAAGGAGGGATAAAAGAGATGTTGAAGGGTGTCACATAAACCTAGAAAGATGTGCATCCATAGGCTATGGTTCTGCAGTTAGATCCAAGCGAACCAACAGCTAATTCTTATACAGACTATTTTTCCCCTGCCTGTGGTTTTAATGATGGCAAGGAACTGAAATGTAATGGACAGTGAAGAAGGTGATGAATGGATCTGAAGAATCAGCTGAAGAGGTCATCATGACAGAGAACTAAGAATTTCACCTGAATTAGGTGAAATACGCTGTGTATTTATTATATATATATTATTATATATAATATATATTATATATAATTATATATACAATATATATATATTATATATATTATTATATATATAATAAAAGATACACTTTTTTTTTTTCCCTACCCCACTACAATCATGCAACAGTCAAGCAAAATATATTGAAGTCAAATACTGTTCAGGCTTTGCTGAAATGAGGCAGTTTGGTCTCCATGGTCCATGTTTTGGAAGTATTACCAAGCCTTACAGAATCCTGATCACATCTAGCTTTCCCTGTAAAATGTTAATACTTTGCTTGGTACTGGATGTTTTGGGGTTCTTTTTTTTGTCCATTATTACTATCCCATGTCTTTCAGGTTCTATTTACTGGACATCGAGTGATGTATCTAATTAATGACCTCTTTTTGATGAAGCAGAAGATATTCTGGCAGAGGTTTCAACAGGAAGACTAACAGGTATTTCCAGTGTTTGACATCTGTGAACCCTGTTGAAAACGATTTGAAGCTCAAAAAAGAAGACCACCTGCTCTGTGAACTCTGCTACATTAGACACTTCCCTCCATACGTAAAACCGAGAGAACAATAAATATTTCCTGCAGCTTCGAGTATTTTATATAATTGATGTAAAAAGCCTAGAGATTATTGGACAAAAGCCTCATAGCAGTTGTATTTTCCTTTTTATTGATGCAATAAACACTCGGGTCTTAACATTACTCTGTGGTGCACTACAGCCCGGAAATTGGGAACTCTCTCACATACCAAGCACCACCCCACAATATCTGACAATAACACTGAAATGGACTTGGATTTTCTTTTTTTTCCCCAAATACCATGACACTCAGCTGCCACAACTGCACGAGCAACAGAAAATTTCAAGCGTTTCCAAGGTTTGGAGAGGAGTTCTAAGGAACTGTTCAGTTGCATTCACACAAAAGGAATAACTCATAATCCTTTTTGCATCGATTCCTAACTTCATCCTCTGAGATTTACAGAAACACAGGAGCAGATTTTTCCAAGGTTTTCAAGTATCTAAAGGTATAAGGAGGTGCCTGGTGCGACTTTTGAAAATGCACAATAACATATATTCATTTCATTCCCACTGATTTCATTAGAGGTCCCTGAAAATAAAGAGTTGAAACCAGCAGAGTGCAACTGGCTGACTCTCTGTGCTTCCACAGGCCATTATCAGACTATCTACAGTACAGAGCACAATCTGATAACCAACACTTTAAGACAAACATTTCTTCTCCTCTGGCTGTTCTGCATTCCAGCCCATCCCCAAACACACAGAACAAGTTTAGTATTTCTCACTGCTTATCTCACCGTTTCTACCTGATTTATTACAAATCAAAGAGCTGTATGCAAGCTCTGGATCTGTTTATAGTAAAAAAACACACGAGAAAATGTTTTGAATAAAATTTTAGAACTTTTTTGTATTGAATGTCTAACAGGGGTGGGGTGTGTATTTAAATTATTTTCTTTTGTGCTGCAGATTTTTAGCCCACCTCTTTGCCCCACTGTTTGCAACGAAGTGTTCCCCCATATATAAAAGTAAATTGCAACTCTTTCTACTGAATAAAGATACTACTTACAATGAAATAGGAACAGCTCCTTTGTATTGGGTAAATGTGGCTAGCGACATAATTCCTGACACCCATCCTCAGACCAAACCTCTCCTACAGCTTCTTCCTCCAGCAAAACTCATTTTAAGAATGTATTACACGGTTACATCTATTTGCTCTCAAAATACTTAACAAACAAAACTGGCATTTTGAGAACTCCTAATATGTTAGCTATAACCTGCAAAAACAAAGAACACGTTGTACTATAACAGCCTTGTTATCTTCGTGCTAGCAATCTTCGTGCTTAAAAATAATAAATAAAACTGCAAAAGCACTTTTAAGACTTTTATGATCTCTTCCCTGGGGGGGACTAAAGATCACCCTTAAGACCTTGCTAAACAAAAAATAAGATTACTTATCAAAACAGCTCGGTAAGAGTCTTCAGTGTACATTAAATCCTTCTAATAGTTTGGAAATCATGCGGCATAAAACGATTATCTTTGTAAAAATACAAGCTTACCAACCACATACAGCAACTCTGGTGTTGTAAGTGTAATAAAACCTACGCTGAGCGTCAAAATCAGTCTTATCACCAGCTTTCTTACTCTGAAACAAACGCATTGTCAGGGCTAACTCCTTGAAAAATTGGGAGAGAACAATCTGAACAGGATGCAGTGGTACAATAAAAGGAATGCCACAGGGTAGCAATGGCTCCAGGGCTGTTCCCAGGTACCTAGCTTTCATATTACAATTAATCACAGTTTTCGGATGGAGAAGAGATGTAAGAACACCTCATCTGTTCTCTGGTAGCCTACAAATAGTCACACCAGACAGACATACTTCACCTATCTCCTTTGTCTGGGTGGCTGGGAGGGAGGACAAGCCACGTAAGATTCGGTCAACGCTGCATCCTCTGTGTCGAGGACGAGTTGGAGAATTTTCTGGTCTGGAGGGAACAACCTTCCAAAAGAATCTAAAATATCCTGCACCCATAAAGGGCCTGTGCTTGTGTTCACAGCAAGGCAGTGTGACTCTGACAAGCGGCTAAAGCAAGTACGTACCAGAAGAGCACACTGGTGTGGTCCCAGTTGTTTCACTGGGGCTAGTCAGTTGTCTCAGTGAGGTTTCCCACTACAGATGTTCTACACAGTAAAAACAACACTTCATTGTTTTGAAACATCACCTCGTATTTGTTTCCTTTCAGCCTGAAACTTCTTGCACAGCTTCTTCTTCCATCCCTCTGGACTATTCCTCTTCCACCTCAGAGCTTGTACCATCCACACCTTTTTGGGCAGCTAGCATATATTTACTTTGTTATTCCCAGCCTACGTTTAGCCTTTCCTCTTTCAGCCTTCACTCACAAATCAGCTCCTACAACTCTTTAATCATTTGTTGCTTGCATCTGAAATCCCTCCAATTTGCTGACTTCTCTAAAGTGGCCAGAATTGGACACGTTATTTCCCATGTAATCTTAGCAGAGTTATGAGGAGCAGGACAATTACCTCCTTGTTACCGCCTTTTTTTTGCTGCCTTGCTGCATGACAAGCTCGTATCTAATTTCTTTTAACACACCTAAATCTTTTTTCAGCGTTACTGTTTTCTAAGTGCCTTACTCCCATTGATTATCTGTGTTTTGGATGACTTTATCCAGCTGTATCAGTTTGTAATTCTACATTTCATTATTTCCTGCCATGCAGTCTCCCCTCGACTCCTTTGATATTCCGGTTCTATTCTCCCTGCTGCACCACTGGCAACTTTAATGACCGTGTTGTAATTCACTTGTTTAAACTTGTATAGCAACGTATTTATTTTTCCATATTTCCAAAACCTTCCTAAAGGTTCTCACTGTCCTATGAAGCCCATACCAAGAACCAGACAGCTTAACCGCAGGCAAAGGACCACCAAAACCATCTTCCTTTCAGCCTGCATTTTTTTCCAGGCACCTTAGAATCACACGAGAGACAGATGTTGCTCTGTATCTAGGAGGCTCTGACAGGCCAGGGTAAGCAAAAAGGTACTTTAACAGAGGACATTTGTGACCAGTATATTGCCCTAAGGCATTTTTTTCCTCATTTCTACTGAAATAATCCCTCAGACCGCCTCTGCCACTGTGGCTTCTCAAATAAGGTACCCATCTTTCTTCCTACATTCTGTATATCTGCCTTTTTCTACTAAATAAAATCATATCATACAACATAATTCTACTATTTTCTTGACAACTTGATGCATTACTTTTTTCCAGTTTGTTTGTTTTTCTTTTCTTTTTTTCCCCACTTCACCTGGAACATTGAAATGAGATGTGTGAACACGGTATGAAGGAAGCCCTTTGCAATGCATGTCCAGACTGAATTCCATGCAACTTCCAATAATCAACTCTTTTTGTAATTAATAGCTCTTTATACTTCCTTTGAGGCTCTCACCCTCACATTTAGCATCGGGAATCTTGCACCTATGCTCCATGAAGGATAAGCACGTGGCTAAACCTGCTACGCTTCTACAATAATAATGCTGTGCTTTATACATGTTGTATATTGTTGGCGAGCCTTCTCCTTTCACATCTATTTATCTACTTATGCCACGTATTTGTTCTCTTGCTTTTCAAAAAGATTACAACTAGACTTACAGGATGATAACTGTCAAAATCATCTTTGCCACCGTAGAGATTAGTATCACTGCATTTCTTTCTCTGAAAGCAATTTTCTGGAAGTTCTCGTTTTCTAGAAGGGCTAGAAAAATATTATTAAATGGAACAGATACTTGAGAAACAGCCCCGGTGTCTCCACTGGAGTTGGCTGTAGCGTAAGGTACCACATTTGGAATATGGATTCTTTTCAAAAATGAATTCTCCTGGTTTGAAAATATGTTTGTCTCGTTTATTTTTGAAACGCCCATCATCTCACCCGTGGGACTCACTGATCTGCTTTTATCAAAGTTCTCTGTTCTTTTACTTGCTTTTTACAGACCTCACCTCTTACATTCTGTCTATCGCTTACTCCCTCACACTTCGTAAAGTAGTGGCTACACAAACAATAATTTATTGGATTTTTCCAAGCAGTAGCTGTTTCCATCCTTTTTAACAGCCATTAAAAGATCTGTTTTCCCGACAAGACTTACTTTACCTCTTGATGTCTTTCATAACTTGATTTTCCTTCTATCAATGACTGTTCCCCAATTTTTAGTGAAACAGAATTTCAAATTCTGGTATAAACGGAAGTAGTTTTCTCAACTTCGGAGGGAAGATCGGACAGGAAATAATAAAAAAATAGATCTATTTTGTGTTTATTAACACAGAATAAATACATTAACAGAAAGTCAGTTCTGCAGACCATGCTTACAGAATAGGAGTCAATCTTATTTGGATCTTACCCACTTCAAACAGAGGATGGCATTTGAGCAGAGAATGCCAAATATATCAGAACAATTAAAATTAATATAATGGAATTCAATCCACATATGAGTGATACTGAAATGTAATACGCATTACAGCTAGTCAAAAATTGGTTAATTAATGCCCACAAAATCCCTCTGTGATATTGCATACAGGGCAAATTAGGAAATGCCATGACCTGACTTGCCAGGTCCCAAAGCAAGGTGATGACAGAGCACATTCAGCATCCAAGGGTTACTGAGAACCAATTCTCTGCTCACTCTTCTGGATCTTAATACACGTCAAATGGTAACATTATGTTCTGCTCAGGGGAGCTGCATGATGTCATTTTATCATTTAAGTCCCATTCTAAAGCTCATTCAAGCAGAGCTTAAACAAGATTTAAAATGCACATAGACTTTGCACACGGAAGCCAGTTTAGACTGTGGCTGAGTGATGCAAAAAACCCACTGAATTCTAATTTATGACAGATTCACAGTTGTTCTCACTCTGCAGATCAGTTATTCATTTTCCTGCTGCTTTAAACTGCAGTCAGTAGCACACGCTGCCTGCTACGAAGAGACCTTTGTGATAAGATGATATCAAGGGATGTTGTGACACTCCCGATTAAGAATTACACAATAAGCAAACAATACAGCAATGCTAATTTTCTCCTCCTCTTTCTCATCACTTCCCTAAATTATTCTGAGTAATACAAATGATCTTTATTAGCTTTAAGGCAGTTAATCCTCATTCTGTTATGCCATTTTTTTAACAGAAATATTCCTGTATCTGCTTAAGTCCCCCTAAATATTTTCTTCGGCAATTAATTTTATGCACTGTTGTATGTCACGTTCACAAGCAAATAAAAAACCCAAAAGAACATCTATACTTCTATAGTCGTAGCCAACTACCCACCAGCAACAGAGAATGAGTAACTTTTGCTGGAAATAGCCTTTCTTGTCCAAGCTCCTCTTTGAATCACTGATTTCTGAGTATTCCCTGTAGTTTTCAGTCATCACGAACTGATGCTGAAAAACCCACAGAATTGCCCAACCCAAATACAAAAGACACAATTTTCTTCACTTTGACTGGAAAGAATGTAAGCCTGCTTTGTGACCAGGAAGTATTGGTTGACTGATAGAGTATGGTTTTACAAAATCTGCTTTCTTCTGACCTTAAATTTATCAAATGTGAGTCTCAGGATGTGATCCAGCCAGGTATCACTGTGCCTACCAGCACTGAGCTGGTGTGCAGAAGGTTTCTAACAAAAAGTTCTCTGCAATCCATTCATTATACTTTGCAACATCAAACAGGGAAAAATAATTAAAAAGCTCCTATTGAGCACCTAGAGACCTTGAGCACAGTCAGGGGGTGAACACAAAGACAGGGTATTTGGCTGTAGGAGTCACACTTCATCTTTTTTTTTTTATATATAGATATATTCACACACATTAAAAGAAATTACAGTACATTTTGAAGGGTTTTCTTATTTTCTTCCTCCCTTCTATTCTGGTCTATGAGTGCCTACACTTACAGTATACATATTTAAATGTACTCAAAAGAGTTACATAAAATTTCTTAAGTTTTTTTTTTTAATCTTCAGATGTACACATATGCGGAGACTACATATTTGGAAAATAAATTGCCTGAAAAAATTCAATTATGTGAAGAGTGAAAATCACATGCAAATGACATTATAAGCAGGAGCTATGCTGAGAGCTTATTTGTACCGTACAAGGTACAAGCAGACAAAAGCTAGTTTCTGACAGGTGAGACCAGTTCATCTGCAAGGCATCCAGTCTTCCTTACAGTGTCTCCGACATAACTGGAGGTTGCACTTGCACTTTGATGTAAAGCTCAGGACATTCTGGCATTACATTTCTGTTACTCAAGCATTACCTACTGTCTCAGAACTTACAACTCAAAGAAACTTTAAAAAATGGAGCTGCAAGATGATGACTATCTGCTGCAACACGCAATATCCCTGACCACTGACTGCTTTCTTGAATAATTAATGTGAGTACATCCCACTCACGTTCATGGCTATTAATATTAGGAATAGTTACAATATGACTATTTCATTTCTTTCGTCAGTATCAGGCATTAATTGGGAAGCACATCTGTGTCTTTCATAGAAATGTAACGTACTTTCTTCCTTCCATCCAGGACTTTATGTTAAAGAAAATTAAAAAACTTGGAAGGAGCACATACATACTCTGCCAGCTGCCCCGTCCTTCAACCCAGTTTCACACAACTTGATCATGACATCAGTTTTCACTGATAATTTAGGAATCAGATTGATAAAATAAGGAAGCCTTTACACTGTAGGTTCGAACTCACCTCAAGTCTATACACATCAAGATACTGTTATCACATAAAAAGGAAAATATTCGGTAACGTATAAATCACAGGTACCCAAAATCAGCCAAAACATCCTTCAAAGGAGAAAACCTGGGGTTAGGAAAGCCCATAGAACAGAACAGGGATGCACAGCTATACTTTCAGTGAGTAAACAGAAAGCTTCTGAGGACTGCCTAAACAACACCCTTTGTAAACGTTTTTCCATTAAGATATTAATTATCAGCCTGCTTCTCCTGATTTCAGCACATATTTATTCTCCAAAGAATACTGACCGATTAGCAGGAGTTTCAGAAGATCTCCATCAGCAAATTGCATTTACCTCCACCAGTCATTTTCAGTGAAAACGGGATCACTTGTTCAGAAGAGTAAACTCTTCTGGAAATCTCACTTCCGCAACACGTTTTATGTTAAGCCTTTGTGTGCAAGTTATTAATTTTCATCGCAGCTATTTTTCACTTCACTAAAAAGAAGACCTTTCTTCCTTGGAAGTAACTGAATGAGTCTTAGTACCAGAAAGGTCATCTTATGCACAATGTACACTTAATAAAATATGACCAGAATTAGCTGTGAAAATGCCTCAGAAGAACGAGTAGTTCATCTGAGGTTTTACTCTTTGGCTTAAACACCAATGAAACACTCTCTTGCAATGTCCAGTGAAGATACTGCTGAAAATAAACTGGAGAACAGACAGCAACAAACATCTCTGGATATTGGTAGCCGTTCTTCTGACTGCAAGGATTGTATTAATTTCAGATTAGAAGTTTACACGGAAGCATTTGCGTTCTGCTTCTGTAGCGGGTGAACCTCCAACAACGTATGGGCGGAAGCAGAACAGCGGCTTTAAAATGTCATCTTTATTCAAGATATTTGTTCAGCGTGTATTTTCCGAGGGGTGCCTATCTGCCTGCTTTATTGACTACCTCTTTTTAACAGCCATTAGCGCTGCAGTCAATACGGCTACAAAAGAAGGGACTGGACTCTGATTTGCAGACATATCATCAACAAAATAGTTAAGTACCATTTGCAAAATATTTATTACTAAGACGACACGAGGCAAAAAAAGACACGGCTTTATTTGCAAACCCCATGTTAAGTTGTAGCATTATAGGCAATTAATAAAAACATTATATTTTTATGCAACTGTATTTGACCCCTAAAGCCACAGCGAGACAGAAAACGTAGGACCCTTTAATGTCATTTTAACAGTCATTTATCTGACTATAACCACACTTTAAAGTGTTAAGGTCAGCTGGTCATGAAGCATGAGCTACACTTCTGACTAGCATGCACCACATTTGACTTGAGAGTAAATAAGGGACTGACACTCCATTAACCTTCACAAGTACAATTATTTATCAAAACAGTTCAGAAGAACACCCAAGAGAGAACTGATAAATTTGCAAGTGAAAAACTAAAAGTAACAGAACAAACTAATCCTCTGCCAGTGACGAAGAGCTATTTCCTACCACAATTCCTGGGGCAAGTCCTCCAGACAGTTTTCTAGCACATCCATCCATTTTAGAGGACTGTCCCTTAATTCACATTGGCTGTGACAAAATCTCACAGCTCTTCTGTTCTTCTTTTTTGAAATAACAATAATATTGCTAATATCCTGTATTTACAGGAATCTTCAAAGTCTTTCCTCAGAAACACATGTAGAAAATTAAGAAGAGTTCTGACACATTTGGTCACATCTACTCTTCTGCGCTTTCAGTTTCAGCACAAGGACCATGCCCTCTTCATAACATACCTATTTGTTGAGCTGATCACGACCTTCCTACCACCACAGAAACTTTGTTTTATTACAGGACCTATGGTGATTTATAACCATGTGGTCTTCAAATTTTGTTAATTCTCCGGGATTTCTATGATATCCTTAATGCTGTGAAATTCTACCCAAACTTCTGACTGAAGCATGAGGTTGAGCTGTTCATCAGTAGCTGTCGTCTGCCACCAATTAGTTTGACTTTGTGATTGCATTAGCACCCTGCACTTCCAAAGGAGAGAGAGTTTGCTCAAAGTCTTCCACCAAAAAGTGTCAAGAGGGAGAGTAGAAAAAGCAAAAGGCTTCACCACGAAAAGATACTCATGATCAACTGGAAACATCATCCATCATTGTCATCTTGCCTTGCATCCTGGGTTTCCTTTGGCAGTAAAGACGTGCCTTTATTCCACTGTACCCTACACTGATTGGCAGCCACTCTCAGATGCACAGATGGGAGGAAATCACTAAGTATTCACCACTGGAGTTGTAGTTACCACAGCAGAGCTTCAAAAAAAAAAAAAACAAAACAAAAAATCCCAAAAACACAGTGGTGTGCAGCAAATCAACAGTATTCCTCACCTTTGGTCTCCAAGATCAGTACATATTTCACTGCTTTGTAAAATGAACCAAGTTCCATGAGCTCAAACAGCTAAGATTCCCACGTGAGTCACACGTACACCTTCTTTTTGGTGGTCACAAGACAAAATGTAAAAATAGAGAGACAGGGAGAAAGAACTGCTTTAAGGGGAATGTGGCTTTTCTCTTACCAAGTAGCCAAAACCATAGTAAACTGATAGCAGGGTCAATTTCTACTACGTGTCTTCTAATGAAGCAGGAAGATTGATTCGATGCTTTATTTCAGCTTGTACCAACAATGGATTCCTTAACGATCATAAAAGGAAATGTATTTTGATTATAAATCTGTTGCACGCTTTACCTTGTACGAGTGAAAATTATGTTCAAAGGGCTGAGTAATTTATAAACGTGACTTTTGCGTGTGAGATAATTGATATCACCAGGTCTGATGTTTATTTTTTCCCACTGACTTCCAGATAAAATGTCCTAAAAGTTTTCCTCCCTGACAACCCCTTGTCTTGGAAACTCACTCTAGGACCTGAGACTCAAGGTTTCTTCTCCCTCCTCCCTGTAAAAGATGCTGTAGTCAGACTTCACTGGCAATTCTTTCGATACGCAAGAGGCACTAAAATCCATTTTGCTATTCCACAGCTATGCAGTCACAGCTCTTCAAAGCTAAGCAGCCCCAAAACTTGCCTTCTTCCAGTGAACTACACAAAAGACCGTGGCACACAAAGCTTTTCTTCCTTTCACAAATTAAACTACAGCTAACTAGACAGGCTAGTATCACAGAGGATCTAACTGCAAGGTAATTGAACACACTACTCGGCACCATTTATGAAACTGTGACTGAGACACTCCGAGTCTGATGGTACTTGGAATTAGTTTTTTAGTAGCATCTTAGCTGCACAGCTGCAGTCATCATTGTCATTAACAGAGACTCATCTGCTGTTAAGCAGGAGACGTGGCTGATAAAATGTAAACGTTTCCACTACTATTAGTTTCCAGGAAGCAAGAAAACAGTAAATATTTTTTAGAAAAATATGGTGGAGACAAGAACTCCACATACTGAAAAGTAAGGTTGAGAAGAGGGGATGTGATGTCCATCTTGAAATACAAAACCAACTGCTGAGAAGGGGAACTACATTTGTCTTGCTGCAGTGTCTAGGGCAAGAATTAATAAGCTAAAACTGAAAACAGATATGAGTTACACACAGGAATAACTTTCTGATGGTAAAGAGACTCCAGGACAGCCAGACTGGCAGGTTTTAAGTCTCCTGCATCGAGGAACTTTAAGAAGTCAGACTATTAACTGACAGAAATGACATTGGTACAACTGATCCCTGGGTTGAAGCTGGGACTGGATGACCTCTTGCAATTCTTCTCAGCCCCGCAATTCCGTAACGCGCAGGGTTCACAGACATGGAGAAATAGATGGGCTCATTCAGTAGAGGCTCTACAGATCTGAGGGACTTACTTGCTAAGCTGGATCAGGGCTTTTTTGGTTGTGTTTTGCTTTGGATATTTTTAATTTTTTTTATTTATTTTTTAAAATAAATCAATAGGCTCGGGCCATTTTCCAAAGATGTGATTTGGTAAGTTTCAAGCCAAACCTCTCAAGCTTTACTCATGAGATAAGTGCTAAACAATGAGCCAGATTCATCAAAGCTTTATAGACTTACTTAAAAGAAAAAGAAACTGATTCAGCCAACTCATTTCAAGCCAAATCAGGCAGTTGAAAATCTATTCCTGAGATTTGGAAAATCTGTCTTTTTTTAAATTATTTTAAAAATATGTTTCAAGAGTCCCTCTTTTGCAGGGGCCTCAGGCAACTCTGTCAAAAATCTTTTTTTTTCCTTTCCCAGTCTGAATAGGAGCAGTATATATCGCACGTCTATAGGAGATAGTGTGTTTGTATATATATATACACACCTACATATTTTTACATCTATACTTAAATATATAAATAACATAAGGATTCAAAAATATTCTATCAAAGGTTTGGTAATTAAAGCAGCGGGTTTGCTTTACAGAAAGATTAAGAATTAATTTTCTTGTTTACTACAAGGAAAAAAAACCCAATCAATGGTAGTGCTGCACACCAATGTCCTCTATAAAGGCACAAAGCTAAAAACTTGCTCTCAGACAGGTTTACCAGCCCTAGCACATACAATCCACAATACTTCTTAGTACTGCCCCTTAGAATACTTCCTAGGGAGAGGTTAATTCCCATGTTTCCTCAGCTCTTGGTATCTCTACCAAGGATAGCTGGACCAAACCAGTTTTTATGTACACCCTATAAAATCCCTACCAGAATCACCAAGTTGTTTCAAACGAGGACTCAAAATAATTATTCTGAGGACACGGGCCTGGTGTTATCTACTCAGGATGGGCCACGGTGCCGACTGTGATCAAGGGGCAGGACGTACTGCCGAGCTCTGCACGTCAGGTTCTAGCCTTCCACATCTGACTGTTGAGCTGGACAAAACCTGAGCTGAAAATGCTGTGCTGGGAAAAGCGCTGTGCTGGGAAGATACCAATTTCCATGTAGAAGCAAAGAAAAGGCCTCCATATTACTCATCTTCCCATACATCTTGTAAATTCACTAGTCAACTCAATTTCAGCTGCTGAAAGTTGTGGGTACTATAGCAATGGGCACAGATTTAGCCCTCCAGACCACTAGGCAGCTGCCCCTCTAGCCCAGGACCAAGCATTTACTGTAAATGTATACGACAAAGCCATCAGAAGAACGTTCAAAACCTTGCCATACTTTCTCTTCCTGTTTTGTTCTTTTCAAGGAAACTAGTTCTTCCAAGAACATGCAAAGACCATGTGACTTTGAACCAGAAAACCTGAAAGATCAGTGAGCCTACCTGCTAATGAGCAACTTGCTATTGAAATGAGCTCATTAGCTTTCATTTTTGCTGGCTGCTGATCGATTCAGGAGCCACTTATGTGGCCTCCGTAAGCTGTACATAAATTATCAAAGGCATTGATTTATAAAAACAATACGTCAGGAAGTCAGTCCTTTCTGTATCTCTAGTGTGTCCTTTCTGCATCTCTAGTGCAAGTGCTTAGCTCAGTGGCCTTCAAAATGTATCCAGAGAAAACAATGATAACATCTCTGTTCGCAGATACATCGCATCTCAAATGGCAAGGATTCTACTGCAAAAATAAGCTTTGCTGGCATCTCAGCATAGGGGATAAAAGCTTGCCTCTGAAAATGTTACATACAAAATGTACAATACAAAATGCACAGAATTTCGCGTGAATCTGCGTAGGTGGCAGCTCAAGAAATTCACAGTAAGGAACAATTGTCTACAGCAAGGAAAAAATCCAAGCTAGATGATCTTAAAGTCCTTTTCCATCTCAGATCATTAAATTTCCATAACCTTCTTCGTATGACTGAAGCAGTGAAAGTCCTATGGCATCCTTGAGTCAGTGCTACGTTTTGTTGTAAAGGCGTGTTCTCTTGTCAACAGATAACCTCAGCAACATGGGAACAGACCCTGCTAATGACTACAAGATTCATCAATGAGGTAGGGAAGGACTCCTTCACCCCAACACGGAGTCATAACATTACCATTTTCAGAGCATCTGACTGTCTCCAATGTCAGGCTGGCCAACCTGACTTCACCGGGCCTTCCAACTGTCTATAAAAAAACTGTAGCAAAAAAACCAGTCCTTTGGACACGTACGTTTGCAGTTTTCAAAGCGCTTCATCACACTCATTTGCAATAATTCGCCTAAGGTTGTGTGGGCTTTGTTCCAAAGCCTATTAAAGACAAAGCAGTCTTCATATTGACTTCAAAGAGCTTTGGATTGGACCCACAATGAATCACTGCATAGTAAACAGAGACATCAGGAACACAAAACCTGGTCTCAGGAAGAGAGGTCATTCTCTCCTTCATCGCCTCAGTTGACTAAAAAAAGACGGGAAGGCGAGATTTATTTTTCCCATCCTTCCGTTATCACACCACCAGACCAACGAAAGGGCTAGGGCCCCTTTCCTGCTTAGCTGCATTTCTAGGGTCATCATTTCACCCTAAAAACCTCTTCACTGTGAGACTGCCAGAGGCTGGAACAGGCTGTCCAGGGAGGTTGTGGAGTCTCTTTCTCTAGAGACTTTCCAGACCTATCTGGATCTGGTGTTCTGTGCTGGCAGGGGGGGGTTGAACTCCATCTCCAGAGGTCCCTTCCAACCCCTACCGTTCTATGATTCTATGAAAAATCCTCTGAAACAGAAGAGCCCAACTACATTTCAATGGTGTCCTCATCACCTTGACCCTTAGCAATACCAGCATGAGAGGAGCACCACTGGAGAGAGCAATATCAATGTATGAGGACATGGTGCCAGAAGGGCTGGACTGCACGCTGGCTCCTGGACAGCGGTAAGATTGGGACTAAAGACAACAATAAGAAGGAGTTAAAACGCGCAGACCATCGCTTAATCCCAGTTTACTGAAAGGACATGTCATTTTCAGAAAGTTGTCCAAACAACTGTCTTAATATTCTACACCAAAGTGGCTATTAATCAAACAACAAAGGCCCAATTAACACATAGCTGTTGTCACCTTGATGTTAAAAGCCTTTCCCTTCCCCCCCCCCCTTTCTTTCTTTCTTTTTGTCTTTAATGTTACAACCTAACCCAAAAATGCCTCAGGGCCCTACAGGGAAAGAAAGACAAGATAGAGGGAGGGAGGGGATGGAGAGGGAGAGAAAGCAGGGAGGGGAGAAAAGGAAAGAGAGAGAGAGTCTTAAATACCATCTCTCCTCTAGGCAGCAATTTCCACAGATGAAGAGGTCACCACTGTTTAACAGTGTGCTGCCACGTTAATTTAGTATGACAAGATAAAGCAGTAATCTCTGCTCGAAGAGGCTGTAAACCGCCTGCTATCCAGGGACATGCTCGAGTCGATTTGCACTGTATATCACTTTATACAATTGCCGTGACAAAGCCCCCTGAGTTCCCTCATGTAAATCTCTCTCTCTCTCCCTCTCAACTTCCCTGCCAGTCAGACGGCAGCGGATCTGCGGTAAGCTATGCAAACTTCACGTCTTACGCATGCCAATGCACCCCAAAGCTCACCCCCCTACCCCCCCCCCTTCCAAGAGAAGATGTTTAGGACTTTGATAATCCATTGATCCCACTTCCATATCGGCTTGTATTTTTCAATCTGTCGTGTTAAGTTGTCAGAGAGGGCGATTAAACCGATGTTTCATGTTCTGAGATTTGCGTTCCTGGGAATGATAGTTTTCAAAGCCTTTCTTGCTAGGTTCTGCTTAAAGATTATCCCTAAGAAAGCTGATGTGAATATTATTACTGGCATAAACCTGGTAATAAAACCATAAAGTGTTTTAGGTAAAGACATTTTAGAGATATTCAGGGTTATAAACATAAGAGTTTAAAGCTGGATAGAATTTGGAGTGCTTAAAAATAAAGGAAAAAAAAAAAAGAAAAACAAAACAAAAAATCAAAGAAAAGGAAAAAAAAAAAAAACCCCAACAACACACCCTGTCAGGCTGTGGAGTTTTCTCAGCATGAAGCAAAACAACATATGTAAAAGGGAAAAGGGAACTCGCATGTCTGTGTAAAATAAATATAATTACAGAATCGTAGAAGAGGGCAGAGGAGAACACTGACCTGTGCAGTTAGAAACGAAAAGAAGACAGAGCATGTGTAGCATCGGTCGTGATACCGCCTGAAATAAAACACAGTGACAGCTCTTCCGAGCGAACAGCTAAGAAAGCTGCCTGGGTCCCCAGCAGCCTGCACAGCTGAAAACACGTTCTTCTTGTTGGGGAAATAGGGTACATTATTTTTTTTTTTGCAGTATGTTCCAACTCTCGCCCGCCGCGCCGCATCTCTAGAACGTGCAAGTTTGCAGTTCCGTCTCCTCTTGATTTCATGTTTAGTTTGTGTCGTTTTCCTATGGCCCGCAGGCATGAGACGAGGCACAGAACAACAAGCTACCAAGCACGGTGCCAAAACGCGAAACGGCGCGCGCGTGTGCACACCCGCTTTCTGGATTGAGCGTAGATCAGGCCATAAATAGAACTGAAACGAGGTTTCTACAGATGAAGACTGGAAACTTTGACTGCAGTTTCTTAACTAATATATTGCTAGGTCTATCTGCTCTGCCTGTGCGTGGCACTTAGACTTGCCAGTGGTACTGACTGAGCAAAGCGCAGTCGAACTTTGCAGACCTAACAGGCTGCATACGCTGTGCTCTCTTTAATGAATTACATTTAATAACATTAGAATAACATTTAATATTTAATTTTAATTTAATTTAATACATTTAATAACAATAGAATCTGACATTCACCGCAGCTGATACGAAGAATGATGACTGCTTTATTAAGCACGTAAGTTTCTACGAGTAATTGAGAAGCAATTTCCTAACGTCGAGGAAAAACCACTAGAATCAATGCCGTTTTTCAGTATCGGGTGAATCTGCTCAAAACAGCATTTTAAAGGTGTGTTGGATTGCTTCTGTTCTCCGTTTCGCGTTGCTAAACGATGCGTTTCAATCTATACGATTTAACTTCAAATGGTCAAAGTGTAAAAAATTTCTTCTGCGAACTTAAAATTGTTGGCTGAATATCCAACAAAAAGTTTGCTTTTAGGGAATATCCAATTCTTAAAACCCCACACTAAATACTGCCAGCGCAGAGTAAAAAAGAAGCCTGCTAGAATATCAACTACACACCAAAAAAAAAAAAAGAAAGATGAGCTTGAACACCACTACTTCTACAAAAATATAAGAGAATATTTATACAGGAGTGTGTGTTATTACTCCATCGTGTACTGTGAATAGGATTACTCTCACCTAATTTTAGCCCCAAATTAGACATCTAGTCTAAACTAGTCATCAAGGCTCCCTCTATAGTCAATAGACAAGCACTTTCAGAGGGTAATTCATCTTTCTTGTCTTAGATGCTTATTTTAAGATCGGAAAGGTTGTTCTAGGGAGGTGGTTATCTTCTTCCATAAACCGTGAAGAGAGACCAGACACCTCGCTTTTATGTGCCTCAACTTTGGTGAACTCAACCCCAATCTCACTGTATGACACTCAAGAATCTCCACGAGCTTGGAAACACCAACAGACCATAGACCATGATGAATGAATGACAAGTATAATTGCCTTAATTTATACGCTATTACAATGGAACAGACAAGAGAAGCGAATTGCCAGTGATAAATCATCCACTGGGAAGCTGGGAATACAGTCTGATTTCATCCAGTAAACTGAAAACTTGCCACTTTTGTTAATATTTATGAAATTACCAGTAGGGAGTCCAAGAACTGTTTGTGGTATTTTACAGACCAAAATAAAGATAGAGGACCTAAATACGAAAGTAAGATTTCAGTCAAATTAGTTTATCCAGATGGAAAAGTAGGGAATTCACCGTGGCCCTGTGTCAATATATTACCCAATACTCGTGTTGACAGCTTCAAAACTGAAGCTATGGTCTCTGCCCAAAAGCTAAGTTTACACTGGCCACAAGCAAACAGGAAAAGTACATCATCTACCGCAGACGTATTCTTTGCAGAACTGAATCACACTATTGTCAGCTCTGCTGGTAGATATATAAAATTCTGAAAACTCGTTTCCAGCAGAATTTATCAAACTGGTTTTAAAGAAAGAAATGTAAACAAGCCTTAAGCACGTAACTATTGTGAATGGTCACTCTGCTTTCACTCACACTCTTGTCTTGTCGCAGACTAATGCACACATATAAATTTAAGAATTTAAAGCAACCAAAGATATTTGCAGATTATATATATAAATATAAAAGTAAAGTATATACCATGGACTCACACTCTAACATCAGGGAGATGCAGGATGCAAACTCAAGTGAGCCTAGTGTTTTGAGCTCAGGTGCACAACACTTTATATCCCCAACACAGTTAAGCACCACACAGCAAATACTTAACAAAAAAAGCAAATTCTCTGTCCAGGAAATGACCTCTCACTCAAGGCTTTTTTTTGGTTGAAATTATCTAACTACAGATTTCTAAACTATAGGGATCAACAGCTGAGCTTATCACTCTGAACTCCAATTATAACCTCTGGAAATAAATAAATAGATGGGCACTTTCAGGGCGTGATTTTCTTGACACACTTAGAAGCTATATTAGAACAAAATGAATCAGTCTCCCACTGCCTATTTACTTCCATTAAGCTAAAGTTGCTAGTTTACCTCTGGAGGTGCACTTTGTAAAATTTAATCTGAGCAGTCCTCACTCTGGAATCCTCACCCCCAAAAATGACACTGCATTATGTGTTAGTGACCACGTTTACGCTAACTTCCTTCCTACAAGAGAAAACCTAAATCTTCTCTTACTGCACCAAGAGATTTATAATCAACAGAAATTTACTACTGAGACTCCTGTCATATACCATAAAAAAAAACCACATAGATTTAACTGAAAATTATACAAGAGACTCTCTCCTACAGAGTTCCTAAATCCACTAAGATCTGCATTTGTGTATGATTGTTTTCTGGAGAGCTGCAGATTCTAGGCAGCTAGATGCTAACCTCAGCAAACGCTGCTGTCTTTGAACACATGGATCCAAACCTGAGTTGTAACCTCCTGATGGCAACTGCAGCAGTTAAAAATGGAAAGAATGAGGAAGAGGGAAGTCTCGCTTAACAGTTCCAGAGGTGAAACACACACCTTAAATTCAAATTCAAGATCAACTTACGAGGAGAGCCTGCAGCACAGGTATTTTGTATTATTTCTGGCTAGCAATATTAATAAGCAATGCAAGCTTCCACTTCTGACATGACTTAGTGTATGGACACACATACAATCTACTGTAGTAATTCAGACTCGGGATGTCAGAAGGATTTTGCCTTTTGCTATAATATTTCTTATTTTGTGTCATCAAACTCCAATCCTGCAAAAAGCTATGTGCAGAAGGAGTTATAGTCAGTGACCTCTCCTTCCCTCCTTCTTGCTACCATGAGCATTAGGTTCCAATCAACCAGATTATTTTGTAGGAACAGGGTCATAAGCTAAGCATTCTGGGGCAGGAATGTTTCTTTTTTCTGTCTCTATAAAAATAAATCATGCTCTGAGTACGATATAAATAAAGATAATAACAGTCTGATGTTAGATTTTAGTGGCCTGTGTTTTGGACAACCTATATAATTTGCCTGTTGCTTGTACAAACTACAAAAAAATTAATCTTTATAGCCTTTGTTTTTTTCCTTGGGCTGGATTCACTTTTAAAAGTATTTTAAAAAGGATGCTGAAGCAGACCATTTCCATGCGTAATGACAGTTTTGTTTACTCTGCTCTGGCTAAAATTATCCTCACTTAAACTGGGCACAAACTCCACTCTGTTACATCCATTGGTTTTATCTAGTGATGCTAAACTCACAGGACTCATTGCTTCTACTTCTCCTTTTGAAAGGGCAAAAAATGCCTTATCTGGTCACACAACTGTACCTAAACCAGAAAAGGAAAAAAGGACTTAACAGTACTAAAAAGCATTTGGAAATGAGGCTGGCCAAACTATTCAAACATGCTTTCTACCCCAGACACAAAGGACTGGTTTTACTTCAGAAAGTTTGCTTCCTCTCTGTTCAATTGTCTCAGAACACTTTGGAACATTGCTTGGTACAGAAACATTGCAGCATGTCAATCTTCTCCTGCAGGGAGATTTCTGAACGTGCCTTAGGACTTAACCCACCTACATCAGATGCCCACACTTACGCAAACAGATGCTGAAATCTACATGTAGTCTGTTTTACCACAGGTCCTTCTCCAGCCATCAATCTCTCTAGAGAAAATGAATAAACCCCTTTATTACAGGAGGAGAATGTGGTGATAATTCACTGATAGACTCAAGACAAGAGGAAGCAGTCAGCTCCATGAAAAGGGAAAAAAAAAAAAAAAAACCATGACTGGACAACATGGCACTTTAAATGCTAGCAACTGTCTGAAATTTTCAGTGCCACTCTGACCACTGTTACTTTTGGTGAATCTGCAAAAGCATTAGCAAGTGGAAAGGAAAAAAATCAGAGCAAGCATGCTGGCCTGGGCATGCCTAATACAACTCAAATTAGCATAACCTGAGAGAACATACTTAAACGAGACAAGGGAAAAACATGACTGAGCATTTCACAGAGCCATTAAAAGGACAGAAAAGAAAGGAACGCTTCAAACTGCTGCATCAATGGGTAACATCCCAACTATGGACACAAACGTTTGATAGTGAGGAGAGAGACTGTAAAACACAACTGTGAGTACTGAGCATAGCAGAAGGTTCTGGCACTTCTTGGAGCCAGAGCTGATAATCACAGAGATTCCTTGCAACCCTGAAATTCAAGAAACCATGACCAAGACTTCACAATGCATTTCAGTTTTGGTATATCTCTACTGAAAGGAGAGCTGCCTATCAAAACCCCACCATCCTCTAGCTTATCGACCTTCTGTCCAAGAACACAGCACAATACTTTCTTTTACTGGGCAATGTCTTCATATGAGATATTTACTAAAAGGCTTCAGGATGGATTAAATAATATAAAATA
The DNA here is from genome assembly GCA_025345505.1 of Todiramphus chloris collaris. NCBI lineage: Eukaryota > Metazoa > Chordata > Aves > Coraciiformes > Alcedinidae > Todiramphus > Todiramphus chloris. Next base: position 8,180,476 of record JANVCC010000066.1, on the reverse strand, counting down.
CTAAGTTAAATACGACTACAAGGACAGGAAGAAAATGGGGAAGGCAGAGAAAGGTTTTTGGAGGACAACTGCAAGCAGACTGAAAGCGATGGAGTAACATTGTTCTTACAAAGCTGGAAACAGAGAAAAAGGCTTTCTCTCCTGCAGTGACAAGAAAGGGAGAAAGCCACATCAAGTGCTCAGAGGAAGTAAGGTGGATATGAAAAGCGTATGCACCAGTCAGAAAGCGCATGGGGAAAATGTTCTGGGAGGTTCAAGGGTTTCAGAGTAAATTTGGGCAGAGTGCCACAGGTGATGGACCTGAACTGGAGACACTACATGAATGCCACAGCTACTGTTTTGAGTTCCAGTGGGATGGAGATACCATAGATCCTACCTACATTACGTCACAGCTAGGGACTGACTGCTGAAAGCAAAAGCTGTATCAAGAAGCAGGAACACTTACATGCAGGTTTTTTTACATTGCGGCTATAAACTTATATTCCTTAAACTTATATTCCTGCTGGGGCTTTCTCCATACCCTAGCCTTCATTACTGCTCCTCAAACTGCTACCCTCAAAATTCTGTTCCAAAACTGTGGTACCTTCTACTTCTCCCTGGAAGACACCATTGCCATGGTCTTCTGGGTGCAATGTGCTGCTGTGCTTCCAAGCCATGAAAGCTGCACATACCACCAAGCTGACCTTGCAGAGCTGACACCAATGCACTATTTCCAGTAAAAAAAAGTACAATCCTCAGTGAAATTCACCTAGCAGATCTCAGTAAATGCGTGCAATCCCAAACTCAGCTACTTAATGAAGGCCGTGTGGATTGATAGTAATTTGGAATAAACAACGGTGTCCACTGTGGATGTCCTATGGCAGATTACTTGGCTTAGATAAATCAACAAGGCTTTTTTTCTTTTAAGGCTTACATATATTTTTTTTCGTGGTGCACTTAATAGCTCTTTTCATTGTAAGAGAAACCATCTGGTTCAAATATTCCTACCGACTCTGGGCTTTATGGTTTTACCTATCTTTTTTTTTCCTGTGGAATTTTTTCATCTATTCACTTGAATTAGATTTTTACTAGGATTTATGCAAGAAAGCTTAAATGAAGATATTTTCCAGTATGAAGTCAATGAATTGATTCCTAGGCACATAATCATTTACAAACAATGGATACATACAGTTCCCAGCACTTGTATAAAACAAAGGTGTTTACTTTTCTGTTGATTATTTTCTGCTTAACTGCATTCAAATGAATCCATTAAAAACGTGACTGCTTCACAGTAAGATGATCTTCAGCAAAAACAAACAACTGCTGTTTCCACTTCTCTTCACGGCCTTTAAAAAATACAGTCATCTGTACGCTGTATTTCAGGCAATTTACAGATTATAAGTCTGGTCTTGATTTGTTAATTTATTGTTTTAAATGTAGTTCTAACCCTCCTGCTTTGGGAATAAAAATGTTTTCCTACTTCATTACTTATTTATTGTCCCCTAACCAACCTTTGGACCTTTCAGAGTCTGAGGAACACAGCAATGGGTCATCTCAAACTTCAGCTAGTCTTTCTGCCTGGTGACTTCAGTTGGAATTATCATTCCACTCTGGTTCTCCATGGCCACAAGTAAGCAAAACTCCCTGTATTAAAGGAGTGGTAGAACAAACCAAGCAAACTTCCATAAACTAGCACGCTGCTCCTAAATTGCATTATGACTTTCATCCCTGCCTCACCTCAAGAATAAAAACTTTGTGGGTGTTTTTTTTTTTTTAACATTTACCTGCTCAATATAGGACCTGCACAACAAGTAGTTTGCAAGCAATTGGTAAATACTATAAACATTTCTTAGACACGTAGATGGGACAGGATTAGAGAGTCACGGGAACGCAGATAAGGAGGACAGGCAGGTTATAACAACTTAAAAGGAAGGTATTTTGTCAGGCAGATACAAGAGGCAACAAAGCTTTTTCTGGCTCCATCATCACTGGTTCTCGAGGACTGAAGAGATTTTTCTCAGGTCTGGACTAAAAGATGCAGTAGGCAACTTCTACAGCTGTTTGACAGGTCCTGGCTGATTCTTCTTTATTTATTCCCTTTCCTAACAGCCCACAGAGTCATTCTCTGAAATGGTGTAAGTGCAAAGATTTAAAAGATCAAGCTCTGATACAAGCCTGAAATGGTATTCCTGGAAAGTGCTTTCATGTCCTGCTTCTGTGATGACATTTATAATGCAATGTTTGTAACAATGCAATTTCATCACCTTATAAATATCAATTTACCATTAAGAGAGGAAGGAAAGAACATCAAAAAAAAAAAGACAAATGAAAACTTACCACCATTTCTGCTTTGTTTTAATTGAAATAGTCTCTTTTAGATAAGCCTGTCTCTCTCTTACAAAAACACCAGTTTATAGTTTAAACTGTGAAACTCTACGTGTGTGTGTGTGTGTTGTAATTGCGGTGCCTGCTAACAATTTCATACTGTCACATTGCACATATGGCTTCCAAGCTAGCTTTATCTGAATCTTTGTGAATCTATTCTCCATGCTATTAAACTGAGCACATTCCACATCGTTCAAAAGTAATTACACTTTTGTCTAGAGTGTAGGAGACTGCTCTCCCCAAACAATGGAATTCTCATTATTAGAGCTGGCACAATAACGGCACTGGTGTTCACAACACTGTGCATTGTACCATCACAATAACTTATCCTAAGCTTGATGCACAAAGGTACACTGGAAATTAAAATTTCTCTAAAACCACCGTGGGTTGTTTTGTTTTTTTTTTTTTTTATTAGGCATTCTTTAGCTCAGTATAATTAGAGTCCTATTTGACTTTTTAAAAAGCTATATGCATAGAGATTTCCATTCTCTTTGCAATTTCTGAATGGTAGCTAAGTGCTCTAGCCTCACGTTCTGATCCAATCCTATTCACCCCAGACCAACAGGTAAAGTGCAGGCCAGGATGTACGTAAGAGAATTCAAATGTAGCATTAAACAACCCTTTATTTTGGACAAGTGGAGGAAAAGCATGAAGCCATGTGTCAGTAAGCTCTTAGCCGAGTAGTACTGTCATTCTCAACATAACTAAACTTTCTTAGTATTATTCCCAAGTTACGACAGGCAACATTTTTTAGTACAAAGCAATAAAGCTATTTAACAGTGGACTGTAATATTCCCTACCAATTTAAAGCACTGCTGAAAATGAATTTTAAATCCCACTGAAAGTTCAGGACAAATGTGGGCTAGCAGTGCAGACATGCAATTGGAACATCTGGACTGTTGGAAAAAAAAAAAACCCCTGATTTTTTGGGCAAAAATTCCTTTTTTTTACCCTTTTTTTGTTTTTTTTTTTAATATCTTGTCCAGCATTTCATTGATGTGTTACTGTCAGGAAGAATGGTTGAATTTGACCACAGTATACCATGCCCCTGGCAAACCTCAATCCACGTTTTCAGCCTTGACATCTCTTACTTTCAGTATAGACACCACTAGTGAGGCCAGTAGTCTTGAGAGGTGGCAAAAGCAACATGTTAAGGCAGACAAATAGAAACAAATAAAATAAACCCTTATAACTTACCTGAGCTAACAACTATGTGTGCTATCCAAATACTGTAGCCTTAATAGGTTTCTTCAAAAGAGGTATTGACTGATACTGTAATCCTTCAGTGTTTCCCCACTAAGTTTCTGACCTGCTATGAATGTCCTACGGGGACTCCCAGATATATCCTAGGTCAAATGATTTCTCTTGTATTTTCTACTGAGACTTTAAGTATGATAAATTATTGTTGTTCTTCAGTGGAAGAGCTTTCCTACTTAAATACCTAGTTTCATCTATCAAGAGGAAGACAGTTTGAGACAAGAGTTGGCCTTGCCTATCACAGAACAGAAGAATGTTTGAGGTTGGAAGGGACCTCTGGAGGTCACCTGGTCCAACTCCACCTAGAATCACGTTACCCAGGACCATGTCCAGACATCTTTTAAGTATCTCCAAGAAAGAAGCCTGTTCCTATGCTCAGTCACCCTCACAGTAAAAAGCAGTTCCTGATGTTCAGACAGAGCCTCCTGTGTTTTATCTCGTGCCCACTGCACTAACCTTTCTCTGCCTGCATGTCCAGCATCCTCAGAAATACCACGTTCATTTTGATGGGAAGACAGGTTTTGCAGCTGTTTGCCAATTTTGGTTCTGTGTGATGATTTCCTTCTAGGGATTGTGTCCTCCCTTTGTAAACATTTATCCAGCATTCTGAGCTGTGTCTCTAGGTTGGCAGTTGTTACGACTTGGTAAAGAGCAACAGGGTAAATTTTCAAAAGTCTAAGTCAGGCAAGCTGTTGAGTTATCGCTCTGGTGCAATCAGCCCTTTACCTTAAGGATCCTAGAATATCCCAGCTAGCAGGAGCTGTAAAAAGAAGCACAGCTGGAAGTAACCTATGAAACACAAGGTCAACTAGTAGCTAGAGAAGTGAGGCCAAGAAATTGATTCTCAAGGCTGAAATCATTTTCTTAACTGTCCCTTCATGACCCAGTGCTGAGAGGCAGAATATGAGCAGACAGGGACGAGAGAAATTCAGCACCGCAGCCCACTGATGAGACAGAGGGGTGTAATTCCATACCTCTTCCAGTTCCCTTGGCTGGGGCTTTCTCCTGCTCAGATTGTTCTCTAAGCCAAACGGGTGTTGTACATGTAGTAACACAGAAAGACCTCTCTGTGGATCTACGCCGTGTCTAGCTAAGAATTCCTTTGGGGAAGAGTCTTAGCCAACAATCACGTATGGTTCAGAGGGGTGCAGCAGAGTGATGCACTGCCTGATTTCAGACTGGCTCTAAGCCTGATCCTGTCTTATTGTCCATTGCATTGATGAGTGAAGGTGTACCCTGCAAAGCACAGCACATGGCTGCAGAACGAGAACCCCATAGTCGCTTGCAGACCGAGTTAGTAGGTGTAGCAGTGAAGATGCCAAGCTGTTAAGAAGCAGGAAGCACTCTGACAGAGCTTTATCAATACAACTGGACTGTGTGGTGGTGTGTGCACATGTGCATACACCTGGATTTCCCTCCCAGAGACTACAAAACAGCACAAAATGTCAATTCAAACCAGTATAAAAATGGCCTCTGAAATGCTACCAAAATGAATACCCTTTGGGAATGACTTCCTTAACTGCTCATCACCCAAACTGAACTAACCTAAGTCATCCAAGCACTAGATTCAGTCACTTCCTCCTTCTAACTAAATACCACAACGGCAGAGAAAGTGATCATGTACATTTTACTTGCTTATGTTGATCATTCTTTCCAGAGACATATAGGCTACACCCTTTCTGACCTACCAGGACGATGACTTTTACAAGACATTCCTCACTAAAAGAGGGATATTACCAAAATGTCACATCCATACAAACTGGTGATTTCCTTAAACATGTACGAAGACAAAACCATTCCCAACAACCCCCCAGACATGCTTCAGACAAGCCTACAAGATCTCACTACTACAGCAAAACTGCAACATGCAAGAATTCGTTATCCTGTATTAGAGACAGAACATATTTTTCACATCGTATTAAAAAGACCCAGGAAGTCACACTAGAACAAGCTAAACTTCTTGGTCTTAAAACCTATAAATTAATAAAGAAGTTAGTTAAAATCAGTTTAAGAGCAGCTCAGTGTTTCGGTGAGGTGTAGTTAAAATACTCCTGCTGGGCTCCTTAGAAAACACAGTTTTTATTTCATTAGGGTCTGACTCTACACTACTGGTGTCATCACAAGTTTATCTACTGACTTAAATATTGTCAGGAACAACACCTTATCTTCAGAACACTTAAAAATGGCCAAAATACAGCAAGGTTCATATACCAGTTACATACCCTATCATCCCATTGGCTGGAACTGTGTATTAACGAATTACATGTCCATGAAACGTATCGTAACGGATGAGAAGTAAGCAAACTAGAAAAAGATAATGACATGTCTGCCCTTGAGTCATTTTTCCAGTGACATTCTTTCTTCATTTAAAGTTCCAATAACAAGTAGTAAAATTAAATATTCCAAACTGCTGTTTGAACTTAAGCATTAGACCAAAAAGGAAGAAAAATGGATGGGGATCAGCGAGTTATTTCGACTAGGAGAGCAGCCTCAGTGAATATCCAGTGACTTGGTCCTATGAGAAATAATAATCCCCAAGGCTTTTTACTTAGGGCTTGTTACATATGCGCAATGAGCTGTAAGGGCTTAAATACCACTACGGAGCTGATGCAGGCTTTTATGAGAATACACTATCACCTATTTTGCAATGCCTTTTTAAAAGCCTTCCAATATGCAGGTCCATTCATTATCCTCACTTAAAGTGAAATTGCCAGTGCCCTTGCCAAAGCGGGGGGCTAACAGAAAAGTTGCAGTCGATTTGTAAGCAGGCAAAAGCTGCCTTAGCGGGCTCACAACAGACAGCTCTGCCGAGGTGCCCAAGTCCTTTCCCTGCACCTTTCCACCTTTATAAAGATACATCATGGTCCTCTGCATGAAGGGCCTGAACGTGTTACATTACAACAGTGACGCTACGATACGAACGAGGTTTTGGGGTTGTTTTGTGTTCTTTTTGTCTGCTTTCAGATCAAGCCAGTTCCAGGCTTCCAGCGGGCTGCTAAATGTAACGAATTAAGTGCTCGGTGTCATCTGGAAAGTGCACAAAAAGGTGGGAATTCACACGTGAAGAAGTGGGAGGCGGTTTTAAACCCGTAAGCACGGCAAATTTTCCTGTGGGCATCTGTGGCATGTGAAATACACATCAGACCTGAAGTTTTAAACCCGGCAAAATCCAAAGTTGATTTTTTTTTTACCCTTCATACAGACTTCCATGCCTTACTATTGCATAAACTTGGCATTGGGGTGATATTTCAGACACCATGCCAAACATGACTCTCACTACAGTGTTCCAAAACCATTTACCGAACACACACACACTTCAAATTCACATCACTGTAGCCGAACAATTTTAGCACCCTAAATGCCAGCAGGCAAAGGTGAGGAAAAGTGGAGTTTGCACTGCAAGAAGAGTGAGCATTTGTAGTGGAGGGTAAAGGCAGCCCGGCTAGGTCAGAGCTTTCACATCATTGTGGCGTGTTCTGTACGTGTAACTGTGCATTGTATACTCCATAAAGTACAGATCTGGATGCCAAGCTACTGTAGAGGCAGAATTCAAAGAATGGATGTAAGCACAATAGACCGTTAGCAAACCTACCATTGTGTTGTGCTGAGAAGTGGGAGTCCTATGGCCACAGTTCTCTTGCGTCAGCAGAGAAACTGGCTGAAATTCCTCAGAGTGAGGCTTGTTGGGAAAACTCACATGCAAGGGAAGGTGAAAGGCTGGGAGCCCGTCACTCTCCTCTTCTCCCACTTTCTGTCTGCTTGTCACCATGGCTACCTCTCCATCTGCTTCCCCATACGGAGAGGCTGGTCGCTTGGAAGACATCCTGGAAGGAACAAAAGAGGAGAAAATAATGAAACCTCCAAATAAATCCTTAATGCCGTCATTGTGTGGTTAGGGGCCATTGTAACAGAAATGCCTTTTTTGTGCTGGCAGAGAGCAGGAAACCATCCAAATACCACTGCAAAGCATACACAATTGGGAACAATGGCCAAGCAGGTAGCAACAGAACAGTGGCTTGTTTGTTGTGAGAATAATACACTAATATAGCACTCTCTTGTATTCTGGCTCCTTAAACATGAAAATTCACCTAAGAAGACTGTATAATGAAATGCAATTCCTTTAAAAAAAAAAAAAAAAACCCAGCTGGTTTTGCATTTGCAAGAGACTGTAAGAAGAGAGAATGTCTCCCAGTACAAGCTATTGTCAACTTAGCTTTTAAGGAATAATCATCTGCATGGATTTAACCATAACTGATTAAAAAGGAAGTAAAATAAAATAAAATAACTCGCAAGCAAGCCCAAACGTCTGTGTTTATAAAACTTCACCCATGTGAACACCAGAGAGTTTTAGTCGTGTCGCAAGAACCTTTTGAGGTTAGCACATTGGGGACAGTTAAGCAATTAAACACTTGGGCATTAATAACCTAAGCTTTTTGACAACATGAATTCAGAGCTGCACTAAGTGTATGAAGATTTCCTATCAAGATAACCCCATACTTCCCTCCTTCTTGCCAGATCAGTGAAAAAACCCACATGTAAATGCAATTTACATCTGCATTTATGTAAAAAAAAACCAGGATACATAAGGACAACACATAGAGCACACATTGTAAAAATCACACGCAAATCTTGACTTAAAATTCAGGCCCATGCTCTGAATTTTCTGAGATCGTCTGGCAACACTGTTCTCATAGCACGTGTACGTCTTCGACTTTTAGAAAGACTGAAAGAATCCTTATTTCCTTGGGAAAAAAAAAAATAAAATCTAGTTTTCATCCAAACCAGGCACTACTGAAAAATCTTACAGGACAATCTGAACCCAGAACGCTTCCAGCCTGGCCTTCAAAATAGAGGGGTTCAGTGAAGTATTAAAATGCAGATGACTTCTGGGATTCATTACAGCAACATTCTTCATGAAAAATCACGGTATGTGCATGGATGGCAGAATGGGCCACTGTGCTAAGCAGGGGCATCTGCAGTAAAGAATGAAATGAGAAATAAGATATCCTATAGGCATGGTCAAACCAAGGAAAGAAAGAAGAAAAGATAAATGCTTCATAGAAAACAGGAAGAGCAAGGGAACTGAAGGCTACTCTATGTAAAACTTGAAAAGACGGGCTGAAGGAATAGTTCTCCTCCTCAAAAATCTAGTATTTATGATTCTAATTACCCCATTTTGATTTTCCACTTCACAGTTAAAGGGCTGCATTTTCAAAAGCCCAGCAGCCTCTTGAACCATGTGTGGGGCTGCTGTGAGGTGGAGCATGTCCATACGATTTGGCATATTGAGCACGAAATGGTTCTTAGCAGCAGTCAACTGGGTCTGAAAACAAACAGTGACTTTAAACAGCTCTTTGTTAGGACTTATTTTGTTTCTAATGATCTCATTTTGAGCTTTGCCTCCTGATCCAAGTTAGGTTATATTAAAAGAAAAAGCCCAACGAAATACAACAAAAAAACCCCCAACCCTAACCCTCAGAGGAAAAAAAATCCCTACCAGAACCTATACTCAGCTGCACACTGCCTGTTCTGAACACCACCTATTGCCTGTACATAGAGAAGCAATCTGTATTTTCTATTAATGTTTGACTTAGTCCAACAGACTAACACTTCATACATCCTACCTGAATTCTGTCTTCTAGGCTTTCCCACCTACGTGTCTGCAGCGAAGCATATGTACACAGACAGAGATCACCGGATAGACTCTTACTGGCAGTTTTCTACTAGCCCACTGAATTCAGCATTTTACAGCTAGGTTTGACACGACAGATCCTGAGCTTTTCTTCTGCAGAAACCACGCAACTCCCTCCCTGAAGTTAATATGTGAATTGTTCCTATTCTGCATTGCACTGCACCAAGATGCACCACTCGCTGCTGATTCCAAGGGTAACGTTTTGGTTACTCATCTCAACACTGCCTTAATAGAAACTTAAATTCTTACAAAAATCTCTTAGAACATCAGCACCGAGTGGTTGTCTCGGTTTCGTCAAACAAAGAGGAAGGGACTCAAAACCACAGCAATGTCCTATGCTTTAGGACGTTTATATTCTATAAGATAGACTGAAAATATTGTAAACCACCTACAACATTCTCCACGGCAATCCATTCTGACATTAAAATATAGAGGATGCCTTGCTTTGCACTGATGATTTGTATCACATACTATATACCCAACCTGGGTTTAAAAAGTCCTACCACTTTTAACCCAGAATAACTCAGATTTTGTCACACCGCTCCACAAGGAGGGTTTGACTATCCCATTAAGATAAAGCTCTTCTGCTAACTTTGGAGCTGAAGATACAGTTTCCTCTACTGTGCTCTGTTAGCACACTGCAGATTATCATCGCCTTCTGCTTGCCGCTGTTCCCAACAGAGATGATATCATTTTCTGCAGGGACTTCATAAAAAAAAAGCCAAGGAAGGCAATAGAGGTGACCACCTCCATGCACTAGCAATGACAGAGATTATTACACTTTTGATCTAGAATGAATACCTATGCGTTGGGCTGTAGGCTAATCGACAGTGATGCTAGACAGGGAAGAAGAAACTGTTCCTTCCTCACACAGCTCTTCAAAGATAACAGTTCAAATTACAAGCCACATGCCCATCACGATGCTAGAAGGCTAACAAACTGCTAAAATGGCCAAAGCAGCAAAGTTAAAGATCTAGCCTCCATTTAGTCCTCCACGTGACTAGGACACTCAAAGAAATGGATGCACAACCCTAGACAAGGGTCACATGGCTCAGAAAACGACTGCAATTTGTTCTCAGGTAGCTCTGCCCATACCAACGTGAGCCAGGCATAATCTCATCATCCCCTTTAACAAAAACAAACAACTCCTCATGAACATCTGGGAAACTTCCACAAGAAAATGGAAGATGCAAATAAATAAATAATTAAATATCTACCTTTTGGAAAGCTTTTCCAAAAGGATGGTAACTATCCTAACAGCAAAGGATCCAATCTCTGATAGGTTCATGAGCAGAAAACAACACAATACAAGGCAAATTCATTCACAGATGGTCTTTCATTTTTTCTACAGCTTTACTGTTCACTTTTCTGAATTTGAAATGCTCCCACATCCCGTATCCTTGAATTCTCTTCTTTCCATACATCCTCATTTTCCTACTTAGCTAATACTAGGTTTTAACAGATTCTGCATCTGAGATGCAAGTAGAGTTCCCATTATAAACAACAAGGAAAGGAAAACTGCTAAATTCTGAGTAACGGCACCTGAAACTGAGCTTTTTTAAACAGATCTAGGTCTAATGAAGGATTGGAATTATCCCTTCTTAACAAAGGACTGCAAACATCCTGGATCTACCCTCAGTGATAGCATGACAGTTTACAACATACGTGACTTCAAGATCTTCTCTTCAAACTAAGCTCAGAGGGTTTTCAATTACACCCATCTGAAAGGAGGCTTACAATGAGAGAGGGAACACGAGTTTCCTCAAACATCAGCTTACAGATAGGATTAAAAAAAACCCAACAAGACCCCAAGACATAACCCTCAGAAAAGTATCAATACGGTGGACCAGATTCTGAATCCAAAAGGCTTCCCTCTGCAGATGAAACCTGTTGCAAGAAGAGTAGAATTCCATACTCTCATTAATCATTTCTACTGAATATAAGTAGCTAAATAGTAATTTTTTCAGACAACCTAAATCTGCAAAGTTCAGACACAGTGGGACACAGGCAGTGCTTAGCCCACTGTAGAGAGTCAGAGTTATGAAACATATCCCCACACTTGATCTTTATCAGTGGTTAGGATGGAGCTGAAGATACAGTTCTGGTGATGAATTCAAATACCACCCTGT
>JANVCC010000066.1:8155145-8168934 GCA_025345505.1 Todiramphus chloris collaris | reverse complement strand
AAGGCTTCTTAATATGCAGAAATTGCAGTTAAAAAGATGCCTCTTGTTAAATTTTCATTAAATAAATGCTTTTCCTGGTAACAAGGATGTTTTTTTTCAGGGAACTAAAATCTCACTCTTCTAACTCAATCTTATCCTAAAAATATTTGCTGCAATTCATCTTACAATAGCTTCTTCACGTATTTCTTTACTCCCCTTCAATATACAACAGACTCTTTGTAAGCTTAAACTGATACCCTGTGTCTATTGATCTCAGTGGTTTTGGATTGACTTCAGCACAGCTACATTTTCCCACTGGAGACAGCAAGAGCTACACTGCGTCCACATGAATTGTTTCCTCCTGCCATCTACAAGTGTTGGTTCCATCCAAAGAAATTCAGGATACCAAATGACATTATTTTGTTTGGTTGTTTTTTTTGTTTGGTTTGGTTCTTTGCCCTTGAGTTTCAGCATCCCAGAAAAGTGATCTTGCCATGGCTCTCCTCTTTAAATTATTATTTTTAAGAGAACTTCATTTTAAGTGTCCCCACTACATTTCCATTTGTTCCTTGGTTTTGGTTCATTTCATATACGATTGTATACTCAAAATAAACCTAAAATGGTATCCAGTGTTCAAGGAGATAGTGCCCTCTAGCACACAACCAGCATTCATCCCAGTTTCATTGCTCATGCCATAAAATTTCATAAATTTTATGTCATAAAACTCTAATCTTGTTACATTAAGCAAAATACCTCAGAAACATTTCAGATCCCCACAAAAGCTTTTGGAGAAATGGCTTATCCATGTCTTCAGAAAGTGACAAACACAGATGTGTCAGGAGAAAAAGATATGAGGCCATAAATCTTAACTTGTTGGGAGTTAATTAAGGGATTCATCAATCATTATACAGCTCACCCCATACATATACAGGCAAAATCCCGTCAGCTGCCACAACCCACAGCACTCCACAGGTTAAAAACTCCCAAAGTCCCTCTGTTCTGACTATTTATAAATGACTTTGTATAATCTAGCATTAAGACCTGTAATTATAAAACAGCATTAAAACAGGCCTGCATAGTTATGGATAATTATAGTTGGTACACTTTTTAAAGAAATAAAAAGCTTTTCCATTCAAACTCCGGCTTTGCCTTTTTGACAGCTCCAAGTCCACAGGATGTAGAGAGATGATTTAAATTGTATGTCAAAATTTTGACTGTGCAAGACTTTCTTTTTCTTCCCCCCCACCCTTATCAAGAGAGGCATTGTTGTTTTCTCACCATAACCAGGCGTGACAGCGCCTGACTGGAGTCGCATAGCCAGTTCCTGAATTGGCATGAAAACGTTCACCTCTTGAGTTTCTCTGGCAGCCATAAACAGAGTCTTTCTCATGGGGGAGAGTTTAAATCACACGGCCCCATCCATTAGGAGGCAGGCCCAGAGCTGCATTCTGAAGAGATGCACAAGGGCAAGAGGAGCAGATCTGATACTCCAGGGAGTCAACGGCATCGAGAACGTACTCGCTCACACAGCCCAACTCCAAACCAAATGCTGTATGCTAAACCAGCTCCAGGAGCTTTGGAGGGATTCAATCTTGACTCTCCTCCTGATCTTCCCTCTAATTAAAGTACATGTTGGAAATCTGCAGACTCTGCCTTTTCACAGGAAATACCATTACAGCAGCAGCACTATTACTTGTATCTAATGTGTAAGCGTACGCACACGTAGAGATGTACAAACACAGCCTTACCCAAAATGTCAGCAATACATCCCATCACGGACTAGCACTAATAAAACTGTTTGTATTCCCAGGTTTACTGATGCTATAATCTCTCTAGGGACCAGCCAAGCAAGAGGTGCTAGTTAACACTAATCACAGGATCACAGAATTGCCAGGGTTGGAAGGGACCTTAAAGCTCACCCAGTTCCAACCCCCCTTAAAGCTCACCCTTAGTTCCACCTCCCACTAGAGCAGGTCTCCATCAGGTCTAATGATTGTCTCCATGCCATTTTGGCCCCATATTCGTTATTTACATACATGGAGTAACCAGTACCTTAAAAAAAAACCCAACTCTGTTCTTTTTCACAGGATTACTTGTGTAATAAGGTATTACTCAACATGAGTAAGGGTGGCAGACTCCCACATTCTGTCCCACTGGGAACTGCAAGCCCGACTTGTTTCTACACATACCACTAAAAACAGACTTCACTTGGCAATATCTTTGAGTCATTTACAGCCTGGTTTGGAATTCTTCACTGAAGTAATTTTACAATTAAAAAAAATAAAAAGAAAAGAAAAGGAAAAAGAAGCAAACATCTCTAATCTGCTAATCAATAAAAAATGTTCATGAAATGTGCTCTCATCTGTCACTCACACTGAGACGGAATAATCTACTAATTATTACTTTCTGAGATCATATCAATCAGCCATCTTTTAAAAAGCACATATGCTACAAATAAGCTGTATTATTCAAAAAGGGGGCTAAGTGAATAAGTCACTTTTGTGAATACAAAGCAAGATCGCTACGGCATAACCCGAGTTACTGTTTCTGTGTAGTTGTCTATCACCATAGCTGCCGTAAGCAATCCTATGGTTAAGGCCACCCAATAATTTCCAATTCATCCCACTCACTTTCTCCTTTTTGCTTTCCAGATTTCCTCCCTGTCGTTATGCAGAGATTTTCATTGACCTTTAGAAGCAGGTAACTGGGAAAGAATCCTTGTGCATGACTAAGTTTTTTAGTGACATACTGTAGCCTGAAACAAACTAACTTTTAACCCAAACAGGATTCGGAAGGTAATGAAGGCACTCCTAACAACAAGATAGTATATTCTATTCCTACACAGAATATTACCCAGTTCTTTTGGAGATCTCAGACAGGACTCCTCACTATTGTCCCTGTTTTGTACATAACTAGTAGGTGTTAAGCAGGAATATTTAGCAATTTTCCCAGACACACACTCAAAATCAGCTTTGAGCATGAGAACCTGTATCCTCCTTTTGTTTGGTACCTGTCAACTTCATAAGCCTTTTGTTTTTCACTAGTCTGTACGTCAACTAGAAGAGCCAAAAAAATCTAATAGCATGTTTACAAAAGCAGAAACTACAGGATCGGATTTTACGTGTGCTGAGAAGTATGCTTCTAAAAGATCCAATTTCAAAACCCGAATTTTCTGAGAACTTCTCAAACCCAGAAGAGGCACGTAGTGAAAATGTGGTTAGGGCACAGGCAACCTCCAACCATAACGGTGCCGTGTCAAAAACAATGAGCATCTATCAGCACAAACTCTGAAACAGCAGGATGCAGGCATTGTTGATGTTTCAAGTAAACTGAGCCTGATCACTGGCTTCTTTCATGCACAAGACTCTGCTTGGATGATTTTGAATTAAATCCACAAGCTCATTTATTTTCCAGTGCATCCTCAAATTAACTCTGGCTTCCTTCCCCCCCCCCAGCCCCTCGGCCTTTCAGAAATGTACCTCCCCCCAGTCTTCAGCTCCTCATACATTTTGCTTCTTTTTACTTTTCATTATTATTATTTGACGTTTGTCCTCACGTTATAGCAGAGAGAGCAAGAGTTTTGGGTTTACTCTCACGTAAAGTTTTAGGAACTGCATGCTGCTCAAAGTACTATTGCCATCACTGTTACATTAGGTAAACACCACTCTTCTGCTTGCTGAACAAACAAGAGGAATCCAGTCAAATTATTAAGAGATTTCAGGCCTTGAAATTTCACTGTAAAAACTAATACTTAAAAATGACAGAGAAGAAGTCAGTCAGTCTCCAGACGCTGAGTGGGAGAGCTGTGCTGCGTGCTACAAGGGATCCATACATCACACACAGACGTGCATACCTAATTTCCATTGACATTGAGTGAAATGAAGGCAAGGAGTTGAAAAAGCTTTGAAATGATGACAATTATGAATGACTTATTACAGGGAAATTTGAGGGAGCACAGGCTCACCCTGAAAAGTTAGCTAATATCAAAACTTTTGCAATTTAGGGAGCTTATTCTTGGTCATTCGTAGCCTTTGTCTAATCAAGCTGACATAAAATTAGGTTCAAGCATTATTAAATGCTGAATTACGTTCGATAGAATCAATGTTAATAACAAGAATTCTCTCCTGAAAGATGCCCAGATTTCAGCGCAAGAAGTCATACTTTTGATTGAGATCTCTGTAAAATATGACACAGCTTTTCCCACTCTTCCATCGTGCCATTGCTTAGTCATGTGCCAAAGAAACAGCTATCGAGCTTCAAGCCTCCTCTCCTTTCCTCTCTCTTTCCTTAGATTCCAAACTCAAACAGAATTTTCAATTTCTTTTCTTTTTCCCCCCCAAACAACAACATTCCCTCACCAGAGTTAGTATACAATCACAAACAAACCACCTGAATTTACAGTATCCTTCTACCATTATTATATAAACTCTTGTTCCAACCATCACTCACGTACACAACTGCAACACATCTATCACTTTATAGAATAAAAAGAAAAAGCAAATAAACCCAGGAACACATAAGCACATAGAACCATACACATACTATACGTTTCCTGGTTAAACTGATCATGCTAGTAGAGTATGCTAGTATCCATTCATAGATTAAACTTGCATCACTGAAATACTGGGCCTCTAATTAACTTCAGCAGGCATGGAATTGGGGCATCAGAGGATCCGTGTGTACCTTTAAGAATTACAGGCACAGTGAAATGGTTTTTGTGTCTCTCTGTGTGTCTATGAAAAGAAAATATACTTCGTCAGAGCAATGTCTCTAATGGGTGTAAGCATTTTGTATCCAACAGGTTAATTCCAGCTGCCTAGGATTTTTATTACTATTTTCTTCACATGCATGTGTGAGCTCCCCTCCTTTCTGGAGGGTTTATACATGACAGGTGCATCCTTGGCCCGGGAACAAATAATCCTGGAAAGCCCAAGAAATACAAATCAAAACTGAACTTGAGGATAACATGGCAGGGAATAAATATATTATTGCCTTTCTATTATGTTTAAAAAAATACATATATAAAAAAAAATTTTGACCGCTTATAGTGTCTAAGCAATTTGAGGTAGACTTTTCAAAGCTGAAAAGAGATTGTTTCAAAGCCCAGATGTTGCTTTTCAGAAACTAGTGAAAATTGCTGCCTCTGAAAATTACTCTGAAATACAAATAAGAGTGAAAAAAAAAATTGTTTAAATAAAAATAATTTCACTCATTCTGATATTCCAAAAGAGAAAATTAACTTTTTTTTTTTTTGCCCCCAAGTGTTCAGGCAGTTTTGTGCTCCTATCTCCTAATTTAGATTATCCCTAGAGTCACACCATCTCTGTTCCAACTGATAATTGCACGAGGGATAAACCAGAAGAAGTTTATAGTATGATGCGAGGACTCTGCTTCACTCCCTGAGCATCCTGTATTTTGAAGTCTTCTGCAGTTGTCTTGTGCAAGGTTGACAGCTGTTGTAGTGTTTCACCAGTTTTTATTCATAAAGCCATTAAGAATGAAAAAATCTTCATTACCAAATGTGTAATCACCCACGGTAGCACAGGTCCCTTTGCTTGCAGTAGGACTAATTAGGCGAGCCCCTTTCTCTGCTCTAATTTTATGCTTTCTGAACATCCACGTTCAGTTTAAAGCACTACTGGACACTTCTCAAAGCTGTTGCTTGCCCACACTGACATGCTTCCTCATGGCTGTAATGGCACATGCAGGTAAGTGCATTGACTTCAGCTCACCACTGTCTAAAAGCTTTTTTTTTTTTTGCTTTACCTGATTCAAGAAATGCCTGTTAAGTTTCAAAGAGAAAGAACAGTCATAAACAGCTGATAATTACCCATCTTAACAGACCTTAACCATAGATGCTGCTGGAGCTGTCAGCTAAGAAAAATACAGCTATTAGTCATATAACACACGTATATCCTTGCGCAAAAAAAGATGCATATTGGTATGTGAAGTAAAAACAAGCCCACAAATATGAACATGAGAGACCATTCTCAGTAGACAACATACCTTTAGCACCATAAGAGGCCTCAAATTTTACTTTAGAAAGGCTGAAACACCGTTGCAAAAAGATTTCCACTTGAAAAAACCTTTGGGTGGTGGGGAGTGGAAAGGAGGAAAAAAAAAAAACCAAAACCCTAAAACCAGTATTTTTCCCTGCAAGGAAACTCCGAGGCCATCTACCACTCACCCTTACATAGGTACTTCGTCTACCTTCGTGTCTGTTGTTCGACAGTGATTCCCATCCAACCCCACAAAGCCCCAGCTGTATAAACCAACGCTGTCAAAGAACACAGTTAAGGGATGGATAGAACAGGGAGGGGTGTCTAACATGCTGACCACTGACTGAGCTTGCAAGGATAAAGAAGCCTTGATGGAGAGAAGCAATCATCCATCGCTGTTTGTTTATTTTACCTCCTCCACCACATACTGGAACCTTTTTTGTTTTTTCCATTACCAAAACCATCCCCCACTGAGAGGCCTTTGTGATCTGAAAGGGGCAGAGCCCCTCTTTCTTAACACTGGCAAGTTTATGTAGGCAGATTCATTCAAACACATCTTAAAATAAACATCTGGCTCTTCCCCTACATCACACTGTCCATACACTGCCTTCAAACACACTTAAAAAGCCTCTCCATTAAAATACCCTTGCCTAGAACTGTTTTTACTGAGATGTACTACTAAAACAATTTAGCAGTCTGAGGCACGTATGGCCACGGAGCTACAACTTCAGATGAGAGCTATAGTCTTCTGAAAAAAATAAATATACATTACAGTAAAGTAAACCTGGCTGCTATTGCCATAACAAGTGGTATAATAGCTTTCTTGAAAAGACTGCTTCCATCAAAAACCTTCTCCCCGCTGGGGATACACCTAATTATATTACGAGTGAAGCTGAATCCAGATGTTCTGATCTAAAACTTCTGTCGTATCACGAGGGAAATGCCCACTGCATGGAGAACGAGGCATTTAAAGGGCACCACTGGCCAGGAAGGAGCAAGGACCTTCTGATTCCTTCAGGAGTAAGAGGAGTAGGTGCTCAGCACCTTTGGATACTAAACTCTGATAAACAAAACTGAACCACCAAACTTTCTTCTGATGCCTTTTTTTTTTTTTTGTTCTACACTCCCCACACATACACTGCTCTTTTTGTTTTACTAACTGCATGGATTTGGCCCTGAGAACAATTAATGAATCCCTATAAAAACAACCCAGTGCACAGGTCACAGAAAGTAGATCTCCCAGAAAGCCTTTTGCTGTCTGAAGGTCATACTGGAAGTAACACTTCTCTACTGGGAGAGAATGCCCAGTCGCTCCACAGATTGCCTACCGTAACCAAAACAGCTGATTAGGAATAACGGTCACAGTACAGTAGGATGCTGCAAATAATCATGGATCCATTTGTATCAGATCTTGACACACACCTCCATATCACAGGCTGATAAGCTACTTTTTCAAGGTTACCAGCCCGAACTGGATATAAAAACGCAGCAAGAAAGGTCCACCATCCCATTTCTAATTTCAGAAAGGTAATAAATAGCTTTTGATTTGGGTAAGTAGTCATCTGGCAAGCTCTACAGCTGTCTGAATGGCATCTAGGATAGAGGATTGGTTGACTGATTGAAAAACATCACAACAAATTAATTCTGTAGTACAGCAACATCCTTGGCATTGACCACTGCTGAAGAAGCATGAACACTGAAACCAGGAGCAGGTAGTTTACTGAATACCCTCTCCACCTCCGTGCAGGCTACAAAACCAGGACATAACATTAAGAATTCAGAAGATGGCAACTTCCCATGTGACCCCACATAATTTATTGAATCTTTCTGGCTCCCAGTTTTTCTATTTCTACATAAGAGATAAGAATGTTTAACTGCCTTTATAAAAAGCTCTGCAAGCTCTGATTTTCCTTTTTTAAGAACACATTTTATTGGTGATTGCTGCTTGTATTACTCGCTTGCACTGTTCATTTACCTGAAGGTTTTGTGCATACTGACACATAAGCAAGGACAAAAATTAAATACTGTATTCAGCTACTGTATTTTGAAATTGAAAGACTAAGTTTCTTCATACAGTCCTACCAACAGATACTACGAATTATTTCTTATTTTTTATTACCTACTGATATTTATGTTAAAAAAAAAATTATTCATCTTTCTTTTCTGGACAGCGATAATACCAAAAAATAATAATTAAAAAAATAATAAAAAAAAATGCCCCAAACCAACGCCCAAGCAAAAAAACCCAATCCAAAAATTAGCATTTAGCAGGAGAACATCACTGAATCCTTTTGACTACACTGTCCTGTTTCGCTGCATACTCTTCTTTGTCCTTCACCCAAGAAGAAGAGGCACCCCCTGCGAGGTAATGCCATGGTAATTTACAATTACTAAGTGTTTTTTTACTCAGAGAAAAGGCTATTTTAAAGCTATCTCACATACCTTCATCATGAAGTACTAATAGCAACACCCATGTCACAGATGAACCGTAACAGACGCTGGTTTGGTTCTTTATGCCCAGAACTGACCAGTGCTGGTACCCAAGTGCAGGCTGGAGCTCTAACCCACCCTCGAGGCCAAGCTCGGAGAGCAAGCAGCAAGCTCTGATTTTCCAGTTCCGTCCATTATGCAATAGCTGTGATGATAGTTTCTCAGCACAATGAAAACGAGGCATACTACATTTATCAAATGCACTATCAAGACAATGATGGAAAGCTAAAACCAGCCCAATTTCCAACCTTTGCCTTGGATAACTATGAAGGCACGCTAAAAAGACACAACCCCCCTAGAAAGAGCACTTCCACCACTACTGGAACTTGTACCTAGCCAGCCATCCCTTCATTCACAAAGCAAAGAACCTCCTGTTCAGTTTTTCTCTCTTTTAAATGGCTCACATAGGTCTACCAGGATTTTAAGCTTTAAAAGTATCAACCACAAAATACAGCCTCAAAAATACAAAACTAATTCTAGGGGAGCATTTTTAGCAAACAGCATACTTCTGGTTCCACTAATCCACTTGCAACGTGGGCCAGGCACACAGCTCTATGCTGGCATTTCCCAGCTAGCATTTTTAAGAGGTTTTTCCCTTTTCGTCCCACTCTCATCTCACCCCCATGTCCATCCTTGCTTTAGAGGGGTAAGATCTCAAAGCGCAGTTTACCCCCCTTATCATCCCCCTTCTACTTCTCCCCCCACACCCCATATGTCAGGGATATAAAGCACGAGCCAGATTTATAAATATAAAAAAGTGCCAAAACCACGGAGTTTGTCTTGCTGGAAGAGATCTCCAAATACACTTCCAATATCAAGATACACACATATATATACACTTATATACACTTCCAAAAATCTGACGGGGAGCACATCTATGTCTCTGACCACCTACATACCTCCACAAACCTCACCCTACCTCTCCCTATTCCTCTATACAATTTACTAGAGAGCATTCTATGCTCCCACTGCTCTTTTCATCCTTAAAAGCACTTACAAATACTAATTACTCTTCGCATATCGCTTCTGTGAAGTAAATAAGGATTATTATCCCCTCTGAAGTAAATACGGATTACCAACTCCTTTTTACAGTCGGAGGAAATACAGAAGAGGATTTTAACTGGTCTGCACAACCACCAACGTCAAGAGATGATAGTGAAGCATGGATTAAGATATAGAAGTTCTCCATCTCGTGCGCAGAATATGAGAGTCTAAATCTTACCCTTCTATTTGCAAATGATACTCTTAGCCCAATTGTTTCTATCCGCTGGCTCATGATCAAATATTTAATGTATGCCATAAAATGAAAATATGAACTCTACACAGCAGTGCCTCTTATTTGTCATGCCCCATTACTTAGACTGGGTGGTAACATGCGCCCATATGATGGGTTTCAATTTTATTATAGTCTCTATTTGCTCACTCACTTAAGATGTTTAAAGAAGAGTTGTATGGATTATCAGACAGTCTGAAAAGTTCAGTTCAGAGCTCTTCAAACACATTCATTTTCATCTTATTAGCACAAGTAAAGTAAAAGCCTTAGGCAGGTAATTTACCATCCAGTTTATCCAAAGGGACTTCTAAAGGAAAAGTCAACCTTTGTAAATTGTTTGTGATAATCTCCAAATTGATCATTAATTATCAGCTGCTCCTGAGCGTTTCTGCCATCGGCAGCACTCTGGAAATAATGCATTTCTCAGAAAATCTACCATTGTTGCTACTGCTACCTACACAATCAGCCATCATTAAAATCAGCAAAGTTACGTGGCAGGCGGCAGCCTCGCTAAGCGAATCCTGTCCAGCAGCTCCATTTGCCAGGCAGTCTAAAAATTAGTTATCCGCCAACAGGAAAGCATTCATTATTAATGTTATAGTTTACATTCTATACCTTCCTACATACAGCAGCAGTTACAATTAATTCAGACACATTCAACTGCACTTAAAGCACGTTGTTTCGCACTGCCAAGCCCGAGCTGATGTACAGACACTTCATGTTCCATCTTGCCGGTGAACCTTCACTGGAGGAGCCCTGGATCTCATGTGCCTCGCGTGACCCCACCTGCCAGCGGGACCAAACACGCCTGTCAAATCCTATCTTAAAAACCTGCTTCACCAACCAGGAAACCCAACCACGACGGCAACAAACCGCAAGCTTCCCGACTATTTAATTGTGCGTTGCCACGCACGCCCCGTAGTTTCCAGAAACAAAGAATTCACATTAAAGTGAAGACATAGGCAGGTAAGGAAAATTTTTAGAAATGTGGTATCCTCGGGAAAGTCTGGATGATAACAAGACACATGATTTGGGTTTTTTTCTTTAAAACAAACCCCAACAAACAGGTGAAGTGCCCATCACCATGGGTTGTAGGTGTAACACAGCAATGACCGAAGGCTTTTCCATTTGAGAATAGCAGTCTCAGCAGTACCGTAATATATTTCTCTAATAGATGAAATGCAGGATAATTCTACATATGTGCAACCACGTCATCTTTAACACACACACAGCGAGAGTAAAAGAGTTTGTTTACACTGAAGAGGACTGACTGCTCGTTAGGTTCGTGATCCAGGTCCATAGGCAGCCACTCCACTCTGAGCCCTAATGATTCCAATTGCAATGGGATTAAAGTTGTAAAGATGGGAAGAGGCAACAGAACCGCAGCTGAAAGAAACACTGTCTCTCAAAGACAGTTTTCCTCGGGTCCTCTCAAATTCATATAATCAAGCTTACAATTGTAGCATGGGATCTTTTAAAAAATGTGTATGAAAATTCTAGTTCAAAGGGCAGAAAACCTGAAACGAAACAGTCTTTTACTGAGAGAGATGAGATGCAATTCTGATAAAAAAATGAAGGGAATAGACTTGGATTTTCCTCAGTAAGACGGTGCCAATGAATGAGCCACTGCTCTTGAGGGAGCTTGAGCTTTAAATACTGACACCTTCAAAGAAAACAAAAAGAACCAAGCTATTAAGGTACAATTCCATCCTAGACAGGTGTCATGTCAAATGACACCTCCTCACTAAACACTGGACTGAACAGCTCCTCACTGAGCACTGGCTGCATGGAGAGTCAGGTACATCATTTTTTTTTGGTTTCTCTAAGTTGAAGCCTCTCTACAACTACTTTCCTAAGTCCAGCACAACCAATTACTCCACAGACCACCGAACAGCATTTCATTCTAGTCACATACCATAGAATAATGTCCTAATTGCAGAATGAGATTGAACCCCCTGGGATCTGCGTAAATTATTTCCAGGATCTATCTTGAACATGAGAGGCACCAAAAAAAAAAAAACCAACAAAAAAACCACAACCAAAAAAACCCCCCAAAACAACAATAAAACCCCCAAACCATTCAGAAAGGCAGGTATTTTTCGGAGACTAATTTAACCTGCAGATTTTAAATACTGGTCACCAATTAAGAGCACGAGAGAACTTAATTCTGGCAGATCCTGGGCTAGACTTGGAGGACTGAAATTTTTTAAATGGGCTCAAAAGTGCAAAGAAAACACAGTTTAGGGAGAGAAAGTAAATCCCGTGATGTCATTCATAGCTCGGTAGGACTACGCTAAGACTCCCAACGCACGCTCAGTATTGGAAGCAAGACTTATCACCAGTAAACAATTTAATAATCCGTTTACATAAGCAGTAACAGTTCCTTGGCTGGTAATGAACAGTATGATATCAAAGTTGTCATCTCTTAAATAGAATCTTGGTTGATTTTCTGTACATGAGTAGTCCTGATTAATTCAATTGTGTCCTCAGCGTGTTTAGTGCCTGTGTAGATACAGGAGAAGAGAGTCTTGCAAAGGTCTCTCTGAGGACCGAGTGAGCTTTGAAATTCTAACTTGGGCGATGTTATATGAAACAGAATCCAGCTTACTTGCCAGGAAGCAATAAAAGCGAATTCAGTGAGACTGCTCATGTGAATACATCTTAGCAGAATCAGGGCCGGCTCAAGCCACAAGGGAGGATAAACTTAAATAAAGCATTTCAGTATAACCATTCTTTAGTCTGTATTAGTAGCTAACATCTGAGGAAGGGAAAGGTTTGCTGCTTGGCAATAGTGTGGTGTTAATGTAACACAATCTGTTAAATGAAAAAGCAAAATTAATTCCAATTTGGTGTCTTCACATTTCACACTCCAGAGACTCTTGCGGACTGAATGAACGACAAGAAGGGGTAAGGAAGATTTAGTGAATTTTTCCAAACTGAATTGCCCATTTCTTTGCCTTTCACCTAATTAAGTCAAGAGGCAACCTGAGGGAAAAATAAGAAAGGTGTGTCTTTTGAGGGAAAAATAAGAAAGGGGTGTCTTTATTTCTTAACGTGTGCCTATAACAAGCATAAGAAATGCCTGTCTCCATCCATCTTTCACTGCCTACTCCCCTCTCTTCCCTTTGTCCTCTCCACAATTCAAATGTTTAGCCTCACATACATCCTTACAGCAAGGAATGGATTAGGCAGAATTACTTACTGCTATGCCAATTAAGGACGAATTAATTACACCTTTGCCTCCTGTCCCTCTAAGGTTGCAAGTTTGCCTACCAAAACAGATCTGAATGTAGCCAAGTGGAGAGCTGCAAACACTCAGGAGGACCCAGGTAGTAAGTTTTCCTCTTGCTATATTCAAACCTCTGGCTGCAGTGGACTGACTTAACATAAATTCTTCTCTCCAGGCAAAAAAGCATTGCACAACTGAGCTGCTGTACTCCTCAGCATTTCAATTCCCCAGGCGTGTAGAAGGGGACAGTAATAATACCTATTTGTCTGTGGCATTGTGCAAGTTAATCCTTTAATATTTGTAAAACACCTTGAGATATTAGCACAAAGGGCACAACAGAAGCACGAAGAGTTATCATCATTGTAATAAATTGGGACTGTTTCTAGAGAACTCTCTCTAGACTTCGACTCAGGACGTCTTTGGCTTCTGGAGTTACATAGACACTGTCCAAACCAAAAAGAAAAACCAGAAAGCTACACAAGGCTTATTTCTTCAGCAGACCATTACTTTCAAGAAATACTTCTGCATACCACCCACCACCCAGATTCACCTCCGGGCTAATTACACTTTGAAAGACAACCAGCATGAAAATGATGATAGCATACTGAGTCAAGGGAAGGCCTAGTCAAATAAACAGGCTAACTTCCTTTGGTCCATCTCTCACTTTTTTCCACTGGGATGATGAATCCCAAAACTCGTACAGCCATACACCTTAGAGAAGACTAAAACAACCTCTGTTTTCCCTCTTATCTTCCTTTTTCCCCACTCCTGTACATTTTCAGCTGCGCCCTCCCCCAGCCTATAAATTGCCAACCAAAC
>JANVCC010000066.1:8142185-8155045 GCA_025345505.1 Todiramphus chloris collaris | reverse complement strand
AAAAAAAATAATTTGAGAACCAAGTACCCAATATCTTGTCATCATCCATTTACTAGGCAAAAAGTAGGACAGAAGGTGGTGAGGTGCATCTCTCTTACAAATTGACTTAGGTAAGTAGTTTTCCCTCCCTTGCTGTTCCTTCTCCCATTCCCTTTCCCATCCTACTGTGGATGTTCTGCAGACAGGCGTTTCATTGTCAGGCTGCATCACCTCAAAGAGTTAAAAGCTCCTTTTGACTTTAGCACCTTCTGAAGCGTGTGAGGAGGATGACTAACCCTGCAAAGTTCTCAGCGTTTCCAGCTGCCACTGATTCCAACAGAAACTCTGGGCGCTCCATTTTGAGCTTTACAATATCAGGATAATAAATTTCTATTATCTCTTTTTTAATTGATCTGTGGTGATTTGCTGCCATACCTTGTGAGTCTAACTGTTCTGCCTGGTTAATCTGGTACTACCTATTGCATTATAAAAGGACATTCCTGTACAGAGTATGACTTTAAATATCTCTTGCACAGAATAAATGGAATACTGCATATTTGGGTGAATCACCATATAAAGCAGAGAGAGAGACACCCATTAAAAGTACCCCATTGCCTTGACTATGTGCAAGACTAGAGAGATTTTTTTTTTTACATGATTGTTCCAAGACCAGGCTTTTATTCTAATCTAGCTTTTTTAACACACCAGAAAGAGACAGTATTTATCTAAAGCAAAATATTTTAGTTCACTGCTTTGCCATTATTTATTCTAGTCCATTTGTCACATCTATATAACTTATATCATTATTGACACAGCTATATGAGTAATAACATGTATCATGCTTCTATCTGTCTGTACACAACTCATATAAAGAAGAATAGGGATAGTTCAGCCAAATGAGTAATTATTAAGGTTATACTTTCAAAAACTAGAAATCAATTGTTCATCACAGTAATTGAGTGTGGTCATTCATTACATCTCTGCTGTAGATTCTGCTCTGCTTTATAGGAGACATGTCATAACAACAGGCATTTCATTTAAAAAAAAAATACTGCTGGAGATTCAGCTCTCTAAAAGATAAATATGTTAGAGTAGTCTTTTGCAATGTGAGATAAAAGGATGAAAACAGTCACAGGAAAAAAGAAGATGAAGCAAACAACAGTGCTGGTTTGCTAGTACAGCGACATACTGTCCCAATACACCTCTGTTGGGACTTGTTTCTCACATAGATAACATTTATCACC
Organism: Todiramphus chloris collaris; assembly: GCA_025345505.1. Taxonomy (NCBI): domain Eukaryota; kingdom Metazoa; phylum Chordata; class Aves; order Coraciiformes; family Alcedinidae; genus Todiramphus; species Todiramphus chloris. The sequence goes on along the minus strand of JANVCC010000066.1, from coordinate 8,153,822 downwards.
AGTGCTCTCTTGCAACTGATTCCTACTAAACATTCAGGGGTTCTGGCTTGATTATCTGAACACGATGGAAGACTTCACCAAACCCAGACAAAGCAGAGTTTTTGAGCTGAAGGACCCACACACCTATCAGACATGCAAAATTCTCTAAGTAGGATAACCAGCAGTTTTATTCAGCTAGAGCTTTGGAGAGTCATGGCCGTATCATGTTGCTTTATTTTTCTTCCCTTAATAAACTAAAATAAATATAAAAGCCACGATCCAAGCTTTCAGACTTAGTAACTTCCATTGACTAAAAAGGAATTAAAGACTAGATAAAAACAGGCTGCGTATACAAAGAGGCAATCAAAAGTTCCAACATTAATTTCAAACCTCTCAGTCAGCATAGCTGGGAAGCCCAGGAGTTTAACCTGTCCAGCCAAAGTGTGTAAAGAGACAGCAGGAATCTCTTTATGATTATTATGCCAAGGGCTTTACCTCAAGATTAGACGTTGAGAGGCAAGAGTCTGTGGTCTTATTGTCTACCTAGACACTCAGCCTTCAATGACTATAGTGTATAACCTGCAAGGTATTTCCTGCGTTCCACTCCCTGCTCTACAACAGCATCCATAAAACAACATAAAATACATCCTACTAACAACCACATGTAACACAAAATAGGCATACAAAAAAAAAAAACCCCAAAAAAGCCAAAGGACTGAACTATACTAAAATGGGCCAAAATCCATTCTTCAGTTGATGTCATGTACGCCCATTTAAGTTTTGCACAATTGCCTCTTCATTCCTGAAACATGACATCAGCCCAAGGGGACTCCAAGCTATGCTGTATTTTCCATGTTTCACTTCAATAAAGTATTACAAATACGTTACCATGTATCTGGGATTTTTTTTTCTGCAGTCATCGTAACAAACCGATGTTTTCATAATGTCGCCACAGACCGCAGCTATTACCTCATACAAGAACACCATGTCTTGGCAAGGCAGTGCAAATAGTAGGAACAACTTCACCATCATCTTCCAAAATAGTTCTTTGAACACATGTAACGAAAAAAAACCAGCAGCAACAAAAGCTCTGCCACTTCGTTCCTCCCCTCCGCCCTCTCGATGAGTGAGAAGCAAGCAGGGAAACGGGCAGTGTCCTCTGCTGTCTCTCCTTGGTCTTAAAAGGCTCTGGATCCCAGTCATCCACAGCCAAATCACGCCGAAGTCAACGGGAAACATTCCAAAATGTAGGCAAACGACATACGTCATTTAACCTCAACACTCCAGAATAAGGCTTAAGAAAAAATGGACTGTTTAGTGTCTGTCTGTACCACGTGTTCAAACCAAGTCTTGAGGAGGGCTGGGGCAACACCTAAACGATATCAAAACCATAAATGGTATCCCATTTTAACGTGGAAACAACATCACCAGTTACAGCAGGAAAAAAAACCCCACACATGAAGAAAGGTGAAAATTCTTTTGTCACCGTCCCGATTTTATAGCAAGTCCAAAACCTACAGAACTTCAAAGAAGTCAAAGCCAACTCAGAGCTTAACAGGGGTGGCCTTTATTTGTGTGTTCCATCTACCATATTCCTTCGCAGACCACACTCAAAACGGTTTCAAGCAACTTATTGTTAATAAGGATTAAACCTACTTAACTGGAGTATCTTTAGAGATCACATCACTATCAGGTCTGATTAATGGGTCCTGAAGTCTACAGCAGCGAGGCTACGCTCCTTATATATTCTAAATATGACTAGATATTTGCATTCTGGATTCTTTCTCAGTAAAAACCAGTGCATGCAAAACGAATTCCACAATCCCACATCTTGTATACAAAGGGCATCACACATATCCTGCGACTTAAGCTATTCTCTTGATATTATCTTAGTCTCACACAATCACACTTCAAACACCCCATATGTCCAGTTTGGTTATTCCTCCTTTAAAAAGCTAATAAATGTAATGCTTAGATGCAACTGTATTTTATCTAAAACAATTATCTGCAGTACTTTGTGCCAGGAAAAGCATCAATAGAAATCACTAACAATGCTTCCACTTTATTTTCTTGCCGTTTAATGGACCCAATCCAACAGGCAAGTTAAACCGATGAGTCTTGCAATTGTTTCCAGCAGGAGCTGGACAGAGCCTTCTGATCATACATGAAACTGGGGCTTGTGCAAGGAGGCCAGATGACAAGCAGGGCTTCTCTTTATTCACACGACAGTACTGCAAAGACAGAGGAAGAACAAACTTCCCGTGATGTTCCTACTACCCAGGGCTGCTGAGGAGCCAGTAATAAAAGTTTTGGAGGCGAGGGCAAACACTGCTCTCTGGACTTACTCGGTCCTTGGCCTCTTTTCTAAGACTACCAAGAAGAGCATCAAACTCATCTGCTGAAAACCAAGTGGCAGTGCCTGGTGAGATGCAGCTTTTACCTATTACTTTCCCCGAAGTGTTTATAAAAATTAAAATACAAGACCCACTCTTGGTACCATGTATACCCTCCTATTCAAAAGGGTTACTTTAATCCTAAAGAAAAACTGAGGCACCTGCACAGAGTTCACACTTACAATGCACATGTATCGCTTTATTGAACTCTGCCTGATAAAGGGGTCTAAACATGTACATCAGTTTATTTTTGGCACTCACTTTGATGTTTCATACAGATGAAAACACGGAGAGAGAGCAAAACAAGCTCTGGTTCTCTCCCCAAACACCCCTGGAAGTGGTGGATTTCCAAACTGATCAGACAGGAGCAGTGTATTTCCAAACAGATTAGGTGCATAAGACAACCTATTAAAAACATTTAACTGCCCCAAAAATTGAAAAGGACACACAGGGTTTTTTTTGCACTAGCTGACTCACATGCAGCTTTTTCACACACACCATTTTTTATTTCTTCATGAACATCACGCACTCGTCCTACACAAGCATCCATCCTTTCCTCCTGCTTTCAGTGTTACATGTAGCATCAGAATCTTTGCAAATACAGATGTTATATAGCCTTTGAAATGTAGAGGCCAACGTCATTCTGGAGACTTTCAAATCTGCACCTAGGGCTTTCTGGAAGGCACAAGCAGCACATTCTGCTTCAAGGGACTTCCAAAGCCCTGTACTGACATGTGCCTGACCTCACTTTCCCTCATACACTGGAGTTAGTCAAAGAAAACTGTCAGGCTGATATTCTACAGCCATTTGGCAGCTGCATATTGTGGACCTCATTTTATTTTGCATTCTGACAATGACAGGCCATGAGGGGAGCTGAAGTCCAACCTTTGAATCTGGTCATTCATACCCAGCTTTAAGGCAAATGCAACTATAACCTGATGCTAACACTGAACTGGCTGAAAATTGTCAGGAGGTGCCACACCAGATGTAGGACCAAGTGCACCCTCCTCTGCAAACCATCCTCTCCTCATCTCGAGCTTTTCCTAAGTCAGATGTCTGAACTTAATGGGAAGGCTGATACAACACAGCAGTTTGATTAAAACCCACAGAAAGAGGCACAACTAGAATTTTACTGGGGAAAGAAAAGAATGGAGAAAAAAAGGAAAAAAAAAGAAGAAAATTGGGGGGGACAGCAAGAGAAAAAAAAGGAGAGAGCAAGCTATTTGTTCAGTCCTTATGAAGAGCACGAAGGAGCTTAGCCTTAAAAAGGTAAATCAAATTAAACAGTTCAGGGACCTGGCGTGAAAGCTCCCATTTTAATAAAAAGGGGGGACAATTGGCAGGTTGTTTAAAACCATAGCTTTGCTTTCACCCTCCTCCTCCTCCTCTTCCTCCTCCCAAACCCTCTCTCCCACACCCCCAACTGCCATCTCTGATGTACCTTGCCATGTACTCACTCCGGAACTCCCTCCCAACCACAGCGGACCGGAGGAATCTACAGAAAATAAATGGCCAATAAATATGACTACATTACCTAAAGGGATGAGGAGGGGGAGCAAAGAAAACGACCACAGTTTTGGCACTCGTCGGGGAGACTTTCCCCACTAAAACTTCCCAAGAACACGAGGGTGGAAGAGCAAAGGTTTCGCTATGAATCCGCTCATAGCGTCTCCTTACAGAATTCCTTCTCGCCCATCCCTGAACACAGGGGCTTATTCTTGTGCTGAAGAGCAGCAGATAGGCTGCTGTTTCCCACTCCTGCAGAAACCCATTTTATGGCACGCAACACGAAGAGCTGCTTCACCAGTAAGAGGGTTAAGTAACTCCAGTAGAGTTGCTATGGGAAGGCACGGTGACGCGGCGGCTGCAGAACTGGCCTTCCTTCTACCTGGATCACCACTTAAAGGGCCTCGGAGTTTTCTTATTAAGCTTAACAGGTTTATTGCTTTAATCTCTACCTGAGAGAGCAATGGGACTTCCCAGAAAAACACAGAAAGCGTGCCTGACTGCTTTGGGGGGAGAAGGTGAAAGGAAGGAGAAGAGCTGAGGAAGGAAGAGATAGGATGGGCATAACAGAGTGGGCTGCAAGTCTGTTAGCTTGTCAGGGCTATAACCTCCGTGCTGTTACAGCTTATTTCACACACATGTTTTTCAAAGTCCTGTTTTTGCTGGCCACACATTATGATTCATCTAAAACCATGCAGAAGCTTTTAAGTTTCCAGTGTTATCAACATCGTTTTATCCACAGAGCTCCAACTTGATCTGGGGTTTTTTTTTTCCATCATCTAAGATGTTCTCCACAAAAAGACAGATACAGGCAAATAAAATCTAAGAGTTAAAAGCAGTACTTTCTCAAGACCACGTAACACAGAGGAAAGGCAATCTTTATACAATGAGAGCGTAAATAACAATTAGTCCTTTTATTCACCCTCCTGACACCTCAGAAGCAAACAATCCAGCCCTGCTTTTAAATGAAAAGTACATTTATTGAGAAAAGCATCCAGCAACCTTATGATCTGACATAAGCAGCTCTCTAGACACAGCAGCAAGGAACCTTTAGCCCTGTCCAAAGGTGTTAACAATGCAGTACTAATGTGACACGGCACTAAATGGATGGCCAAACACAGAGGCTTTGTTACATGCAGGAGGTTGCGTTTTCGTCATCTTTTTCCTAATGCGCACCTAAGGGAAAATACTATCAAACCCTTTTTAAAGAAGAAAAGCAAAGAAGAAAGAGATTTTGTCCTGCACGTTTTAAGGATAAATCTAGCAAAGGCAAAGAAATAATACCTAAATTGCTGACACAAAGTGAAAGCTCCCATGATTTTTGATTTTTTTAAATATTTTTTTTTTTGTATGGTGCATTTTCTTCTGCTTAACCTATTAAGAGTAAAATGTGGACTGGTCAGGGTATCAAATTAATACATACTCAGACCTCTTTAAGTTTCAACTTTTTAAAGTATGTTCCATGAATAGGCTTTTAACAAACATTTTAGGAGGTCTCGTACATTCTAAACCTTTAAACAGATGAAGTGGGTCAAAATAATTGTATTCTATGCCTGTAATTTATGCTATCAACTTTACTTTCCACCACTGCACCACTAAAGGCAAACCGTGGTCCTGATTTAAAGCTGTAAATTCAGATCAAATGGGAAAGTGTTAAATTCAGAAGGGCTTTTGGTCCATTAACTTCCATGCTGATTTGACACGCTCTGCAGTGCTTGGGCAACAGACTCTGCTATACAACGTATTCCTAAGCAAACAGTGCTTTGTGTCATAAACCATCTGGGGTGTCAGTTCGAAGGGCCACTCATCTAAACTCCTCTGATACACTTGGAAATGCTGAGGTGCAGAACAGAAACTTCAATACAAAATCCCTTTTTTGCAAGGGGTAAGGAGATGCTGCTGTCAGAGGAATGACGGAAGGCACCAGATTTTGGCTAAGGCGGCCGTTTGCGTTCTTCCGCTGAAGGAAACCACTGGATACACAAGCTTTCTAAAAACACCGTGATTTTTCTAAGGTACCTATAAAAGTGATACCATTCATAACCTGGACAGTGCTCCCTTTCATATCAGAGCCTATAGTTGCAAAGCTAAGTGCCAAGCAGATGGTTGAAATCTGTTTTGTATAAAAAGTGTGTGCGCACACGCCATATTTTTTTTTTTTTTTTTTTAGACTGAGTTCTTTGTATTCATATTCAGGCCTAGGTTCTAGCCATCAAAACACTGGCACTGAAGCAATCATTAGCGGCATTTTAGACAACTGGCAACTAAGGTATTCACAGTTCTCCACAAAATGTTCAAGCTAATATCTCCCAGATGCATAATTAAGGCAAAAGATCATCTTCTTAAATTGGTATCAGTGCTTTGGATGGCCTTTCAATAGACTGCACATGTATGTAAAAAGCCATTTTATTTATCTTCTTTTTTTAAATAATGTCCTAACTTCTATTAAGCTCTAATTTTTTTTTTATAGCTGCTTTTAAAAACACAGGATTCCATGTCAGACTCTACCCAGCTATAACATCAGCAGCTTCATTCATCTTCTTTTCATCTTTCTAATAAGCATCAAGAAGGAAATTCTAGCAATCGTTTCAACAATAAGGCTCTGTCTTCCTTATCTCACAACCAGTTAGTATATTTAATAGGAAAAATACAGGATAGGCCATGCTGCTCTGGAGGAAATCAGCTTCAGATGAGGACAGCGAACCCTCCAAAAACCCACTGACGCATCCGCTGTTACACCATACAACCCACGGCAAGTCCTCTCAGTCGCAGGTACCTCCATCAACTCATTTGTAAGTAGGTTGTTTGTTATCACCAACGGCAAAACCAGAAACGCTTACCAGCATGGGGGTCTGCTATCTGCCTGGGGTTCTCATGGAATCTGGGAACCGGTGACAATAATTTGCCTGGTGACAAATTAACAGAGGTCACACTTTTGACAACTGAGGTTATCAAGCAAACGTGTACGTGGAAGAAGGCATTTCTGTGCAGCGGTCTTGCTTAAGACCTTGGTGGCCACAACTGGGAATTACTACCTGAGGAAACACACAGCTTCAAACACAGGGATTGATTCCGTGCACGGTGCCAAGTCCACTAAGGTCCAGATGTTAGTCCTGGCAGAATTCAGGTACATTTTTATCAGCGCCGCTCTGATCATTCCAATCTGCCAGGGATACATGTCGTTTAGGAGGAACAGAGAGTTAATGAGTCTTTAAAGCACACCAACACGGAACTTCTGAAATCTACAGATCTGCAGAAGCCCGCAGAAATCTCTCCTGATGCTTTAGAAATTCTGGCGGCGTTGCAACTGATGGAAGCTTGCTGCAGATTAAGGAAAGTCAGGCTTCTGCTCAGCGATCTCCTCATGAGTCACCGTATCATGGCATCCTGGTTTACTGGGGTGAAAAACATCATCACCCTTTTTCAGAGTTGAACAGAACATTAATTAATTAGGCCTACATTTTATAGGACCTGACACTGAACTTCAGTGCCACAGAGTCCAAACAGTCAGGATGAATGGGCACTTTTTTTTAAAGGATGCCTTGACTGGCCCTATCACAAAACAGGTCTTTGTGAGCACACTGCTGAATAACTGCTACTGAAACACTATGGAACATGCCTGATTATAATCCATTATCTTGAAAGGAGTCTCCCTCTTAAAAATCTCATCAAAGAAAATAACTTAATAACTCAGTCATAATATTCACAGGCTACAGAGATCAAATCCACCCAGGACTCCTTGGTTTATACCCGTTTTTCTCAACAGCACATACTACAGTATGTAGTAAGAGATCCAACAGAGACTAGATCTACGTCTACCTGCAGACCCCGGTGACTCGGATCTACTTCTACTGAGCGCACAGTTGGAAACGAGAAAAAACAAAACAACTGAAGCAGAGCAGAATAATTTATAACACAAATAAGAAGATAACTCCTCCCTTTTAATAAGCCTGCATCGTTTCCTTCGGTTTGGGTCCCCGTCACACCTTTGAGAACCAGATGCCAAACGTGCGGGTTGGAATCACAATGCATTTTGTGTTCTGCAGCGTGGTTTTTGCTTTTGAGCTAGTTGGTCTGCTCGCCGTGGCTGCCCGCATTGCTGCTTTCAGTTGAGTCTGTTCCTCACATTAATACTCTCCACGTGAAGAAATTTTTCCTGGACTCCCCTAGTGCCTTAGTCCTTAGGTTATAAAACATAGGACGGCTCTTGTACCTACGGCTGATGTTAATTGTCCTCCAGAACAAAGCCTTTACCTGGCCCTTAGGAGCACACGCCGTCTATCAATTTACTGCTTCAACACCACGGGTGCTGCTACCTCACTCCAGTTCTCTGAACTTGCCTCCAGGTAGGGAGCTGAGTTTAGAAGCACGCTCAGATAATTGGAGGTACTACAGACAATATTCCCTCCCAGCCCTAACCAATGCAGCTGGGGCTGTAAATATTTCTTTATTTTATATTATTAATTACACTCCAAAGTCCCTATTTTAATGTATTTAAGTGATTTGAATATTATAGTTCATCTTGCTGGAATGAGACCTTTACAAATGATAATTGGACAGACAGAAGTCTGTAATTTGCAGTCCTTAGGATCTCAAGGAGGAAAGCGAGGGTTTTGAGGGTAAAACACAGGACTAGCAGTCAGTCTCTCTACTTTTTATACCCACCCATACAAATGATGCTGTGACACCTTTCCTCAGTTTTCACATCTATAGATTGAGGCTAATCTTAACTTCTCAATCTAAAGAGCACAGAAATCTTCATGATTTGTACATTAACGCCTTCCAAATGCTCTGAATTCCTAATCAAAAGACTTTGTAAGTAGTATGAAGCTGTTATTATCACTACTTGTAACAGTAAAGCAACTTCCACATATATATGTGTAGAAAACATACCGGGAGAGAATACATGTGCACATATATTGCTCAATTTATAAATTCAAAAGCATGGCTTCAGGACCAAAATCTCATTCATGAACCATGCTAGGGATCTCTTACCTACTCTCCGTTTCTGAATTTTCCCCATACAAAGACACATTGATATTACTCTAAGCTCAAAGCACAAAGGCTGCTCTGTGGAATGGAAAGAAACCTCCTTTTTTTGTTTGTACAGTGACGAGCATAATGGGGTCCTGATTCAGGATGCTTGCTCTCTACAAAAACACACTAAATCAATGACACTAACACACATGTATATTATCTATAAAAGAGATGCATGGCATACTTGAGAGAGGCACAAGTATTCTTCCCCATACTTTTGCACGTTATTTCATGCAAACACCATAACCTAATACAGTTTCCTGAGTCACACGATTAATTTCAGAATTTAGGCAAGTAAAGCAGAAGTGAGCACAACTCATAAAACACAGGCAAAGGATGAGAGCCCTTCACTGAGAAATGCTGCCAAATTCTAATCTCAGTTGCAGGACCAGAAAACAACTCGATGTTCTTGCGGTTTTGATGAGGATGAGAATCAACAGCCTTCTTTATAACACACTGACCATAAATACCTACTTAACTGTCCAAAACTCATGAGCAAAAGACAGACCAAAGGCTGAACCTGAAGACAGAGCTGTATTTTCTGTGTCCCCGTGATTTTCAAACTCAAAAGCCTGGGTATTTTTAACAGACATGGAAAAGAAACCTATCTGGCTTTACTCAGCAGCTGCAGGAGGAAACTGTACCAAAAGAATTATGTGGCATGTTCTGTCTGCATTTGATTTCGGTTAGCCTTTCAGTTCTAGCTCAGTTTTGTTTCATTTAGCCTATTTTTTATTATTTTTTCTTAAATAATCATCATGTTTTGGTGATTCACATTTCACACCAGCACAGGAACAAGTCATGTAAATACAAGACAACAAAATGACCCAGTTTGCTAACAGACATGCCAAACGGGTAAGAACATCCTTCCCTCCGCCCCTACCAACCATCACCTTCCCACACATCTCATTTCTATCCAAAAAAGCCTCTGCCCCAGTGAGGCCACAGCATTGAAATTTAGGGAGAAAACCCTATGAATAGAAACTTGACTAAAGCTTTGGAGAAAACGTTTCCAGTCTTGTTTTACAAAAACGAATGTAATGAGGCCGCTAAGGGAATTTCTCAGAAAACATAAGACTTCTCCACAGTCAAATACAGCATGGACAGGACTACAGCAAGCCAAGGCTTCCTCCTGGCACAAAGCTCTCCAAACTCAGGCGGGCCACCTCAAAGGGTGAGAAGACACTTTGCACTTCACACCCTTCATTAAACGTTCTCTCTCTTGAAACGAGCAATCCCTAAAAACCATAAAAATCCCATGCGGAGCCGCGCTTTGGTCTTTCAGACTATGATGAAGTTTGCCTGCATCACTCTCAAAGCACAGTGTCTTTAGGATTCCCAGTAAACGTAGGATAATGGAGCTTAATGCAACCCAGTAAACGCACGTACCAAACTACAGAGAGCAAGAAAGAACGCATCTGTACGTATGTGTACACATACTCCTGAGATTCCTGTAGGCTTGCTGTTTCAACGGTGAAATCCTTCCATGTAACTATAGTAAAAAAGGAGTAATAGAATTAAAAATTATTTGGAACCACTAATGTTTTCCTTACTCTTGGACTTATGCTACCTATTGAGTTGGCAGTGGCAAGTAACGCCAGCTCACTGGCAGATACATTATCCCTGCCCATGCCCAACCTGTGAGATGAATGAATGAATGAAACATGGGGCATCTTTCCTGTCCCACGGTCTTAAAAAAATCAAGCTCAGCACCAAAGAAACCGAAAGGATGACAAACTGTGTGGGTTTCTCTTTACTTAAACTACATTCCTAGAGCTGCAAAGGTTCATGAAGAACTTTAGATGTAGACAATGGTCTTAAGCTATGCAAGAATAGCACATACACAGACACAGAGTACCTCATCACTAAAAAAAGAATTCTGATTACTCAGACAGGAAAACTAAATTTCTATTCATTCTGCTTATATTTTTTTGCCCCCAAATGTAATAGAATTATGTCAAGATTAGCAAGAAGAAAAAAAAAAGACTATATACAGTAACACAAAAATTAGCACGAGGGTAACATTTTATGATATATTTAGATCAAACAGCATGCAGATACCCATATCCTAGGAAAAAAACAAAACACAATGAAGACAATATGAACTTGACAAAACATATAGTAAAAAAGGTATATGGAAAAAAAAATTAGTTGTCGACCTCAAAGAGCAGCTGCCAATATTAATTTCCATAATTAGTCTTTAAAAAGCATAAAAAGGAAACCTGGAATACTAAACACAAATCTTTAGAACAGCAAATATAATTACATTTTGAGAATGGCGAAATGTTACCTGATTAATCTCACAATACTTTTAAGGAAAACAAGGTCAAACATTTCAAACTTTCAAAACAAGCCCCAAGCTTTTTCTCATTTTCACTTCAACTCTCAGAACTCTACAAGTCAAAAATAATATCATCACGTTGGAATTTATTCCTTTTTCCTTACACAAGGTGACAAAAGGACAAGTTGGAGAGAAATGCCATGCCAGAGAAAAGACAGGGGATAGGAAAACGTTGCCAAATTTATTTCCAAACAAACACCAACACACGCACGCTCCCCCCCGTACCATGGGCATCACCTCGTAACGCTCCTGACCTTCCCATTAACATCTGGTGATTCTAGCAGCCAGGACTCAACCCGCGTCTTTCTCTTTTCCATCTTTTTCTGTTTAAATAAATAAATTCTGCACCTAGCCTTAAAAAAAAAAAAAAAAAAAAAAAAA
>JANVCC010000066.1:8095697-8134934 GCA_025345505.1 Todiramphus chloris collaris | reverse complement strand
AAAAGCAAACTAACAAACCACCACCAAAACACCCCGCACAACAATCAGGCATTGTTCTGAGGGAAGAAAAGCAACTTTGACAGATTGAAATATAGCAGAGGCCCCTTCAAGGAAACCTGTAAACAACTTGTCACTCACTCTGTCGGTCTCACTGTTCGCTCTCGCTTTCCACAAAGTGCTGCGAACCGTCCTGGCAACAAACCCAAAGTTTCCTCGGCTCCAAACTCCCATCAAACAGCCCCGTTGTGTGCGAAGGGAAAAGGTACCCGCATGCCAAAGCGGCGGGTGCGCACACACACGCGCACAAACAACAACACAAATAAACTTCCCCGTCGTCTAGCTGGGGTTTGTCTCCTTTATCTTTCCAACCCCCACACCCCCCGGGAGAGCAAGGGGAGATTCCCCCCCCTCTCCCCCCGATTCTCCCTGCCCAGCCAGCCCCCCCCCCCGATAACAAGGTGGACGAAACGCGGCTGCAAGAGCCCCTGGGCTGGCTGGCGGAGCGCAGCCTCCGCGGCACTTCCAATTATCTCGATAAAAATCTGGCAGGCGAGGGAGGCAATCAGGTAATGGACCTTTGACACGCGGGGACCGAGGAGCGGGCGGCAACCGCCGCGGAGCCAGCCCCGCATCCCTCCCGCCCCGGCGGCCCGGGGACACCCGGTGCCCGCCGCCCGCTCCGCTCCCAGCTCCGCTCCCAGCTCCAGCGGGGAGAGTTGCACCGCCCGAGCCGGCAGAAGGCCGCGGGGAAATTCCCGTCCGAGCCCCGGGGATTAGCCGGGGGCTACTACAATGCCTCGATAGTCTGCACGGCCCGTGTCCAGCCTGGCACTGAGCTCCCAGTAAGGGCGGCGGGGGGGGGGGGGGGTAGCAAAAAAGAAAAAAGGAAAAAAAAAACTGCTCTCCCTGTTCTTTAGCACACACATGCACACACACCCACACACAACCACGTATCTATACTCCATTCTTTCCAGTTCCCCAGCCCTAATTCCCTTCTCTTCCCCCCTTTTTTTTTTTCCCCTTTGTTAATTTGCAGCTGGACAACATTAAGGGCCCTTAAAAACCGCGAGGTTTTGACCCCACAACAGTTTGATTAGGTCCACTGCCCCCTCTCTTCCCCTCTTATCCCTACCTCCCAGTGACACCGAGAAAGCAAGTTTACTTTTTGAAATATATACGCGTATTTGCACAGAGCAGGCATATAACGTTCACCATTTTCACGCCGGCTGGCTTAAAAAGCGTATTATTTTTATTAATATCCAACAACTACACCGTTTCATTTGCTCCTTTTCCCCTCTCAACAACGCATACGTTATAAACCAGCAGGCTCACACCGGGGCTAGTCAGCCCAGCGTTGGCATAAAAGCATCATCGCCTGCAAGTCGGGGATGATCCATTTTAATCACGAGCAGCAAACCCGCTTGGCTCTTTTGCACTAGACCAGTTCACGGAACGAAACGCCGGAGCGAAGTTTGCAGAGGCGCCTTTCGCCGCCGCTCGTCAAAGAGGATCCGCGAAGGCTGCCTCCAGCCTGCCTTACACCAACCACCACCGCGCTCGGAGCGGAGTCACATACAATCTGTCAACTTCTGGCACGAGGTAGATCTAATGGCTCCTCACTGTGGGGCAGGGTAAACCGACTTCCTTCGGTAGCCCCTAGCAAATAATATTTTCCACAGAGGTCCATTCATCGGACTCTGACAAACCTAGTTAATACGTACAAGGATTTTTCATTTGTTATTTAGTAGCCAGCCCTTTTAAGACGGCTATGAAGTAGACACTGAAAAGGCAGCAGATGATTAAAAAGAACAATTCCAAATGCTTTCTCTTTCATCTGAGGGTCTCAAACCATGTTAAGTCTCACATTACTCCTCTGCAGGTAATAAATATAATTAGGGCCAATTCCAAAACTTTATTTGTATTGAAAAGTATCTCGCTCCACAGGGGCTCCATTCAAATCAGCAAATCTCTATGTGGAGTAGGAGGCTACTTAGTAGGAGAATTTGGCCTCAAATAAGGAAACTGAGATGCAGGCAGGCTTAGCAGTTTGCCCGAGTTGACACAGTTAGCCAACTCCAGCGAAAGGATGAGAAACAAAGATCCCACGTGCCTCACAGTCAACAACAGTCCTTACACTGCTGGAACATATTTTAGCTCTTCTTCCCACGATGGCCAGATTTTCACATCTACCGTCTGGGTAAAACACACTTCGTTGTAGGGCCCCTTTTCTTGGTCTTTCCTTTTCCCCTTGATGCACCATTGCCCATCCACAAATGCTGCTCCTTCTCTGACCCTTCTTGCTTTGCTTTCCTATATCCTCCCAACTTGGCCTTGGGAGAAGTTTGCAGACAGAAGCCACTCAGAAGCCCCAGCTGGAGGAAAACTAAGACCACTATTTATTAAAAAATAAATAAATAAAAAAATTCAACAGCTTTGGCAGAACAGGACTATCGTGTTTTGACCGCTCCACTCGGCTCTCTAACCTCATATCCTTTTTTCAACTCAGCTCCACTCCACAACTGCCCTTCTTCTACCCCGTCCTTCCCTCGTCCGTTCATATACATTTACCTCTTCCTATATCATTTCCTATTTGAGCTTTTTCAGGGCAATGATCGCATAGCTCCTCCAAGCTGGTATTACGCCTAGCACAATGGGGATCCTCGGTTGCTGGCTCTCAGCTAATATGATTATAAACCAGAGCAATTACCATCACCATCAGGAATTGTGGAAGGGGACATTGCCAGACTAGGAAGTACACAGAATCATAATAAAAAGCAGGGGGGGGGAGAAAAGGCAAAAAAAAAAATGTTCAGGGAGAAAACAAAGATAACTGAGCAAGAGCTGAGAAGAGGAAACAAGAAAGGAAGGAAGCAGAGATCGTTCCTCTGAACGCTTCTGACACAGACACTTCTTTTCCCTTACCCTAGTTTACATCTACACTTATCCCAATACATTTTGTGCTCAGGTACCTACTACCCTTTCTTCTCAGTTTCATTCCTTTCACATTTTCTGAAACTACTGAGCTCCCTCTCCCAGCTGAGTGAGGGAGGCGAAAATTTGGTCCAAAAAGCAAAAAAAGTTACTGTTACTATTGTATTAATACAGTGCTGTATTACTGTATCATCGCATCGTTGTTATTATTGTATTATTAACAGTCTAGTACAGACTTACCGGTAAAATTACCTTCTCATAGTAAATTCAACTGCATTCGCAGCAGAGAGAAGCAGCAAGTTAAACAAACGGTTTGGGGGGAATCTCTGCTAACTTTCCACAAATCATTTCGTATCGACTTTCAGACCTGCATTTTAGAAATTGCCAGGGCATCTCACAGAGGCTGCTGTCGTATCAGAAAGTGGAAAGAAACGAGGATAAATAACAACTGACCGAGAAAGAAGAAAATTTATATAATATGCAACTGTCTAGGTTTTAACATAGCAAGTTTTTTATCTTGTCTTCAAACTTTTGGCTAGCAATTCTAAGCCCTGATGCCCCTCTGTACCAAGCAGGTCGTAGTTACAAAACCCACTAGTGACTTGAGTGATCCACGTTCAGTTCTCTCTCCCAAACTGAGAATTCCGGATATAAATTCAAATATCTTCAGCTGATTAGAAAAATGAAACATGCCCCCCTGCCACACCCTTCCCTAGCACTCCAGTTAATCTGCATTTCCCTTGCTTTGCTTCCTCTAAGGAGTGCCCAAAACAAACAAGTCCAGGTAAGAGAGGCCAGTTTGGGTTGAACTAAACAAAAAAAGCTCTGATTTTCATTTGGGTGAGGGGAAACAACTCAAATCATAAACTCCCGTCTGAATTTTTTGTGCTTAACTGAATTTGTGGTCGCTATTGCGGTTCTCCAGTTCAAGAGGTGAACCAAAAAAATCAATTATCCACCCAGCTCAAGTGAGACCTACTGTAACTCTGGACTATCGCACAGACAGAATCCACAGGTCTTTATGCAAGCAGATAGAAGGAAAACCTTAAACAAAATATTAATTTATATTTTTTTTAAAGCATCAAATGATAGTCACTTCAGCATAGTGCCTTTGGCAGATGCTGCAATACGGTAAGTAAAGGAAGTGCTGGGGAAAGAAAAGGAAAAAAAAAAGGGGGGAAAGAAAGAAAAGAGAAGAGCTTTTCAGGTTTTGTTGTTTCCACTGTAAGTTTTAATAATAGAGACCTGCAAAGTCCAAGAAAATGTAAGATGTTCCACCGAATGATTTACTGGAAAATTCTCACAGAAAATATGCAAACCTCCGAAGATCCTACACGGCTTTTCTTTTTTAGGCACGCATCCAAAACAACTGCAGCATTAAGAACGAATCTGTAAGGTTTCGAAGGAAGGGTGTCTTGGAACAGGTTACGAGAGACCGGAGGGAGAACAGAGCAGGGTTTTATGCATTTACTATGAAGAATATCTCGCAAATAATGAGCGCTTAATTCAGAGTATGGAAATGTTTAGCTACAATGCAGTTTGGATCATATGCTTAGGAACAGATTTTTCCTTTCAGTGTGCATGCCTAGCTGCCATTTCCATTAATGGGAATTAAGTACATGTGTCAAGAGGAGAAGTTAACTCTTAGAAATATAACTAATCTATGGGGTTTAAAAAAAAAAAGAATGTAAATGCCACATCAGGCATGTTTGGTGTTGGCAAAACTGAGCGCTGAATATAGCAGAGCAAAATCTGAGAAGGAGAAGGCGGTCTGGAGGACTGAAATTTCTGTGCTATTTAGAGTTTTTCAATTTACTGAATTTCTTCAAGGAAAAGTAAAACCATCTCATTTGCAAGTGGGAAGCCCTCATTTATTAGCTATTTACTTGCAATTTCAGCAGGGGCCTACCATCTGCAACTGAGAACTGACACTACCCTTAAGAAGAAATCTTACCCTTCATCTAAAATTTGAATTCAAACTTCCCTCAGGGTCACTAAATATTACAGTAAAGTTCCTAATAATTTTTTTACAGGAGGTCAGCACTCTTTGATCCAGTCCACTCTGCATCACCCAGGGTATAGGAACCTCAAAATTCACACAGAAGCAAACAACATATGGGGTTTTTTTTAGAAGTAAAAATAGCGTAGGTACGCGCATTTAAAATTAAATTACATCTATATTTTGGCAAAACATAACTTCTAATTGTGAAAAAGAGAAAAATCACAGAGAGGGCAAATTTCTGATCTTGTGTCTTGTCCCCCCTGCCCAGTCCCTTTAGTTTGGGCACAGCTTGTTTTATTGTTTCTTTATACTGCCAGTTAGGTACAGGGTCTCTTTCCCATCTTAGCAGCCTTGGTCTTCACAGAAGCAGCTTGAAAAAAAATTAAATAAAACCACGACAGTTTAAAAAAATGTAGTCACAAAAATAGAAAGCACATCCATGGATAGGAACTGTGCTTGAAATGATTTAAGAAGCTAACTGGATTTAAAATTCACAGTTTCTCATTAAGGTTCTGAACATAAAATGTTACTAAAATAGGAACCTGTTGCTTTAAGTCTTTTTTTTTTCTTTTGTTTTTTTTTCTGAGTAGTTTTTTTGCATGGCACATACCATCCTGACCAAAGCCCACAGCCTCACCTTACATGTGGTCTCCCTACTCTGCCTCCATCCTGATTGGGATGATTACTTTCTGAGTGACAGGCCTGTTTACTGTCACTGCCCATCCGATCTTCAGCCTGTCGGATGACAATGCCAGCAGGAATGTTCCTTCTCGGTGTCATCTCCAATGACTGTTAGGAACACGTAAATGCCTGCCACAATATACCCGACAATGAACCCAACTCATTTCATACAGATAACCAACTCCCATCAAAAGGAAACGACTCCCTTTTCCCCGGCTCGTGCGCGGAGAAGCGGTTGGTAGAAATCAAGTCTCTTCTGAACAGGCAACCCAAGTTTTATGGCCAAACATAAGCTTCTGAGCCCAACTTCAAGCTATTTATTGAACACGATTCCAAGTTACTGAAATTGAGATCTTTCTGCTTTACCCAGTGAGCCTTTCTGCATGGCTCTCAGTATAAATCTTGTGGTTTTTTTCACCACCTTCTCCTTGCTTCCCTAATAACAATTCAGTCTCTTAACTCATCCACTGAACAGGGTTAGAATTAATCACATTTTGTCTCCATATTTCTAATGACTGCTTTTTCCACTATAGCCTGCTCTTACTAAACTGTGCACCAAGGATGCTGGGTATAAAAAAAAAAACCCCAAACCAACCAGATTTGCGTCCACTGACTGTCTGATGTGAAACAAGCATTGTGCAATTAAAAGTGCAAGAACTTTTTGGAATACTTCACAGAACCTAGTCCTACGTGGTTTGTGAAGGCACTCCAGCCCTCCTCTTGCATTCGTGAGGCTTGCTCTGGTGTTTGCAATCAAAATTCTCCACACCCACCGGTACATCCACTGTCT
This sequence comes from Todiramphus chloris collaris, assembly GCA_025345505.1. Classification (NCBI taxonomy): domain Eukaryota; kingdom Metazoa; phylum Chordata; class Aves; order Coraciiformes; family Alcedinidae; genus Todiramphus; species Todiramphus chloris. The sequence continues at coordinate 8,128,530 of JANVCC010000066.1, read as the reverse complement.
GCTTGTCTTCACTGGAAGCAGTTGTTCTTCAGTGCCATTATGATCAGTTTTTACACTTTCAGCATAGGACTACAGCCACCCTCAGCTAACCAGATTGAGCTCTTTGGCAGCGAGCATGCCACAAACATACATATATATATATCTATATATATCTCTCTATATATGTTTATATATCTCTCAATTCATGGTCACCCTCCTTTTTATATACTTTACTGGATTAGAGAAAAAAGGGGGATATAAAATACTTGCAAATAATATTACCATTTTCTATTCACTTTGTACTGTAAGAGCAGTGAAGAATTATGTCTTTTGTTAGAAATATTCTCTGTCTGAACCAGTTTACAGTTCAGACTGTCATTGTAATTAGGTGAAGAACACAAAAAAGGTAACATTCCTACATTCTGTAAATGGCTCATTTTATTTCCTTTTAGTCTGGATAGTCGTAAGAATTCATTTTACTGCTATCTAGTAAATGTTTCACAAATATCTATGTTGAAATGTACGGTTTTTAAGTTCAAGTTTGTAAATATATTCCCTTTCTACTGTGCCACACACAAGGTCCCTACATTATGTATACAGCCTACGATAAGATTAATACAAATTAGTGTTTATTAAATGCACTCTACTGATATTTAACTTGTTACACATGTCACTGGGAAGATCAAACTGTAAATCAAGCAACGATCTAATGATGTTAAATGCATCTCTGTAAGGGATGGAGTTTCAAAGCACATCGCTATCTTGCACCTTGCACACTGAAACAGCAACCAAAGAGTTTGTAGAGTTGCGTTTCATTTACAATGTTACAAAAGCATGCCACGCTCATCCCAGTTATTTTAACAGTGCTCTGGATGCAGTTTTACGAGCAATTTTCCGTTTCTGAGAGAAAGCAAAACTAATGCCATTTGGTTCTGTCGAAGCAAGAAGCTTAACTTCCAGCAGACAGACTCAAATGCAGCCACTATCGCAAAGAAATAAATACCCAAGTATAGTGTAAAACAGACTGATAGCTTGCTGGTGTCGCTATTTCTATGGAAACTTAACTCTTGCTTCTCAAATCTCGTTACATGGGACAGCTCGAGGCCAGAAACATTGCCAGGGTAGCATGCTCGAAGGCCTCTGGGAATGGTTCTGCACCTTGGATGGGGAAAAACTGAGAAAATACTGCTGCAGTATTCCGAAGCGTAAGTATGGGAAGATCAGAGTATCTGGGGACACTCTTCAAAAGCCTAACGCAAGCCAGGTACAGGGTTGACTACCTTCTACTACCAATTAGCTTCTAAGCAAGACAGTTCTTTTAGCAGTTGTCGCTGAAGTATATTCAGAATATAAAAGAATCCGAAAGGAGATATAAAAATCCACAGCCAAAAAATAATGAGAGGGAAAAAATCCCCCAAAAAAGATGCCACTGGATTGAGACAAACATTCAGTAAGATTAAAATACAAAGAAGCTTCTCAGGAATGTTTATCAAAGAAAATTTATGTCATAAATTTTCCTCTTACTGGAGAAGATCCAAAGCTGAGTGTCTCTTCTCTTGCCATATAACGTTGTACTGAATCCAGACTGCACATTTGGTCACCCACTTTTCCCCTTAAATAACACTTTCTATTTCTGATGTGGCTTTTGTTTTGCTTTACAAAGTTTAATTTCTCTTTCTTTGTTGATGCATTTTCCTTTTGTCATTACTTCGGAGTTGTGTAAAAGTAATTAGTGACACGATGCCAAGGACTGAACCTCACAAGCAACCTAAATATTTTGATTCACTGAGAATGCAGTCCATAACTCACAAAGCGCCTGACCCCTGTCCAATAAATAAAATAAAATAAAATTAGATAACTTCTGCATGTTAACAGGCTGAGGCATGTGGAGAAAAATGCCAAGATGCGGAAACCGTGAATGTCACCACATCAGATAACAGAGAGAGTCTTTTGACACTTTTGCAAGGAATAAAATCACATTCATACGTACCTTTTTTTGAGCATTTGACTGCACGTGATCAATCCTGTTAACTATCTCTCTTGGTATTTGCATGTAGCCACTGCCCTTTCTTAAGAGCAAGGCGGTTCAAAATCTGGGCAAAGATTTCACATGTGAGAATGTCACCAGTGAAACTTGTTTTCTAATGAACTCTGAGCTAGCAATAGAATGGCAGCAGCTGTCTCCAGAAGTGCAAATTGAGTGGAAAAGAAAAGGAGACAGACATACCTACCCCTTTTTTCTTTTTTTTTTTTTTCCTTTTTCCTCAACTGGCCTTTTCTTTTGGTTTGGGGTTTTTTTGCAACTTACCATAAATTTCTCAGAGGGGTCCCAATACTGCAAAGTTCAAACCTGTTGTACGGAGGCAGGACAGGCCTTTGGTGCAAAAGCAACCATGCAGAGCTTTGTGACTGCAGCCTCCAAAAGGATCGCAGGTTTTAGAGCGATGTGTGGGCCACGATGCATGGGGCCACTAAAAACACACCCAGGACCAGGGATTTGTGTTTGACTGCATGAAGAAGATGAGCATCGTTGAATAACAGCAAATATTTGACAGCTCAAAAATCCACCACAGAATTTAAGAAAGAACTCTGCCTCAAAGACAGAAACTACAGCCTGCTTCAAAACCAGAAACAAATCTCCACTACACTGTCCTAGATGTTTCAAAGGGATCTGGGCTCAGAATGGACAAACGTTCAATAATGAGAGAGGGAAGTTTATTCCTGTCTCTCATCTCCTTCTGGCCGCTTTAACTTTGGCATATACATTACTTCAAAAAACACTGGCCTAAGTATAAAGTGGCTTAAAGCATAAAATAAACCAATTTTTATACAACAGAAAAAACCAGACAAGTGCCCTACCAGGTTTGGTACCGTGAAGTGCCAAGCAAGGTGCACCATGACCCCGCAGGACCTCCCTCTGAGGACCATCTGATCAATGCAGGTCTGGGCACCCCTGGCTGGGGAGCTCATGACTACACAGGACAAGCTGGAGAGACAGAGCCTGACGTGTTCCAGAACTTCACCTGATAGAGATGTGGTGTGGAAAGAGAGGGCTAGAGCAACTTTTTTCACAGCTAACTCAAAAATCTTGTCTTTGCACCCATAATGCAGAGGTAACCACACGAGTCTTTTATTTTATTTCTCTGCTGTGGAAACACTCTGGGAATCTGGACCAAAAATTACAAGCTGCATGAAAGACTGCTTCCCCTTTTGTGTTTGTTTGTTTGCATTTGACTGAATGATTTCTTGTTCTTGTAATCACTGACGAAGTGAAAAGAGCAACTGATCTTCCTTTCTTTTATTTCATAAACTTCTGGGTTTGTTATTTATTTTTTCCTCGAAACTGCCTCTTAGCTCCTTCCTCATATAGAACTCAGTCTATTCAATATTAAAATCTGCACTGCTTCTCTTTGAATGTCTTGTTTCTGCTACATACATTCTTCAGAAAGCCTAACCCATAAGGAACTCAGAGCTACAGGAGAGGGCTTGCTACTGACATGTGCCACTCCTGTATTTCCAGCATTATTCCTTATTCCCTTTCCAAGATCTTGTCTTTGGATCATTCCACCCACTTTGATGAAGTATTTCATAAGGAAACATAGGTGGCCTTCCCTTCTGCTCCCAAGTGGTCAGAGTTACGCTAGAACACAGTGGTGAGCCTTGTCACTGCCATTTTTCTGCCAGACGTGCAACACTCTGCATTTGTCAACACCATGCCTGGATAGCCAACCTGCCCATCTTCCTGCACAAAGTCTGCACTATCTTCTCCAGCCCTGACTCCAATGATTCTGCCTCCGACTGAATGTTTCTGTACCACTGGTCATGGTTATTTTCAAGTCATTAATATATATAATGTGGAACACCACCTACAGCACTCAGACTTTGGATACCCCTGGTATAGTTTTCCTATACCTAACACTGATAATATACTTTCAGTTTTGTCTTCTGTCCCTGGGAGGACTATTTAATTCTTGAAAGTAATACTATCCCACCATCACTTTTCTATAATGGCCCCTCATGAAGGTCTTTTTCAAGAACTTTCTTTAAAAGGCATTAAAAAAAAAAAAGAAAATAATCTAATGATTGTCTTTTACTATTTGTTGACAAGCTCAAGGAATTATCATTAGACATCATTTTTCTTTGCAAAAGCCCTGCTGATGGATAGCTATAGTATCACGATACTCATCTATATGTCTTCTAATTTTATTTTTTATTACTATTTTAACCAATTCATCAAGTAAGGAAAGAAAATTCATTAGACTAATTCTCAGCATCAATTCTACTGTTCAATTAAAGAGAAGCAGAAAAATTGCTTTTTCTAGCCTTACAGGTTAGAAGCCAATATGAAAGGAAAGAGTACATATTAACTTAGCAGCCCTATTTGAGCTCACCATCAATTTCCAGCAGCACATTCTGATAGGTCAAACTTTACCTGGTACTCTGTTGCTCTTTGTTTGATGAGTTTAGCACCTACTTTTCCTTCACTTCTTTTCTTTGACAGTAGCTAATCCTTAATATTGCAAAAGACTGGCTACAGGTTAGATTTCCCTCTTAAGTCTTCTCTGATAGAAAATGACAAGGAAATAATTTGGTTTCTTGGCAAACCCATTATCCTCCTTACCTGTTTTTCTGCATCACAATACTAAGGAAAAAATCCTTAACTATTATTTTGTGTTACAGTACTGAGCGAAGGAGTATTGACAAACTTGATGTGGACAGCCTTTTAGAAAATAACTGAATTTACTCCTTGTAATTTCAGCAGACCCATCCATTCTCAAGACTCTACGCCCGTTTTGGACAGGGCTCTCTTGCATTTCTAGCTAGCAAAAATCATGACATCCTCTAGTTACCGAGTCACACTTATTTCAACAGCACACTTCCCTTCCTAATATTTTATACTGGGTGATGGCAAACCAAGTCTCCAAACACCTTGGAACCGACTCCATTCCCTAGATTCAGTAAGCAATAAACTTTCAGGAGTCCATAAGCTTTCACCATACATTGATTTACCAAGGAAGCCTATAAAATAAGAGCCTATCTTTGTCAAGGAGCTATGAAAAGGCATCAGCTCTCTAAAGCTAAGGGAACTACAGCTTCCTCCATCAGGCAATTGGGCAAGGGATTCCACGAGATGAAGCCACGTCTCTGCACGTGGTTGGACTAGCCATTATGAGGAGAAAGACAGTATTTTTAGTAATGATCCAAAGACCTGCATTTACAAATCTGATTGCAGAGGTTTATGTGACTAGTCTGCAACGCTTGCACTATTTTCACAGGTGGGAGAGAAAGCACGTGCAACCAGGATGGAAAAGTTTCAACATTAGCCAAAACCTAACAGGCTCTTTTTTTCTTTTTCCTTTGAAAAATGACATTTTTCTTACAGGCCTTAGAAAATATTTCATTGCATTAGAATTTTAGTTGTGAACACTGCTTTCACTGTTGGTAAATACACACCGTATCCCTGTGCAACTCTCTGATACCCATACAGGACCTGTAACATGAGCTATCCTTAAAATAAGGACATTCAACGAAAAATTCTTAGTACTGCATTGGTAAAGATTGTGGCACACAAATTCTGTGTACACCAATGGCTGCTCATATGTGAATATTCAGTTATTAATATAACACAGTGAGCAAACCTCCCGGAAACAACTTGTTGGGCTACTCCAGTTTTCAGGTTAATGAACACCAGCAATAATGGAAAGGAGGCTCGTCCCCACCTACACAGACCATACAAAAGCAACAGACCCATTATATATGCTTAAACTGGATCCCACATCACATGGACAGCGAATCCTTTGCACTTTTGTTGCAGCAGCCTGACTGCACGTAGTCACTCCTTGCATAAAGCAGGAGCACCTCTCTAGGATTTTCAGGTACTCAGCATCGGTTGCTGAGGAGTCAGATGCTGCTGAGGCATTCATTTCTGGCCAAACATCTCATAAATGACTGTGCAAAGCAACAAGGCAGTAGGTGATCGCCGAGAGCCACAGCACATTGCCCAGTTCTTTACAGCTTGCTTTTATAGAGAAGCTTTCAGACTTGCCACATTCACTGAGTCAGTTATTTTAGAGAAGAGGATCCCTGTAAGTAACACGTGCAGATTTTTGTGGCATCACTGTAAACTCGAAGCTGACGCTGACCGTTTTCATTCCCCTACCAGCGAGTAAAAGTTTCCTCACATTTAAACTATGCACAATTCTTCCTTCTCGTGACCTGTAATATTTGAGATCATCTCCCTAACAGCGTGACCATACTCCTTGTACTTATGCCTTCATCCAGAATTAACCACGTAAGCATCATTGCTTTCTCGGTGTTTAAATACACAGAGCTGACTGAAGTAAGCATTCACAGAAAGCATTCAGTTTGGGTACTGTGATCCATTTCAAACATCAAAAAAACCACAAACCTAACAAAAAATCATTAGGCGATAAGCATGAAGTGCCTTTATGAATATAAAGAATCTATAAAGCCGTCACTAGGTGGGTCCATAGCAATGGATTAAGACTTAGAGAGATGTTACATGCAAAACATTGATGCTTAAAACAGATGCAGTACAGACCAAGAGAGAGGCTGGAAATGGGAAAGTGAAGTGGGAGAGATTCTTTCCCCCAGCTACAGAGCCAGCAGGACTGGAAACCAAAGGGCTGAGGGGATGTAATTTGCACTGGCTGCCCACCCTTGTAGATGCTTTAATTAGGAAAAATACAATTCAAATTATGACAGAAGTTATTCGTGGTCTCTGGTAAGCAGGTCCACAAGCTCTTATAAAAGTAGTACTTCTCCTTTCTATAGGAGTAAGGCTGAGGGGGAAGGAAGGTATTTTTACAGACTGAAAACTGTGCATCCTCAAGCCAAAGGAGGAATGTTCCTAATTCATCCTTGACAGTATTTCTTTGGGGCAGCGAGTGGAAAGGAGAGTGTCATTTCTTAAGTTACTTTCCTCTTCAACTGCCATAAGAGTAGGGTGTGGGTTCCAGGCAGAAAACCCATTATTTTTGGTCTGGTCACATTTATTCAGCTCTAGCCAGACTTCAGCCAAGTAGGAAACTGCCTCAGTGTGGCCACCATGACAGCAAGGAACGAATAACAGGTATTTTCTCATTTCTGCTAAGCAGAAGCTCCTATCAGAATACAAAATGATGGAAAACGTGGGTGGATTATTTGGTTCCAGCTGGCTCCACATCACACAGTAAGGAAATGCCACGATCTTTGACAGGTTCATATTAGCAAAAATCAAGCAAAAGATTATGGGAAAGCTTCCCATTCCATTATCAAATAATTTGGGGGAGGGAGAAGGATGGGAGACTAGCAGTTTTTCTTTCTAAGCTCTCAGGAACTGTCTATTTTTATGACCCTTTTAGTGTTGAAAGCATTGTCTGAAATAAAGACTAATCTCAAAGGATGTGAAAGCAAACCTATCGTTAGGCTATTCAGAAAATGTAAAGCAGGAAGAAATGAACCATTTTCATCTGGTAGAGCTCCTACACAGCAGGTCTAACTTACTGACTGGCAATATGTGCCAGGGCCCGGAGGGTACCACCAGCCCTGCCCACCCCCAGGACTCCCCCACCACCCTACCTATGGCCCAGGACCCCATTTCAGCGCCCAAAGCCACCCACCCATCCTGAAGGTGCCCCATAGTTGGGGCTGTCCCAGTGCCTTCTGCTGGCTGGAGCAGTGGAAAGCCCCGACTGCCAGCCTGGGGGAGCCCCCATGGTGCCCATCAGTTGTCAACCACCCACAACACAACCCATAACCGAATACCAGTAACAAAATCTACCCAATAACCCCCAATCCCTAAACCAAATTAAAATCAACACCGCAAGCATCTTCCTGACAGAGACAAGCGTGGGGGGACACCATTCATGAATGCGCTTCTCCAAGCACTAAAGCTGAAACTACTGACCAGTCAAAAGCAGCAAGTCCCTCAGAAGCTGCTGCAAGATACAGAAAGCTCACTTGGATGGGAAAGTTAAGTAGCACGATGACAACCTGCTAGGCAGGTAAGGGATGCAACCAAGAAGATGGTCCTTCAGCTTCCAGACTCTCTTTTATGGCCTCTTACTTAATTTTACATTAAGCGGCCATGGATGAAGTATGACAATTGTTTCATTACTGAATTCATTAAGGTAGGAGAGAAATCTCTTTCCGCAGCCAAATTAGTCTTTTATTCTTTCCGGCCAGTTTGAACAATTTTATTAAAGGCATTACAGCCAATCCCAGCCTCTCCTACATTCTTGTCATTGGGCTACTCTCCCCAAACGTGGGACACATACATCTGACCCGCCTTTGGCAAGAGGATAGCCTAACCCCTGCAGAGCAGCATTTAATTCGTGGATCCAGAGGGATCTCCGAGACAGATAAGTGCTATGCTGTTCATTTCTACCGAGACAGCAGCAGTTTTGAGTCCACTTTAAGTTAAGCATCTCATGCAATTGGGAAGTTTCGGCACAATCAGGGTAGACAGAAGCTAAGAAGAGGCTCTTGGGATCACCTGATTTCATTTAGGCACTCAGGCTCTGTCACTGTTCACTTTAAACACTTGCAGATCCGAGCCCAAGTGCAGCTGCAATTAAAGAGAACAAAATATTCCCTATGTAAAAAAAAAAAAAAAAGTGGGTGGAATAAAACTCAGACAAGGAAGTCTGAAAATACGTGTAAACTCAAGAGTTTAAACCTGGTATTTAGCAGTTCCTTGGAATTAGTATTTTTGTTTCCTAAAAATACGTGTTTGCTACAACCTTAACATCTGCTCAAAGCCATTCAAACGTTCGGGGAGTGGCAACAGTTAATTTTTGTTAAGTATTACTGTCAGACCACACCGGGATATATGCAGAACTTGTCACGTGGTATTTTTCCAGTACAGTTAAACAACGCACTCAGCCAAAGCAACATAAGTTAGCAGCACTATGGTATGAGCTAAGTACTATTATATCATCAGGACACTCTCTCAAATGAACACTCTAATGACACTTACTTAGCAATTTCAACAAAAAAAAATTAACCCTTTTTTGATTTCAATATACATCACCAAAAATACATCATGTAATATATCACGTATCATGTAATCTCTAGACAGAGAAAATAAAATTGATGTAAAGATGAGCTGCCTAGTAGTTTGAGCAGGCGACCAACCGTAGGGTAGGAATTCCCCAATTTATAATGCCTGTGCTGGTCCAGCTTCTTCCAGATCTAACGTGGAGCATCCCAACTCTAAAAAAAGTCAGTATCTGTTTCGTGTGGCTTCCAAGAGAATCAGACAGTTAATGTCTTTTTACAGTGCTTTCAAAATGTAAGTGTGTGGAATTGCTAGAAGAACTGACAACGGATCTGGACTTTTCCTTTGGTGAAGCAGTTGTTTCAACAGCCAGGGTTGCTCTCATTGCCAGACGGCGATTGAATCACTGCTAGCATGTTGTTAATTTCTCTAATAGATGGCAAGGATTTGTGGTAAACAAGGCAAAACTTCAGAACAGAGGTAGATCTCAAGTGGAGCTACATGCTACAGCTTCTCTGAAGCCCCCTTATCAGTCATCTGTTACTAAAAAGTAGATGATGCAGAGGGATGGAATACTATTTAATGGATAACCTGGAAGTGTTGCCAACATTCATTTGAGGAGAATTCAGCGTTTGCTCATATTTAGTTTTGTATTCCCTTCAGATTTATGGCTGTTCTGAAGAGATGGAGCTAACAGTGGTGGCAGTTGTAGCTGATAAGGTGTTTGGTGTGGTATTTAGGTTTTGGTCAACAGAGGACTTTGCTTTATAAACATGTCAAATACCCAAGATCTTGAGTAATGTTGTTGAACCAGAAAAACCTTTTGCTGGAAATCTGATATATTTCATGTCAATATTGATGAAAAAAAGGCATCTAATGTGGTATTGTATACTATTTGTTTCCAGTTAAGCCTGAAAAGAGGAAATCAGGGAAGAAGGCAAAAAGACCAACAAAACTCATAACTTTTAAAGTTCTTTAACAAGGTTCTCTTCAAACAGCAGTTAAAACTATAGTCTGGTTCTTATTTTATCCTGAGTTGGCTTACCCATCCGCCATAAGGACTCCTTTAATTCCTGTAAAACAACTGTGTGTTCAGGAGAGTGTCTATTCTGAAAATGTTTCTATTCATAAAAACGGTCTTGCTGAATTCTAGCTCTCCAGCATGTTTGCAACTCAATGTGAGATTTACTGGCTGACAGATAAAAGATGTCTTTTTCAAGCACCAGTCCTGAACACTCAGTAAGGGATCATAAAATCAATCTGGTTACCTAGTGGCTCATCCAGCAACAATAGGAAGAGACAATTTGTTCACTGTCAACACGTGGACAACTCCATCGCCTCGGCTGCCTTTGGTGGGGCTGCACAGCCTCGCGGAGGAGTCACGTGCGGACGCCTGCTCCCGATGCACGAAACAAAGGGAGTTTCATACCACTGTTCTCTGAAGCTGCCGCTCATCCAGTGTGGAGCAGGGGTCGGCAACCTTCCAACGGTGATGTGCCAGATTGTAATTTTCTTTCCCAAATTAGAGTTTAAGAATGCTGGCAGGAACTTTGCAGGAGCCAACAGACGCTGCCTCTCAAAGAGGCAACATGCTGCCAATCAGCTGATTGGCAGGATCTCGCCTCTGTGTGAGGCAGGGGCTCTGGGCTCCTGGGGAGTTAAGATCTTGGTAGGAGCCAGTCCCTCTCAGAGATACCTCCTGCACTGGCCTTCCTATGTGCCCTTTTCAATCTGCTCTACGGCACCGATGTCACAAGTGGCCAGCTCCTGGGTTCTACCCCAAAAACGTGTCCAGAATTCAAAGCCGTATCCCAACTCAGGCACCAAATCTAGCAGAGGCAAAGGACCAAAAGAAAATAGCATTTAGCCTGCCCTGAAGCTTCCAAAGTCATGGGAAATAATACAAACTTCCTCAACTGTGCAAGTTCATTCATAACTCTGAGTTGATGTCCAGGGGCATGTGGGCAATTCCAGAGCTCAAACACACGCTTTAAAGAAAAATTCACTTAAAATAACCACATGTGTCTTTGCACTTCCTTCAAATTCGCCTCTCGCTTTCACTTTCAGGACCCAACACACGTTTTCAATCGGTCAGTAAATACAAATACACACAATGCACTGGTTAGGGTAGAAGAGATATCTGCAAGCAACTCTGCACATTGAAAATTAAAACAAACAGTAATTTCCAGAGGTTTTTTTGGCAAGACAGTTATCTGAGCTTAACTGAGACACAAAGTCTATACTCCCCACTTTTTCTTTCAAAATCTGTAAGAGGGGACAAGAATCTTCCACCTCTTTCAGCTTTTGAGTAACTGTCCTGTTTTGCAGGCATACAAATTGTGCCCTTAACCCGTGGCACTGCCGTCAGCCACGGGGAAGGAATATGAGCGTGGAACCACGCTCTCCTCGATTCTACACTTTCCAGCCAAACTGAGCCATGATGCAACGGATGGAGCTGCCACCCTGTCCTGCTTGGGCATTTAAGAGCAGGACTGGCTACTTCCCATCTTCCTCCTTCCTTTTCCATGTGGGCTGTAGTTCACAGTCTTCCTCTAAGAGCAGCAGTGGCTCTCTTCTGTGCCACTGGCAGCACTTCGCTGGCTTTTGTTCAGTAAAGAGTCTAATTCTCCTGAGTTGGAAGCTGCTGAGATCGTTAGTGATATATTGTCCTAGCATTAAACACACTGTCACCTGGCAGGATGATTGACTGGAGCCTGAATCTTGGCAGAATAGCGTTTTGCAGTTAGTTTGGCATTTCTTTATTAAGTTCAGGTTAGATTCACTTAAGGAATGCGCTTGCCAGCTATGCCATGTTTTTGACTTTATATCCATCATGATGATTAATGGCCTATTTACAAAGATATGTATTTCATAATGAATGAAATTTCATAATGAATGAAATTTCCTAATGAAATTCTTGCCTTCTTTTCCCCGCCCAACATAAAACACACCTATCATTGTATCCTGTTGAAGCAAGCTACATTCCATTAGAAACATTTTCAGACATCAGCACAGGAGCTTTCTGCACTCCGCGCTTCTAAATACGACGCGTATTTTTAGGGACTGACATTGCTCAAAAGACTGACACATTACACAAAACCGCTCTTCTTTGCTTTTTGGGTTTTTTTTTCTTCTTTTGTTTGCCTCTATGTTGCTCTAATTCGGCGAGCCGTCTAGGAATATATGAAATTTTGAGCATCTGCTTCTATGCCTGTGCAATTATCAGAACAGAACTATTGTAATGGTAGCCTCTAGGAACCTCAGACACCAGCGGACGGTAGCTGCTACATAAACACAGAGAAAAATCACAGTTCCTGCCCCAGGCATTTTACAGGTTATGAAACAAGAGGCAGTGGTTAGACTGGAGCAGTATGGAAGCAATGAAATACATTCGCTCGAGATTATTATGCAGTGGTCTCGCAGAGACCTATCAAGCTTTTTTAGATATTAAGACAAACTATCAGTTCAGCCCGTTTCCAACAACTTCATACACCTCATTGTCAAGCTTTGCAGGCTACCAGTGTTTTGTGGTTTATTGCTTAGGAATGGCTCAACTGCTCCGTTTCACCTTCTGCAGTAATGGACTTCCATCCAGGGCTGTCACTGCTCCTTTGAAAGCTGAGAGTACGGGCTGAAAGACACAGCTGTGCTATGAAGCAGTTATGAAGTAAAGTTATTAATCCCTACAAGCATATAAATCACAGTGCCCAAACGCGGTACAGTTTCTCTAGTATATTTTACTCCCCTGAAATATGAATTTCTCTTGCACAAGCTCCCTTATGATATCCAGAGATTTTTTTTGTTTTGTTTTATTTTTAAGTACCTAGGGCCAGATTCTCAAAAATGCCTTAAAATGCAACTAGAAGATCACTCTGTAGTATTCAAAACTGCTTCCAGAAATAGTGCTTAAGCACCTTTTAAAATCCCAGTTGATACTTTGATGAAATTCCCAGTGCCTAAGTATCTTAGGCACCGACCCATCACGCTAAAAATTTTGCTCAAAGCTTCATCCTCTTCCCATATACAGCTCAATGCTCTACGACAATAATAAACCCTTTCTTCCTGGGTTAGATCTGGTAGCAGCCAGGTTTTCCCTTTAAGTATTTAATTAATCTTATTGCCAAAGTATTCTTCTTGAAACCTTGATAAAGAGCCACTTAGCACTCAGAATTACAATTTATAGGAAAGAAAGCTCAGACGGGATTTCTCTCACCTAACATCACACATCTTCGGCACAGCAGTTGACATCTGAGCTAAGATCCACCCTCAGTTAGCTGAGAGAAGCAGAGTCTCACAGGACAGAACTCATTTGACCAAGTCTAAATAGCTACCAAAGGATTTGGTGAGTTGCATCTCAGAAGTGCCTGTATCTCTGCTTTGACCAAAAAGGAGGAACAAGTAACTAACTTCAACACAGTATCTGCTCTGAAGACATCTGAAGTTAGGCGAGACGGATCGCACCACTGTGTCTGGAGGTGAAACCAGGGTGTTGATAGTCCAGTTTTATGAATTCCTTCCTTTCTGTCACTGACTCCAAACATAACCACCAGCAAATCATTTAACTTCTCCATGTTGCAGTTTATGTATCTATAAAACAAGGTATATTATGGTGCTATTACATTCCAGATACGCCGCAGAGTCGCAGCAAGGCAAAACAAGCTCTTGAAAGTATGTTGAGAACCTCAGAGGGAATATATTAAATATGTGCAAACCATATTAAAGAGACTACTAAAGAGTGGGGAAAACAACTGACAAGACTCGGAGCAAGGAATAAAAGATTAAATTCCACTTGCAGTGCGCAAATGTTGGGAACGGGCGATCTCACAAATGCTTAGCACGTTGCACGTGCTCAGAAGAGCTAATATTTCAAGGTGGATTTTGTCCACACCATGAGGAGAGGCAAAGAACCTGTTTAAATTGTCATCTAGAGTTACGGAGTGCGTGCAAGCTAGGAGGGTTTATTGTGCTGCTAAGCCTTGCAACAGTGTAAACGGAGGTCTTGTTGCAGGGTGCTAATCTTCTCAGAATTCTTATTAAAAATGGATGATTGCATGTGCTTACAAACAGCCAGGGCATCGGTTTTTGATTCACTAAGCCCATGAGCATTGCTCCCAGTGCATTTTTGCAAGCTTTTTATAAAAATGAAAGGGGGGGAGAAAAAAAAAAAATAAATCTGAGGGTTAAGATGGATGCTTGCAGGGATTACTTTTTTCCCCCCTTTTCCCACCTAAGAAAGTCTAAAGGAGACACATGGTTAAGCTGTTAGTCAGGACAACACAGTAAATTTTGTTTCCGGACTTGGCACTCTCCCAGTCTGTGTCTGGAAGCAAATGGTTAATGCTCCACACACAGCCAGAGGTGCTGTAAAGGAGGGAGGAATTGAGCACCCGAGGTGATTATAGCTGAAAACATGACTCTAATGTAGGGAAATAATTCATATTTAAATAATTGATTATTATCTACAAAGTTATCATTATAATCATGTTTATAATGAATGCATGTTTTACCAATTTGAAATAACTAAGTATTCTAATCTTAGCAAGCTTAAAGAAAGTCTGTTAATGAGATAAGAATATTTTCCTTTCTGCATATGTATTAACTGCTCTTTTTTTTTTTTTTTTTAAGTTCAGAAAAGATGCTTGCAAATGGATTACTCTGGGATGTGTTCTTGCAAATTCACCAGTGCGAGTGCAGGTAGTATCAAGAGGGAACACTGCTGGGAAAAACCCAGACAGATGCAGGTTTTAAATTGTGCCTGCTACTTAAAATTGATACGGCCTTTCCCTCCAGTTCATTGTGCCTTTCCTTCAGCTCAGTGATGTCTTCACTTCTTATTTCATTAGTGGCTCAGCCAAATCCCACTCTTGAATATTTGTGAAGCGTTTTCAGCTCAAGGCTGCGGGACACGGCACATCCTTATTGTAGTGGGAACTGGTGATGCTCTTACAGGAGCACATCTTTAAGTCTCCTCAGCAGTATTTATTTTTCATCCTTCCCAGGCAGAGTACAACCTTTCATTTCAAGCGAAGCCTGTACTATAAGTATCAGCACTAAGGAGTCACTTAGAAACATATGCTCATACTGTGGTAGGTGTTAACTCCCACCAAAATCAATGGAATTTAGGAATTTAAATCTCTTGAAGGATTGGGGAATTAGTCTAATATAATGAATTCTAAAGGTAT
Source organism: Todiramphus chloris collaris (assembly GCA_025345505.1). Classification (NCBI taxonomy): domain Eukaryota; kingdom Metazoa; phylum Chordata; class Aves; order Coraciiformes; family Alcedinidae; genus Todiramphus; species Todiramphus chloris. Next base: position 8,113,368 of record JANVCC010000066.1, on the reverse strand, counting down.
TTTTTGAAACCAACTGGCAAATACAGTCACCAGAGAATATTCCTGCTTACTTTACACACAAGGCCTCGCATATTCTACATTATACCTAGGGTTGGTGAGTCACCAATGGTGTAGCAACATCATCTATACATCTATGGGGAACAGCTTGACACGTGGCAGACACCTTCCTCACATGCTAACCTCACAGCTGTGGTCAACTGATGGACTGAAATTCAACGTACTTGACTTGGAAAGGCGGAAGATTGACAACAGGCATTTTCCTGAATGTGTATTCAGGAGCCCTTCATCTGCTTCCTAAGTTGAGCCGGTACCCATGGCTAAACTATAGCACTTGCTCTATCACCCAAACGACCCTTCCCCCAGCAGAGAAGGGGAATCGGGAAAAGGAGAGGAGATCTGTGGGTTGAAATACAATAAAAAATAAAAATCAGATTTAATGAAACAGCAAAACTAATACCAGTGCCAATGTAAAGTATACAAAGTTATACTCAGACCAGTAAAAGTATGGTGGGCACAATATAAACAAGAAGGCAGCTCTTGGGAGCAGGAGAAGCAGTATCAGGAGGAGTCCAAGCAAGAACAGGAGCCCAAGCAAGAGGCCCCCTCCTCAGCAAACTTTCCCCTTTATACCGAGCATGACGTTTATGGGCTGGGATACACCCGTGAGCCAGCTGCCCTGGCTGACTCCAACCTGCTAATGGCCTGCAGACCATGGCAGGCTGGGATTCTGTCCCAGCCAAACCAGGACACTTCCCTGATAGTTTACATCAGGGTTCCCCTCCAGGTCACAATAACAAAGGGCACCAGTTCTTCCCATTTCAGATCCAAAGGAAGACTGTGATAGAGATCTCACCCTTTAGGTTACCATCTGTCCAGTTAGATGGACTATGATGGATTTTTCCCTTGTACAATTTAAGGAATTCAATTTTATGGATGTATGGACTTCTGAAGCATTTAAAAATAACCTAAAAATACCATTTTTTTGCAAGATATGCACAACTTAAAATGCCATTATTTTGCTACATAGCATAACACCGATTACCAGTAATAGATTGATCCTTCAGGAAAAGAACAAGTCTTGTTACCACACTGCCATTGTTGAGAGACAAGTTCCCCTGATAATCATAATCAGCACTTGATGTTCCAATTAACGCCACTGAACACCGTTTCTTTGGGAGTATGTAAACCAAAACAGTACTTTTAATTTTCCTAATTACACTGCTTCTTATTTGTGTATTTTAGCTCCAAGCACGAATCTGGACTTGTGAAAACACCAGCAGTTAAGATCTGGACGCAGGTTACACGTCGCACGTGTGGTCACACGTGGGTGTGCAAGAGAAATGGGAAAGCAATGGGAAGATGGGAAGCGGAGCCGTTTCCAGTATCGCAGCCATCCCGCCTCTCCTCCTGTCTTCCCTCCCCTATTTTATGAGCTCCTGGAAAGAGGAAGCCCGAGAACAGGCCCCCTCGAGAAGCACTGCTGCTATGGAGTCTAGAAATGCCAGGAAACAAAACAGAAGCCCTGGGGTCTAATAAACAACATGCAGTCTCCGTGGACTTTTATCCACTTAGAATGATTATTTTAACAGCATCCAAAAGGCCAGGGTATATACTGATAGGGGCTACAGTAGCAGGGATTATGGCTCTGCCTCCACCGTGAGCATATGGAGCAGCAGTACCCTTCAGAAAGGTCTGTGGAGACAAAGAGAAGATGTGCATTAGACATAGCTAAGGCTCACAGCCAATCCTTCTTCCAAACTGGTACGGAAATCAGCTACCCTGTGCCTTCCTTCAGTTCACAGTAACAAACTTCTACCGATTAGTTCTTACGCAGCATAAAATAGTTGCTCACGTGAGGAGCAGTATAATATCAGTGTCCTGCAGTCTCAGCCCAAATACATCTTAGTGTCTGTTAATTGGTAGCTTGTCATCCCAGCCCTTTTCCTAAATAGTAATGCTCACCTTCAAACACCCTTAAAATTGTCTTTGAAAATTAGTTCGCGTCGCTGCCATTGTTAGTTCAGAAGATCTACCCAATTTCAGGCTTTTCATGTTTATTAATTAAAAGGTGACCGAAAATGGCATCATCAAAGCCTGCATTGAATTGCCCTCTTTGTTTTATGATGGTTAGAGGTCCCCAAATGGAATTGAAAAAGGCCACATGTGTTACAATTATTATTTTTTTTTAAGCAGACACCACTTCGCCATCCCATACTAGATTTAAAGCTGGAGGCCACCGTCAAACACACAAAAGAATAGCTGGCTTTTTTCTCTTTCAAATTATTGATATGTAAGAGAGAGGACAGAGTAATTGTTTAATCACTGGCACATTGCTTTAAATCTAATTCTCAGCACACACAGAGAAAACACAAATGGATGGAAAGGGCACTGAGGCATTTGAGTTGATTGATGGCAGGTCAGTGGCCAATGCACAATAGTTTAGATATAAAACGTAGCAAATTAAGAGCATCACATTCCAAAAGCATTATACGAAGCTGATCTCAACCAGAGAATGGTTAATACCATTAAAAGGTGGAAATATTAGCCAATGTGCTTACCCAGCTGAAGTGTGCAATATTATATAATGGATTGTACTGGGAAAGAAAAGGTAGGAAACTGAGCATGGGGTATATTTTTTGCTACTCTTCAGAGCACTCACTTTGAAACTGTATTTGCTTATTTGAATAAATAGTATGCTCCAGAAATTGACCCTTTCAGTTAAACAAAATGACAGTGTGACTCATGAAAAAGCTGTCCCGGTGGCCTCAGAGAGTACAAGCAAGCCAACCAGCTTTCAAGCTAAGTTCATGTACATCCACAGGGCAAGTCCATCGACACAGCAGGTAACTTTTTACATAGCTAATTTTCTGTACCTACTTGACACGCTACTAGTCTGGCCGATCCACTTGGTCTCAGTGAAAAGGCAGGAAGAAAAATCTCCGTGGTTATTACACACTCTGAGGTTTCCCCAAGCATTGCACACAATTCGTTCTGAGAAGTTCTAAAATGCCTTTCCTTCCTTATTTCCTGTGATGTGCGTTAGATATTTAAAGCAAGCATTTCATGTTTGCAGATCACAGCAGATCATGCAGCTGACCAGAGTATAAACCACAGTGAAGTTCAAAACAACACGTAGCAGCCTCGTAGCAGGCACAGTTCAAGGTTTACGAGGACAAGAAGTCCCCAGTTTTCTGATCGCCCTCTGTGGATTTTGGTGTCAGAACAGCAAGAAATAACAGCAATTAAAAAGCTTTTAAAATTAGGCTCTGGTTTGAATAGAGACTAGAGCAGAAAGATGCTGTCAGCAGCTGGAGAGTGAGCGACTGACAGAAGAACCAAGAGAGCTCTGGAACACTTCTGGAAGTGCAGCTGGAATTGGGATCACTCATGGGGCTGTTCAAGCTAACTGTGGGAATTTGGAGGATAAATCTTTTGTTTTTTTTTTTTTTATGATGTTACTGCTCAGGGCTGCAGTCCTGGCTACTTTTTATATCCACATGAAACTCTGTGGCTGCCAGGACTCAAGAACTGTTTCAATACTCAGATCTGGGAAATCATGTTATAAAGGGAGCTACAGGCTTTCGTGCGTGTACGAAATGCGAGTTCAGAAGTTTCTTCAAATTGAAGTTCTTGTGATTCTGTTCATGTAAATTGAACCAATTTGGCTACTTAGCAAAAGTGTATCAGAATCTGCCCTTTGATTGCCAGGCAGAAAAGATCAGGCAGCTCACTGCCTGATCAAGTGATTTGTTATGACCTAATTGTATATTTAGATGTAAATGTTGCCTTTGGATTTGCCTGTAAGGGCACAATTTGACCCTTTCCTTTTTTTTTTCCAGCTGAAATGAAATTATGCCTTAGTAACACATCAAAAGAGGTAGGAATTTGCAGTTGGCACCATTTAAGGATTAGCATTATCTATTGATATTACATTAATCAGATATTCTTCCCGTTCAAATGATTCAAAATCTTTTTTTCAGGACAGAGAAAAGAAAATTGTCTTGTACTGGAAATTAAGATGTGACCCAGCCTTCAGCTGCAGTTTTTGCTCCTTCCTTGACAATACCTAGCACAAAAGACAGGACTGTGAGAAAGCCCAGCTGAGAATACTCTGAGACCAGGGAATGTACCCAAGTTTGGTTACTAATTGAGTAGTGATTTCACTAGGACCTTTGGCTGGTTTAAAACGTGCAGCAAGTTATATTCAGGATTGGAACTGATAATTCTGATTTTGCCCAAGAAACTAAATGGGCCAAGGAATGAATCACACAGAGAACTACCTATTTGCCTATAGTAGAAATTCATCATAAAACCAGGGCAATTCTGTAATACAGTCTGGCTGAACTTCGCTGCTGAGTGTGGTATAGCAGCTCTGTGAACGAAGAGAATTTCAGTCCCTAGAGCTCAATTCATTAGCCTGCACGACCATGAACATTATTTCTTCGAAACAGAGGAAGAATGGGACTATTTCACAACTATTATTAGCTCTATATACATGTATAATATAATACACCATACTACGTTCATATATTTTAGTTGGACATATCTGCCTATTAACAGGGAACATTTACAATTAAAAATATATTACGTCCACCTAAGAAGTTCTGGCTTAACAAGTGAAGACTTTTCATGATGCCTGGAAATTTAGTAGCCTTGGAAAATGAACACAGATCAATAGCATGTTATCTTCTGTGACAGTTAGCTGTTTCACTATCTGTTTATAAAATAACGTTCTTCTTAAAAGCATCAGGTCCAGGCTACAAGTTGCAACTTTACTCCCTAGATGCCCTGGTTTTCTTTTCAACCGAAACTGCAGCGAAAGTAAACGCTGTCAAATCAGACAGTGTTCCCCAACAGCCATCATGACAACTTCATCTTAGTATGTCAACATACCAAGTGTTTCTCCTAGATACCTCTATGGGCCAGATTCAATGACCCCAGAGCCAGAGTAACTTCCAGCGCTAGAAGCAGCTCTTCCTGCTGGCTAGATAAGAATAACAACAAAAAAAAGATGTTCCTTAGAGAAAATAAGAAAGACTGAAAGAAGCAGTGAAAGAGGAAGAAGAACGGACATGTAGAGGGGGGTGCTGGAAGGAGGCAAAATGAAAATGCAGAAAGAGACTAAAGAAAGACATAATGCGTGCAGATAGCAAAAGGGGATGGGACAAGAATTTGATCTGTAACTGAATTTATACCCAGACCCCTCTTTTACTCAGCCTGGTAAATAGATGCAGCTTGCTCTGCCATTCTGCTGCTTGGCAGGAGTGACTATTCCCAAAGAGATCCCCTACACTACTTCCAGAGGCACTGAGGCCACAAAAGATGATCGTTTGCTGGAGGCTTAACCCCCTTTAAGCAGTTTCCTTTCACACTGGACCTGGCAGGTTTGTCTGCTTTGTCACACTAGTAGATTCCTGCAGCTGGTCTGCGTGATGCTCCAGCCATTACAGGTCATACGTGGTATGGAGGAAGGAGGGGGATACTCCAGAAAGGAGTCAGGTAAAACCTCTACCTTTTCCCAGATGCACGTTTCAAGATACATCCCTAGGTAACTGCATTCATTCCTAGGCAAGAAAGCCCCTAGCAGCCGACACGGGCCAATAAATGCTATTGCAATAATGTGGGGTTTTGTTAAGTGCTGCAGATATGGAATAGCCTGAATGATCAGAAAGCAGTTTTGGGGTTTTTTGTTTGTTAGATCCAAGGAGACAAGCTGTTATTTTATCGCTCTGCGTAGATGCTCCTACTTTGATGGACAAAATGTCTAGAACAATTGGAACACAAAGTGACATAAATCCCAACAGAACAAAAATATATCCGTTACCTACGGTATGTCCAGAATCAATCTCTGTGAGGGATGATTATGGTATTGACCTGAGATCTGTCAGTACGTTTTCCTCTGAGAAGTCCCTAGTTCTTGTAGACAGAGCCCCTGTGGGGGTTATCTTTCATGTACACCAACATGAACTGAATCCTAAAAACTCGCCTCGTGTGTGTGCTTTTCTTAGCCAGATTACAACAATTAATGTCTACTGAATTATTAAGGTAGATATGAGTCGGGCTAAAAGCAGGACATGAAGGAAATGAGTATTCACGGTACAGAGAATCTATATCACCAAGTCCTCAGTGACTGAGATGCTAAGTGAGTCACTCCACAATATAAGCCTTCTCACCTGAGTCCTCCATCTACCTGGACAAACTCCAGGCAATATCTGAATGGATTTGGTCATCGGGACGGCAGGAGAAAGGAATCAAATGCTGAACAGGGGATAATCAACAACAGAAAACTCTCGTCGCTTAATGCATTGTAAATTCTAATTATCAGGAAGACCCTTGTGTTCTTCTGGAATTAATATAATCAGGTTTTTTTCAGATGGTCATTTGGTCTCTGGGGAAAATAGGAAAGATTTATTTTACCTCCTTTGACAAAGGAAGATACATCCAGTCTGAGGGCAGCAACTGCAAGTGGACTAGCCAAACAGAATTACCTTCAAACAACACATCATCACCCAGACCCAAATAACTCACGCAAACCAAAGAATTAATTTATGTACAAAAGCAGAGTTCTGCTGGAGGGAAGAGAAACCTACAGACCACAAACCTTGTCAGGTAGTCCAGCATGTTGCAGATGGAAGAATCGCTCTCCTTGTTCCCCTGGACAATAACCAAAATATAGAGGGGAATTTTAGCACACTGCTGAGTAACAGCATTAAAATCGGGTACACGAAATTTGACAATTTCTCCCCACACCTAAGGCTGTCCTGACAGTCTGTTCATCACACTGGAGTGAAAACATGATACGAGAAGCAATGTAAGCAGCTGACCACCATAGCCCAGGGCCTCTGTGCAATCACAAGATCTCTATCAGCCCATTGATTTCTCATACACACAGGAAAACTAAGATCAGCTAAATAGTCCGCGACAAAGTACTCAAAAGAAATACAGGTGCTGCTCCAATCAGAATCCCAGCTCTCCTTGAAAATAAAAGGGAAAATCAAAGTGAGTTACTCTGCTTGTGACACACGTCACTGCTGGGGCAGCTGGTATCTCATCCCCAGGAGCCACACAGCTCAATCTCTCCCTGGCCAGGATCCTCACCACTCATGTAACATAGCTTGAGAGCCAAAGCAAGGAGAAACTCACAGACAGGAGATGGCAAAGTTCCCCCAGGAATCCCAGCGCTCTACCCCATGTCAGTACAGGGTTGAGCATGTGTTATAATCCCAAAGACACCTGGTAATGCCATATTAAGACTGCTTTCAGACCTTGTGATAGCACCCCACTCGGGGATGATCTCATCACACACTTCAGGCTTGGAAGCCACACTTCAGTTTTTCAAGAGTTAGTGGTTACCCAGCCTGGCTCTGGGGAGAAGTACAGCATTTGCAGGACACCGAGATCCTTTGTATTTGTATTTCTAAAACACTTTAAGTCCATCACAAAAGGTGTTTAAATTAAAACACTTGCCACAGGGACTAAACTGTTCATAATAATCAGCGTAAGCATGAAGAACTGCCTTAAACCCTTATACATGGGTATAAAATAAAATGTATAAATGTATAAAATGATTTTTACCTGGCATTCTGCAGCCACTCCAAGTTTTAGCATGGCTACAGCACAGGGGATGGGACAGGGATTGCACATTACGGTGTCTGATGCATTCAAAAGGTGGGGTTTTTTTTAGTCATTTTACAGTATATCTGCAGGAGACTACTTTCAAGCTGGGACTATCACTACATCAAATTGGAGTAAATACACATCTTGCATGCTTATAAATACACATATGCAGAGTACAAATACACACGCTGCACTCCTCTGTAAGAACGCAAAGAATTTTTCAAGCATCAGTTGATTAACCATAGAAAATAGTGAAAATGGACAGGAACCTTCCCCACATCCACTCCGTTGCGGAGTAAAGCGAGGTAAAACCCCAGCAGTGAGTGAATCCCTGGGTCCCAGCCTGTCAGTGCCAGTCCTCAGCCAAAAGCTCACCCTGGCTCTGCTACAGGGCTTGCTTCTGCCCCAGCACTCTCGCTGAAGATCCTGCGAGGCACTTACTCATATTTAATCACGTAAGTACTCTGGACCTTGCAAGATCAAGCCTCAATGAAATATTTAAGAGGCGTGCATACAAAACCAAAGGTAACTGACATCAAGAATAGCTAGGGAGTGTAACAAATTGCTTTCAAAGTAAAGAAATCTTCATGATGTAAAGAGGAAAATCAGCTTCAAAGGGAGAATAATCAGAAAAGAAATAGTCGAATGGTTCATATTTAAATCTGATAGACGACGTGTGCTCAAAACCTGAAATTTGGAGCAATAAACATAATTGCAGAGGGTGTGTGGACAGATGAAACAATCCCATGAAAACTCGGGCTGCAGCGGGAAGCGCCGAGGTAACTTCAGCTGCAGCAGCACAAAGGTTGCTCCTGTTTACCAAGTCCCATATAGATCTCATCAAGCTACTGTTAATTTCAAGAGTGTTTTATCACAGCTGGGAAGAATTCATGCCATAGAAACCTTGGCTTTACAAAAACAGTGGGTTTTGAAGTATGCTAATTATTTTATAAGTATACAATGACTGCAAATACTTTAAAGGTAAACAGAAACAAGAGTGGTTTGAGGCTGTGACTTAAAATTGAGGTGGGAGATCTTTCAGGAGAAGCATGCAAACACTTTCAGCACAGCTTTGGGGGGATTAATACATTATGTTGCCTCTTCTTCCCCCCCATAGACCTGCATCAAAATTTAATGAGCAAAAAAAGGTAAGGAAAAGGAAAAATTTTTGTCTGAATGATTCCATAGCTGAGATTTAGTGGCCATAAAAAAATCCTGAAGATGACATTATTACTATTTATATTACATCAAAAAACTCAAAAGATACTCAAAAGGTAATGCATGCTTTATAAACACAGAGATATAATCTCTGTCCTAAAAAGAAATTACTCTCTGAAGACTATGAAAATGAGGACTTGTACCTCCTTCAAAGGTATAACTTGTTGGGCTGGGTTTTAGTCAACACCTATGGCTTTTTTCACTGGTGCAGCCAAACAAGTGAGCTTTCCAATGGCACACAGCCACAGTTTTATGGCATGGATGTTTCTGTCATTGGAATACACTAATTCATAGATGCAATGCCAGTTATAAAAGATTTTTGAGCTGGTTTGATTTTCCTTGTGTCTTCCACGCTCTTACAAAAGCCCAAATCTCTCAAAGCATCTGCATTTCTGTAGACCCTACACAGGAATAGAAATAAATGAATTTAAAAGCAAATTCAGACATATTAATCGATGGATTGTCCTCATTACTGAGGCTTGCTGGTCATTCCCAGCAGCCTTCCAGTTCCTTCCTGAATACAGGGGCAGAACCATAAATGACAGAACAAGCTGTCTTCACAAACTGAAGTACTCCCCATTGCCTTCTCCTTTGCTTGATGTCCCAAGCCTTGCATAACCTTGGTCAGTTTGAGAGGGGGAGAGAGGGGAAAAAAAAAAACCAAAGAAAAAGAAAAATTATAGAGAAAAAAATCTCATCCCTTTGCTCATGTTGATTCTTCCAGGCCAGTTATTAATGGAATTTGCATCATCTGAAACAAGGTATTATTCAGTATGCTGGAAACTCAGCAAGAATATAACCCAGGAAAAGAAAAGGTCCAAATAGGAACGTGCTCAAAAATTCTGACAAATGTGACTATAGGCATTGCCGTGCGACAACGATGCACAGAACAGAATCCCGATGGACCGGTCATAATGTATATAAATACTGATAGATCAGATCTGCCCAAAGACAGCACATTTGTTGGAAGACAGATGTATCTGCTGATGCTTAAATGCACTAAAAGAGACAGAGATCACAAATTGGTCATGTGGTTTGTCTCCATCCATCCGCTATTGCAGTTCCCTACTCCTCAGCAGCACCTGAAGGAAACTGGAACCAGAGCCACTGCTCAGACGTGATGATCTTCAATGTCCAAACAACAGCCAACATAAAATTTAATTCTAGTTGTACTACAGGGCATGTTTTCATCATTTTGGGGGGGTGGTGGTGGGGATGATGCTTGGGGATTTAACTGCAAAACTCCCATTATTAATAGAAGTTGGACAGCTAAATCCCCACATACTATAGTGAAAATATCGCCTTACATTTTCTCTGGTACTACTCCTGATCTGTGCTGACAGCTCTCTCATCATGAATAACATTATGTCAGGCTGCCCAATGATTCCTGAAACTGTCAACAATGTTTAAAGTCAAGTTCTCCAAACTTTTTAAAACTTAATCATCTTCACTCTGGAAGCATAAAAGTTGAATGCAATAGAAAATGTGCAGATTCACAGCAACTTTTATCGACTCGCTGGCCAAAGGCTTCATCTAGCTGCTGAAACATTTACGTACTACAAAGCACTGTCTATAGAAAGACTGTCCTTAAAGGCCAGAATATAGAAGAGACAGCAGAAAGAGCTGAGAAAGTATGGAGAAGAGTGCATAGTGTACTTGATTTTTACACTAAATTATCAAAGCCTTCAGTCAATCCACTGTACATTATCAGACTAGTTTGGGGAATTTCGTAACACCATATAAAACCACAGCTGAGGAAGAAAAAGTCTTGAGAAATTTTCATTTCCTTGTCTTTTTCTGTTAAAATCTGACTTACAATGTCTACTTTTCAAAGTATGGAAGACCAAGTCCCATCATTTGTGTTTTGTTTTGGTTTTTTTAATTGCTGATCATCAATGTGATGAAAAATTCCAGACTGAGAGCTTGGAGAAAGAGTAATCAATGCACACAGGTCCACAGGGGGCACAAGTAAAGAAAATACCACCAAAGAATCCTCTGAAAGGAAGCCAATCAACTTGACATTTCTAAACAGCTCAATTAAAACTAAGTAGATATATAAAATGTTTCAAACTGGGTTCCCGGTAAACGCTGTATATACTTTAGACATCTACATTTCACATCCTTTTTTGTTGTTTTTGCAGTCCCCTTTTGTTGCCTGGAAGGGTATTTTTCAGCAAGAATGATCTTAACTGGTACCCCAGACCTACAAACTATTGACCTACACACAGCCAAGGACACAACTAAATATTATCAGGATAAGGAGGAGAATAGAACCTCTCAGAAGTGTATACAACAGATAGCAGTGAACAGAACTATTTTATTTTTTTTTCCCCCAAGACAGAAAAAAAATAAGCATTTGCAACTAGAGAATGGTTCCTGCCCAAGGAGAACCACTGTGGGAGGGGACTTAACAGAGAACCATGAAATATCTACTACAAAAAAACCTCAACTGACCATTGCTTCTCTGTTACCAAATTTTTACCATTTTTTTTTAAAAGTTCATAGTACTTCCATGAAAATGAACCCTTTCTCCTGTCATCTATCATGGGAAATAATAAGCAGAAGACCAAATTCTTGTGAGCTCTCAGGACAACCTGTTTAACTGCCTGAATTGTACAGACAGCCACTCAAGATTTCAGGAGCTGATCCAAAGAAAACTGACTTCCTAAGTCTTCTGAGATTCACCCTTCATTATTCACAAATCCTCCAGTGTCTGTGCTGCTCTTAAAGCTGGAACTCCTGGAATCAAGTGATCACGGTAGATCACATTGGGCTTCACTCTTTAAAACATGAGACTCAGTGTTAATGCCCAGAATGTATTGGCTGAGTGCACTGAAGAAGTTCAGAAACAAAAAGGCAAAGAGAGAGAGGTGCAGGATATATTGGTTTTTAATACCATTATGACAAGTTTGCATTTTGGGACTTAATTTATGATTTTTTTGAACAGTCGTTGCTGGCAACGTATCTATTTTATTCTACAGACTGCTGAACCACAGCATATTAATGAAGCAGCCAATAAAATCTCTGTGCACTGTACTGAAGCCCTCTTCAAAGATCTCCAACATATGTTTCGTGAAGAAATAGAGGGTGTATCTGTCAGCTTCTCTTGAGGGCTAATAGACAACAATTTCATCTGCAGAGGAAGGCATATTTATTCTCCTGGTTCCGTATTAACCTAGGAAACCCTTTGCACCAGGGATATTTCCTCAAAATCTGTTTCTACTGGTCTTTTTCACTTTTGAAGGAGCAGAAAGGGATTGAAGTAGAATGGAGAAGCAGTCTCAGAGAGTGCCCACATGATAGGGCCTGTCTTAATGAAAGCTCTTATCTGTAGGATATTTATTCAGTCACGAGAATCTAAACATAGCTCCCTGTTCACACAGAAAATAAAAATAACACGCAAAAAAAAAGAAGTCCTCTCATTTGGCACTGGGTAACCATGGATAAAAATAAAGTAAGGAAGAAGTAAAAGTGATCAGTGACTGCTGAGCTCCTTTTCAACTGCCCCCAGTCAAGCCACTGATGTGGCACGGCCTAGAAAGGGGTAAACCACATGACTATCTGCAGCTCATGTGTAGATAGCACACTGGTCTCTCAGTTGCTACCTAAGCAGCAACAAGGATTTTCTCGCTGTTTTCTTCCCCTCCCTTCTTCTCTTTTGTCAAAAAAGAGATAGTTGCGTAGTGAGAGATGGGGGGGCTACTCATTAGCACCACATTCTCTGGTAGCCAACGTGCACCAATAATTTTATCATCTCAGGGGATCTACCCACGATGTGCATCTTCCACGTTCACCAATAACTGTACTAACATTCAATCCTGCACCATGCAAATTTCCTCTACCAAACACTGCCCTGAAACGTGCCGAAAATATTTTTAGACCCAGTCTATCTCATCAAGTGGAACGATAATAACGAGAGAATTAACAATTATATGTAGATAAAAAAGAAAATATTGACAGTAAGGGTGGTACAGCATTGGACCAGGTGCCCAGAAACTCAGTAAGACCCTGAACAACCTGAAGTGATTTCTGAGTTGGCTTTCCTTTGAGTAAGGGGTTGGACCAGATGACTTCCCTGAGGCTCTTCCCAATATATATTCTGACTCTTAACTATGGCTTAAACAGCCAAACAGCCCACAGCTACTGGCTAGCTGTTGGGTTGCTTATGTGACAGACTGGCCACACATTTGCAACAGATCCTATTCTCACAGGTAAGTTGCTTATTAAGTTGAAAAAGAAGGTAAAAATTGTCTAAAGAAGTGCCAGACCAAGAAACTAGCGCTTCTTGTCCCTCTGAGTTCTTCACATCTTCTCAAACTCCTGCATGAAAAATAACTACAGTTCTTTACTATAGAATAATGCAGAAATAACACAGATCTTAGTCCTCACAACGATTATTCAGAAATTGTTGTGGTAAAGGAGGTTTGCCAAGGCAGAATTCATTCAGGGGCTGCTTCAAGCTCTGCTGAATGTTTGTATCAACTTTTATGCAATCTGACATTCCCAAGAAGAACTGACAGTAATGGACTGGAAACGCAGGGAAACCGTTACACAACACAGAAGAAGAGGGGAAAAAAAAAAAAAAAGTGTTTCAAAAGAAATGGAATTTAAGAGCTAAACTTCTTAAACTGGGTCTGGTAAGGGACTGGCCTGAGCAGAAAACCTTTGAGGAACTTTCAGACTAACAGCACCAGATGACACTCTGCGTTGGTCCAAAACACAACGCGAAAGTTGCGATGTAAATCTGCAGACATACTCCCCTCTGAGTTTTTTTTGTCAGACTTGACCGACACAAGCAGGCTTTAGACCAATTAGCAACCAACCAGGGAAGCATCAGAATTTCCAGGAGTAAGGTCCTGGCACTCCTCCCCATGCCATGCTCCAGGCAGGTGTTAAGGGGACAGCAGTCCACTGATGCCACAGCTTGTGAGACTGCAGGTTGCAATGCAGAGTATCTCACCTACACCATCTCAAAACCACCAGCTGGTTGGGGCATTAAGAACTCTCAGGTGTAAACCAGGTCTATCTCGACAAGTATGTAGTATTGCAGACCTTAGCGACAGTGCCAGGACACGAGAGGAAAAGGGGGGTCTTTTGCACTTCCCTTCCTTGGAATAACAGAACTCCTCCATTTCCAGAAAATGAAACGGACCTAAACTCGTACTTAAAAATGCATACACAGAAACAGGATTCCTTGTTACGATGACAGAGGCACAGAACTGCCCATAAATGCTCCAGCTTTTATAATGGAGCTGAAGACAACACTGATTTTACCTGAAATTTAACAATTCTCCAGGAGGATGCTTCCACATCTGTAGCTTCAGTACTCAGCAAAGCTCTTCAGGCCTGGGCCACCCTGGAATTTTTTTTCTAAGAAGCTGCTTTTTTTGGTTCTTGATTCCTGATGCTATGAGCCCCAACAAAACCATATCAGGCTGAAACATGCTCTTGTTCTTCCCAAGCAGTCCTGACATTGCATTTTCTTAATTTTTCCTCTTTCCTGGGTAATTCCTAGCTGGAGATAATGCTCTTTGGTGACTAAAGGCAGAAGCAGTACATCCTGGAGTAATATGACTTTGTTTTCTTCACACGATGATGTCTGCTGAACAAGTGATGGGCTCTGTCCACATTCCATCACTGTCAACCTTTTCCACAAGATGCAAGAACGGTGTAGGCCAACAAAAGCTATTAATTGCCCCCTCCTCACCCATCTCGAAGAATAGGCAGTCTAACCCTAGAGTGTTTGCAAATTATAATGTACCTCAAAATAACATATTTCTCTAACGTGTTATGTGGAGTCATGCTGGTTCTCTCTAAGAATGGGTGAAGACTTCCACACACACCCCCCCCCCCTACAATTTTGGAACACTATTAATGATTCCTTCAGAATGAACATTGCTACTAAAAATACAAAAATGCTATTTCAACAAACGTGTAAAATATTACTCTTCCTTCTTTTAAGCTGCTAACGGTCTCTACTCCTTCACTCTCCAAGTCTCTCCCTCTAACAGCACCAATTGTGTACTCTCCCTTCTCTCTTTTTTTTTGCACACAGATAACGTATAACCACCCTTCCTCCCTCGCCTCATCCTAACACATTGCAGAATTACTGAGGGCATTCTCCTCAGAGCTTGTAAAACAACAGCTAACACCGGGCTAATTGTCTGCGAGGTGACAACCGCTCCATCCAAATGCCTGCAAAACATCTCAGCAAGTCTCTTCAATTAACAAAGTCAAGTATGATTGATTTAATTTTCACTTGAGAGTTCTTCTCAGAAGAACTCATTCAGGTGTACCCAACAAGGCATTTACTGAAAGAGAATAGGTAAGGATTAAATGTTCTGCACTTATACGGAACCCGGCATCCAAGCATCTCAAGCTCTTCCTAAGTCCTTAATTAATTAAGACTCAAGTTATCTTTCATGGTAGAGAAATATAGCTTTGCCTGTTTCATAGGTCAAGGTCTGAAGCGGAAATAGGCCAAATGAATTGGCCAAGATCCCACAGAAAGCACGTGGCAGAACTGGAAATTCAAACTGTTTTGATTCCAAGACACCTTGCGCTCCCCACATGAAAAGGCTGCTGTACCCTCATTCATTCTTTCCTGAACATTTGCAATTTTTTCAACAGGATGACTGTCATTTCCAGTTGGAGGGAGCAGTGCACCGTCACCGAAAGCAGCTCTTAGAAGCTTCTTTAGAGGAAGAAAATATAAGAACAGTACTTCAGAGCAATGCAGAATAGGAGGTTTAGGGTTGTTAACCTGATACTTGTTCTGATTTTATCAGCGCAGGCCAGGTTTGGAAAGCTCAGATAAGCTAAAATTGGTAACTTTGATATTTTTGTGACTTTATGTCATCATCCATAATGCTACCAGATAGCAAAACATTATACATGATGACATAACACCTGGAGAAAGCATTATGCTTATCAAAAGACTGCAGGTTTAGCCAATTCAGTTCAAGAGCTCGTGAGCATTTCTGAGCTTTTAGCCAGGCTCTATCAGCTCTGGTTATTACCTCTGTCCTTTTTCTGGCAAGCTGCTCCAAAATAAGAAGCAAATAACCGTGGCTGCATTGTCTACCCTATGCAAAAGCCATGTGAGGGCTTAACAGTTGGATGCAGAACAAGGAAGATACAGGTCGCTGTCGTCCGTTACATGACCTTGTGAAGGTAACTGAAAAGAAAAACCCAAAACAAACCCCAAACTAAAAAAAAAAAACCAGACTGCCTTGCCTTCACAGACCTCTGCCTTTCGTGGGAAGGCAGCTACAAAACACGTGTCAGGGAAGCCACAAGAGATGGTGGAAGAAAAGTTGCCTCTCTTGTTCAGAAAAAAATCCCCATCACATCTACTGTACCCGCTCCTAGGCAGGGACTGTAGAGTCAGAAGTTTCAACCGACTCCTGAAATTCACCATCTCGGGGGCCTTGCTGCTTAATAAAGACTACGGGGTGTTGAGAAGCACAGTATATTATTTCATTAAGTGCTTTTCGGGAGAAGGGGGATTTAGAAGTAAAACTGCTGGCTTTGTGTGGCAAGGTTACGACCTTTGACAACTTTGGAGCTTATCTCTTTCATCTTCCCACTCCCCCGAGACCCCGAACTTGCGGAGGGATGGAAGCGGGTAAGCCGGGGCCAGACAGAGTCCAGCATTGTTGTGGGGCTGCCTCCTCTCCCCGTCCCTCTCTCCCCTTCTCTCTCTCTCCCTCTCGCTCGCTCTCTCTTTTTTTTTTTCCCCCCCTAAACAAAACAGATCTGAACCGAGCCAAGGAAACAAAAATGTATTGTTCCTCGCAGATGGAAGCGAGTGTCGCCTAGGTAACCAGATTAATCTCCTTTTTCTCTCCCTTCCTCTCTTGTAGTGCGGTAATCGGTGGGCTCTTTTCACAAAAAAGCCAGCCTCAAAGCTGGGGCTCTAACTAGGTTCCTAATTAGCTGCAATTTACAATGAAGACAACATGATGAGATAATAGAAATTTGCAAAATAATGACATACCTCAGCAAAATATTCCTCCTCCTAAGAACCATTTTTATACAAAAACAATAAAGAGGGCCCTTCTAAAGCAAAGCTGGAAAATGGTGGTGTATTATGTGACACAGAACATTATTGTTCGCCTCTTGTTCCCCCAATCAACAGCTTATTGTTTGGCATCTTAAATAAAAATGACTCAAATACAGGCCACATAATGATCTCCATTGCGCTAATACACTGTATATACAGAGTAGTCAAAAATGTACCCAAGCCAAGGCCAGTGGTGCTGATAAAGTACCGGGGCCCAAAAAGGTAATTTACAATACAATGCGCTAACTATTATTACCGCTCTTAATCACACATATCTTCCTGATTCCTGTCAGGATGCGCTCCGACATCAAAAAAGGGCACCCGAACGGGGGGCAGCTAGTTAATGAAATATGATGGATCGCATTTGTTTTCATGTGGTGGTTTGCTCAAACGAAGCAGCCTCCAGACTGTTAGCCAACAGTCTTCTCTTGTGCGACATCAAAGGCTCCCATGGACGGGGGGGGTGGGGGGAGAGGGAGGGCGCGGGAAGGGGGATCGCGGGGAGACAGCGCAGAGGGAGGAGCGCCGAGCGACTCAAAGGACCATTAATTGTAATCTCTACCTTATGTCCGAAAGAGGAGAGCAGAGAAATAGAACGGGCCGGGGCCAACCTGCCACTGATTTCAAGGAGGAGCGTCGGCATCTCCACGTGCGGTGGAGGAGCAGCGTGGCGGATGGCACTGCCGTGAAAATTCGGTGTCTCGCTGAAGAAGGATGACTTGTCAGGAGAGGAAAAGGAGAGGAAAAGGAGAGGAAAAGGAGAGGAAAAGG
>JANVCC010000066.1:8085004-8095687 GCA_025345505.1 Todiramphus chloris collaris | reverse complement strand
GGAAAAGGAGAGGAAAAGGAGAGGAAAAGGAGAGGAAAAGGAGAGGAGGTCAGGGTGGTTTTAATCTCAACAGAAATATTTCATAAATAGCAACAGACTGTCTAAAACTGTCAGGAGTAACAGCAGCAGCAACAACAGAAGTCATTCCTTATTTATTTGTGGACTCAACACCATTGACTGCTGCAGCTGCAAATATTCAAGAACTACTGGTCAACGGATTGTCCCTTAAATAAAGTGCAATCGCAGGACTTTTGGGCAAGATGGGAGACCATTATCACTCACCCTGACATGGCCTTTTGGTTCCAGAGTATGTCAAGAAGCTTAACTTCCTTCACAGAGTAACTGAGAGGAATCAAACATGTCATATTAGACAGAGGGCAAGCCAACTGCTGAAGAGGACTGAGAGGGTACCTGGCTCTAGCTGTACGGCGAGATCCTGCAAGACAGTTTCCACTGAGGGTTAACTATCCAAAGAGGCATGATAATACTGCTGCCATCTGTTTACACAACTTCTTTCATTTTTAAGGATCTCAAAGCACTTAAATGGTATTATACGTTTGCTGAGGAGAGCTAGCGAATACATTAATGGTGAACATTATGCTATGTAAGAATAAGGAAAAGAGGCAGGTTTTAGAGGCATCCCAAGTGTACCCATTCTAGTGACCACCACGAGATCTTTAAACAGGAGACAGAACAGACTGGACTTGGAGTTTTAAGATGGTATTTAAAATGCTCACACAAGAAACACATGGGGGTACCCATTCATCCCGAGACCCTTTGGAAGTATAATGTGACACCTTTAAAACAACAACAGTGAGCCTTCAGACAGTGATTCAAAAAAGCAGCATGCAGATTTAAGATACAGAACAGCACTGAAAGGAGATCTCGGATTCTGGAATTGTGTCTGCTGTAAACACACGTGAGAGATTTCCAGGAAAAAGAGAACAAGGTGGACAAATGCAAAGCATTTGGTCTTCAAATGGAAATAAATGGCAATAAGCGATCGATGGTCAGATTCTGATGTGCTTACTCATACTTAATACACTTCTTTCCATGCAAAATCTGATTCAATAGGAGTACTTGCAGAATAAGCTGTTATTCAGTGTAAGAGCATCAAAACTGTTTCTGAAACACCAAAATGATGTGTAAGGTACTTGCTGGCAAGGCAGCCCTACTCTTAACAAACGCTGAGCATTCCCCTATCCCATCGACTTCTCCCAGCAAGGAAGCTGGCAATCTACCAGAAGTATCCTGACACACAGGATCAGGCAGCACCTAAGAAAAGAGCAGGAAAGTCAAGAAAATGGCTTTGAACCCGTGAACCCAAGTTCAGTGTAAATCCTGTGTTGACATGACTGAGCATGGAAAGAAACAGAGCCATTAGTGCTTCTGTGCACCCACTGAAGGCCAGGGGTAAAGATCTGTGTTTCCAGATATTACATATGTTTCTACAGAAGGTTGAATATACAGCTAGTTCTTTTCAGGCTCACCTAAAAAAAAAAAAAACAAACCAAAACAAGCAGACTCAGTTCACTATTTAGGTTTCTAAACACAAAAGTAAGCTTTTACCTGGAGCATTTTTTCTCCTTTGGAGCTTCCACCCTACTTTTGCTTAATCTGTCTAGAGGTTTTATTCACTGCATTTTTAGATAATCCTGGATGGAACCACGTATCGAGAATTCAGAAAAGCAGGAACAGCGTGGCTGCCCTGCACATCCCATGCCAGAGCCAGAAAGGCAGCTCTGTATCCGTGCAGCCTGGAATGATTAACACTGCCTTGCCATTTTTACACAGAAACATTAACTCTTCCAAGCAAGTGCTTCCTCCACCCATCCAGCTCCTTGGGTGGATGAAAGAACTCAGGAAGAGTTAGTTTCCCACAATAACAGAGGTCTATCTGATAGTGCAGGCACACGGCACAGATTTAACTCCATGAGATTCCCATATATTCAGTAACCAAAGGTTTGGGACCCTAAATATTAACCTTTCTCTGTAACAATCGTATCCAACGTCCTGCACCATAGGAGGCCAGAACACTGGGCCTGATCCTGCAATACAAGTCCTGTCATCCTTATTATTTTCATTTCAGCTAACGGAACTATTTGTACAAAGGAAAATGTTGCAAGGCTGGGCACTCCACTCAGTGCATTTTCTTTTCCAGCATCCCCACTGCCTGGCACGGGATGAGTTACCCAGCACAATCTCTAACTGGGATCATCCCCAGGGAACGGCACCTGTGCCTTTGCAGCCCTGAACTGCTCTGGCACTAGAAACAAATACAAACAACACAAATTTACAGAACAGCTTTCGAAACATAACTCAAACATCCTTCAGCGTGAGCAAAATCTGACGTGTGACAACGATCCCACCTTTATCCTAGTACCATTATTACCACTCCCAGGCTTTGGGGAGCTTTGCTTCTCTCCACACATTTCTTTAGCATCTCTGAGAGCTTTCCGTCTCCTTGCATTTTCTACCTTTGAACCACCAGCAAACAGCAAGAAAAACGACATAAACAAACGGGTTCACACAGGATACGAGAAAATCCATGCGGCTAACTTAAGTTTAATGTTCTTCAACTCTTTTCCTTCTTCCTCTACCCTTGCCCCTGCCCCCCAGGGGAGGTGGGAGGAATGGTTTAAATCAATAACCAAAGGCTCCAATTTTACAAACCCTTGAGCCATTAGAGCTACAAGCCCTCGGTACACCCGTCCTAACCTCCCCCACCCCTGCACGCACACACAACACATATATAAAAGAAATACTCCTAGCCCGGCGTGAACAATGTTCATTCAGTGCTCTTTACTTAAAGGAAGAAAACAATTAAGTGAAACCTTGAAGTAATCTCATTCTGCCTATTTAGCCTCTTCATCCCTCAATGTGTGGTTAGTAAGTGTTGCAATCAGGGGCTAAGGCCTGCTATCATTCGGCCTTAATTAAAAAAGACACAAGCAGTGGAGCTGTGAATTAGAAATGTAACAACGCACTACCCCTGATTAATTCGAGGCTCATGTTGGATTAATAACTCCAAACAAAGAACAAAAGGAAATTGTTATGCGAATTGCAGTCCTCCCAGGCCAGACAAAGGTCAAATCACAGGATTTCAATTTCATCCGGAGTCGCTTAATCAACTCCCTCGGAAGGAAGACCATATGCAGTCCTGAAAGCTACCCATTGTAGTCGTGTTGTCACTGGACCTGAGAGACAGCACAGAGATAATCCCAACTATTCCCTATCTTTTCTCTGTCTTGGCTGTTTCTTTTCTCTTTCTCAGTTGTGGGGTTTTTTCCCCCCCTTCCTCCCCCTCCCCCTCGTTTTTGTGTCACTGTGGTTTTTAATATGACAAACCCCCTTCATTCTGGCTAATGCTTAAGGAATAAGGGCTCTATCTGTCAGAAAGTGGCTTTTGTGGTGGCTGCCCCGTGGAAACACCCCAGCTCTCGCTGACCATGCAGCTGCAGAGGCAGCTCCTCATTTTAAGGGGGGGTGTGTGTGTCTTCTCCATCAGCAGAAACCACGTACCGCTGTGCTTCAGCATCACTTACAAGCAGCGGCACTTGGGGATGGGGGGGGTAAGTAGCACACATTCTACACACTGCCTACATCTGAATACAGAGGACTTGTGGGTACATTAGCCACTGAAAAGGGTATCGCTGCCCTAAAGACCTATTTCTGACCGAAATTAAACCACAGAGAATAGAACTGCACATTTTCTTGCTGCTCACCCCCAAAGAAATGATAATGGAGCTCAGTTTTCATGACCTAGCATATGCTGTCCCTCCAGTGAGCAGACACTGAGCAAGTCTCCTGCTCCCACCAAACATGACTTCTCAAGTAACTTGCATAGCAGGGCATTTTCTGCACAGTTCATCCTATATAAGGAAAAAAGGAGAGCTCAAGCAGAGCATTTTATATGGACTGCACATAAAGGAAAGCCCAAGCCTGCCTAGGAACCTCACACCTCATACCCAAGATTAAGTACAAAAGCCTGTAGGAACTGAAAAGGAGCAAGAAAGAAGCTTCAGGCTGACAGACCTGTAACGCAGAGTTCATTCTGGCCCTCACTGCCTTCCTGAAGGGCCCTGCTCATCAGCCCAGGCATTTCAGTTTGCCACACAGCTGCCTGCAGCTGGCCCAGCCTGGATGGTGCAGGTCGTCCCTCTCTCAGACAGATCCTTACTGTTTAAATGCAACGTGTCAAAAGGCATGCCAGAATTCCTCAGCTTTATGTATATATAAATATATATATATATACACACACACACTCTGACAGCAACACAGTCCATGGACCGCATTTACTTTCTCCAGGAATCAGCTCCAGCAAGGGGCCAAGAGCCAACAACACTTCCCACCTTGATGTAGACCTCTTCCTTCACAAATTTATCCTGATTTAGATGGAAATGAGATACAAAGATGTAAGAAACAGTCCTCTTTTGCTGTCAAATTCCGGTCCCAGACATATGCAACATATGCATTGATTACTGTAGGATTGCTGACAAACGCACCGTGGCACTCTGACTTGATTTTGCCAGAAGAGTTACTTTACAGCCCAATAAAACTACCAAAAATCTGGTACTGATAACCTGGGTGCTGCATCAGTAGTTTCACAACCTGAAGGAACCAGCAAATATGGATTCACATATTAAAAGACCTTGGGAAATAGAGAAGTAGATTCTATAGAAGCCTCTTACCTGCGTTAGGTGCTGGAATAAAACTGCAGGTCACTCGGTGAGTTTAAAAGAAGATCCTGTTTTGATTTTCAGCTTGGGATCATCTCCACTCAATTCTGTCACAAACTACACTTGATCCTCTTTCCAAGGGGCTGCTTACACACCTGCAGACTCTGAATTAGCTGTTGAAGGAGAAGAAGTGGTTTGTGAATTGCCCCGTTCTGAAGCCTTTTCCCACTCAGAAATATATGCCAGCTCTAAATACTAACCCAGTAAATGACTATTCAGCTTCTCTGATGCTTTCCTTTTAAGTATCTGTTCACTTTTGCTTTACATACTGATTTTTTAGCACGCAACCAAAAATTAAAATGAAATACCTACTGTGCCACGGAAAAGGAGAGCCACATACTCAGAAACCCTTTTGCCTGTGTTACACCAAGTCATTAAATCCAAATTACACGGAATGCAAATTCTGTTGGAAGTATATCTTTCAAACATTCCACCAACTTCAAAATGTAAGGGTAATTTTTGAAATCTGTTACCATTAGAAGCTCAGGAACAAATGATTTAACGTGCATTACCAGTTATTGTAACTACTACCACTCTGCAGCGCCAAAGTAAGATCTAAGCTTTAAATGTGCAGCTCCAAAACTTTAGCCCATTTACTAGTCTGCAGAAGAAGGCAACCTGTGCACACATCCCAATTAGAAGAACTGGGAGCATCCCAATTAGAAGATCTGGGAGGACAAGCTTGTCCTTTTCCATTATTCTTACTACAAGTGCTGTGGAGCAGTTCTTTGTGTCCTTGTCCCAAAAAAAACCCACTTTCTTGAAGAAATCCTCCTGCTTTATAATAAATTGTGAACCTGAAGTTACTCTTATTCTGTGATACGAAACAATAATTCATTGCATACAGATAAATTACGGTAGCTTTTGAGTACAAAGACTTCACAGTTCTTGGCATCACTGTAAAAAATCTTCCCTGGGAAACATGACCTTTCTGGACAATGACCGTCCAGTGTTGGTATTCATCCACGTTATTTCTTTGAGACAAACAAAGGGTTCACTTCCATGAAACCCAAACAGACTCTCCTCAGGCTGCACACAACGTCCTGCACCACTGTTTTACATGAAGCTTCAACTTCACGTTTCAGCTGAACGTAGTATTTCCAGTTTCAAGTTTAAAGCTAGCTAAGCTTGTAGTCTTTGGTCTAACAGGGGAGACTGGCCACGTATTTCCAATGTATTCTAGTTACTCAAGAGATTTTCTCCAACAGCTAGCACAGGCTTATGAATTTTAGGGGCTAATCTCATCGCCCTGGTCCCCAGGCCCAAGAGATGATGTTACTCCTCTCGATACAGGGCGTGCATCTCTCACTGATCGGAGAAAGGTGTGCAGATAAACACGAGACAAAAACCAGCGTGTCAATCAAAAATAGCTCAGGATCTGCTGCTGTTTAATACAAAAATGGCAGAGATAGGCAGGTACTGGGCCATCTGCTCCCCTCCCAGCCAAATGCCAGCACAGGCCAGGTAGCCAGCAGCTTACCTCAGATAAAAATCAGCCACAAATCTGCTAAGGATGGTGAAAAAAATAACTTACTTAAGCAACTGCAGACCCAGCCAGCCACTACCACCAAGATGGCAAACACATTCTCCATCCTGAAATCAAACTTTGCCCATCTTCACAGCTCCTACATATGCTCCTAAGACAACTTACAAGCATCTAACTCTTGGCTGAGGACAGGTATAGCCTAAAACCTTCCCCATTCCACTCCCAGCACAACTGCCTCCCTTTCTGATGCAGCTGGAAAAACAAGGCAAGCCTGAGCTCAGCTACTGGGGACCAGCAGACTGCCCAGTATTTCCATGCAATCCCTCACAGTCAGAAGTGGTCCAAGCCCATCTCATACTCCTTGCTTGTCCCAGCTATCTCCAGAGACCTGTAAAGTTTTATAAATATCAATGCATCAACAGCATGTAAGCATTTAAAGCTGCTGTTTCCTTAAGTATAAGTAGCTGTTTCTCTAAGCAAATAACCCCCCAAATTTATCTGATTTTACTTGACATTTTTTCCACTCCTCTACATTCACTTAGAAGCTGCCTCTTTCTCTTCCCTTCCACTCAAAGAAGCCGCTGGTGAGAGAGACTCTTCCTCTGCAGCTCCTACCAAGTGTGCAATAGCTTTCATGTATCTCTACCTCACTGACCCTTCATCTCTTTTCAAATAGCAGATAAGAAACAAGATTTTCTTATCTTGCTAAGAAATGGGAACATTTTCCACTTCTATTGCAATATTACCCACCTGTATAAAGAAGTCTAGTCTGAAAAAAAAAAAAGATACTAAAATGCATAAATACAGTAGCTTTCTGTCACATTCCAAGCAACAACTAGGACTACAGTTTTTCAGTGGGTAGTACTCCAAACCATTCTGTAAGTAAGCAGCTGTGTCGAATGATTAAACATGATGGGATGTGCAGAGAAAACCAGTTATGTCAAACCCATTTGTTTCTCTCCAAAAAACCCAACCCAACCAACCAAAGATAACGGGGGTTGTTCTATTCACCTTACCAAAATGCCACTTCAGTTAGAAAGATAAAATCATAACATAGCAAATTAGGTTTTACTTCTGCATATTCCCCTCTCCCACAAAGAAGTCCAGCAGCTTTGCTTAACCTCAACTCAATGAATTGCACAGTATTTCTGAGAATTGTTGGGCAGGGGCTGTGCTCCCTTCTCAAAGGTGGCTGCTCCTCAGTGCTGGCTGGCATTAAGCAGGGCAGGATGATACACACTCCTTATTGCTAAAAAGCTGTTCAATATCCCATTGATATCAATAGGGAAACATGCACTGGAAAAAAAACTAGTGCAGGAGAACATCTACCTTCCTGACATAAAACCACACAACAAATAAATCCAGTCTAATCACACTACAAGTTATCTTCCAAGAAACCCAAACAATAACTGCCAACATAACCACACAGATGACATCTTCTTAGTTTATGGGAAAACAAGAGAAATGTCTTGTAGCTTTAGTAGATTGACTACTGTCTGATTTAATTTTTAATGGAAGAAATAGGTTTAGTGAGTAAAATTTGTGGGGAAAAGCTTCTCCCTACTTAAAAAAAAAAGATTAAAATGGAATAAAAAAAAATATTCAAGAAAATATCTGCATTTTGAGAAAATTTCTGTGACAGCTCGGAGATGCAGAAGAAAAATCCCAGCAGCTAGAGAAGCTGGACCTCTGAATGAGGTAGAACAGAAACTTAACATGTTTCTGCCACACCACCACTACCCACTGTAGCTCCTGGAGTCATCTGGCTTCTTAAACATTCCACAATTTCACTGAAAGATACTGTTCTCATTCCAAGACATAAAAATATTTCATGAAACTTTTTTTTTTTTTTTAAGGCCAGCTTTAATGGCAGCTACACAGAATGCCAATTACTGCTACAAATCCAGGAACACAGTAAAGTTTTTCTTTGAAGGTCATTAAAAGTAACTTCCTTGTAAAAGAATCCATAACACTTTCACAAGGTGATTGGGAATCTTACTTAATTCTTCATTACTGTGATGAGAAATTACACAAAGGAGCAGGGCCAAGAGTCTAGCAATGTTCCTTAAAGAGAAAGAGCCTGGCAAGAGGTTCTAGAAGCTTGACAGAACTGGATTCCATGGAGCCGTATTTCATCTTGGGTGTTTTGGTTTGTTTTTTTTCCCTTGTAAAATATGTCTTCTTTGCTTTGATGTCTTTGATTGAAAGGTATTGTGTAAGTGATGCGCGTTTGTGCGGCTCAGAAACACCAACAAAAGCCAAACCACACACATTGGTCTATTTGCTTGCTGACTAAACACATTTTCTTCTATCTTTCTTTGCTTGGAGGGTACACTGATAGTTTCAAAGCTGCGAGACTGCTTCAATAAGTTGGGTAGCAGACTGTTGGTACAGTGTGATAATTAAGGGATCTTAGTTCTTAAACAATGCTGATAAAACAGAAATCCCTCTCCCTTTTTTCTGGATTACCTTCAGAACTGAAATCAGAGCACGTTAAGTGAATAATAATTTGCACCTTCTGTGAACGATGGAAGATTGAATCAAATTTTAACTAGACTCTATTTGTAAATCCCTCAGGATGACAAAATTACTATTCAACACATACCTTAATTAGCTGTACACATCTATTTCATACTATTTAACAGGTTTAAACAGCTGTTATTGTCTGTCGAATGGATGTTCCATTCTTATCAAAATGAAAATAATCCTGAGTATCCTAAACTGGAAGAAGTTTGCTCACAGAAGTCAAGAGATTACCTAGAAAATGCTGTCCCTATAATCAAATAGTGACCTTTTCCAAGCTTTTTTTTTCTTTTCAAAATCACTAATGCTAGAAAGAATTGCTAATGCAGTGATGTGAATTATTGTTGTTGCTGCTTCTTTCCTTTTGATGAAAAAAGATCATAGTCACACTATCCGGTGAATAAAACAAACCCAAACCTACTGAAACTTCTGCACAGAATTTGAAATGAATACAAACCAATTTGGGATGCAAGTTCTTTTTCTGGTTTGGATTACAGTGGGACCCTAGCTCTAGAAAGCCCTGTTGCTTTCACTGCTGTACGGTGGATCGGAAGCAGGCTGAAATTTGGCAAGCCATTTTTTCAGTGAAAATGAAGAATTAGCCTTTGAGACCTTGATCCTCGTGTTGTGTAAAAGCAGGTACCCGCTCACGTGCAGAGGCTGTTCTTACAATTACAGGGCTCAGCTCCTGCGCTGCAGGCTGCCTTAGCAAAGGCTGGGTGTCCCTGCCACAAGCCAAGGCTCAACCTTCCCCGAAATTCTCTCCTGCTTTATTTTGCTGACGACAAAAAGCAAACGACGATGACCGTGATCACGTGCGCACGCAGGATGTTTTCATGGCTTTGTCAAACTGCCCCAAGTGAGATTAAAACGTTTACTTCGGTACTTATTTTACACTCCATGTCGTCTGCTTTCTGTTCTCCTTAAAATTTCATGCAAAAGACAGCTGGTTCTTCAGCACAACTCACTGCTCCCAGGGCCAAGCCTAAGTGAAGATGCTTGACAGGAAGAAACAACAGAGGCTGAGCCCTGGGGAGAAGGGAACACGGGACTAAAAAGGCTCTAGTCTCCCAGCCACCTTGCCTTCACCGGGACCAGAGAGAAGCCAAGACCTCCATGGCCACAGTAAGGGAGAACTGCCAGGACCCAGGACCTAAGAGCATGGGAACAGGGAGAGACGAAGCAGGATGAGGCACACAGCTCTGGAACAGGAGAAACTAAAGGACTAGAGGAAAGAACTGATAGTCTGAAGTGTAGTTTAGGTACCACCCCTTCCCAACCACCCAAAAGTCATCAGACCAGGACTTAGAAGTCCTAAGATTTGCCATGAACTAGAAACAAAAAAAGACTAAACCATACACCAATGCCTTCAAGATCCTTTTGTTTCATCTCTTACTTCTTTCGGGAGCCCCCATGTCATAATTTCAAGTTTCTCACTGCAGTACAAATGTAATTTTTCACATAAGCAGAGGTAGAGATTCTCACACATTCATGCAATCTCAAAACGGGGCTTTACTAGACACATTACATATTGTAAGCTGTATGATAAAATTGCAGGCATGGTGTTGGGAAACTGATCTGTTTTGTCACTGAAACAGAATCAAGTAAAACAAAATAAAAATAAACTTAGTCAGGAATGCTTCTCATTTCATACTTCTGTTTCCTCCAGTGTGTATGACGAAAGTGTAAATGCCCAACCATGAACAATTAAAATGATCTTGATCACTTCAACATATCAATCTGACCTCTTATCTGTCTCAGTAGATTTAGGGATGGAGAAAGGAGGGAAAAGAGGAGAAAAGGGGAAAAGAGGAGAAAAGGGGAAAAGAGGAGAAAAGGGGAAAAGAGGAGAAAAGGGGAAAAGAGGAGAAAAGGGGAAAAGAGGAGAACAGGGGAAAAGAGGAGAAAAGGGGAAAAGAGGAGAAAAGGGGAAAA